>JADRCH010000065.1:10420010-10502512 GCA_019843965.1 Rhynchomys soricoides | reverse complement strand
CTCCTTCTCCTTCTCCTTCTCCTTCTCCTTCTCCTTCTCCTTCTCCTCCTCCTCCTCCTCCTCCTCCTCCTCCTCCTCTCCTCCTTCTCCTCCCCCTCCTCCTCCTCCTTCTCCTCCCTCTTCCTCTCCCTCTTTCTCCCCCTCCCCTGCCCCTCCTCCCACTCCTCCTCCTTTTCTTCTAGTAGTCTGTATTAGATGCCACGTGGGCCTGTAAAGACTTAGTCTTACCTTAGGTTTAGTAATAAGTAAATCTCATTTTCAGTAAGAAAAAAGTGCTTTAGGATTTCTAGGTTTATAGCTCCAAGAAATCAGCTCCTTTAGTCTGGCTGTTAGCCCAACTTCCATACCCCCATGGGGTGGTTCTTCTCTTCAAACTTGGAGCCAGTGGTCCCACTCCACTTCCCTGCATGTATAATTTTTCTTAGGCTGGGCTTCTTCCTCTTTGTTGGTATAAAGTGAAAAGAGAAATTATTTTTGTTTGCTTTACCGTAGCAGGACCCGACCTGCCTCTGAGCCTGGCACAGGTATGAGGATGTGTACCTACTCCTAGGCTCTTGTAACCGAACCTCTGCCTAAATCTCTATTCACTTGTTCCCAACCCCACTGACCACGAATGCTCTGCTTAGCACCCAGGACCTCACTAGGATGTTTCTGACACAGACCTACCATATCCATCTTTTGTCTATAGTTAACATTTCCCTGACACAGCTTTCATGTCTACAAGGGTTTGGAGAAGTGGTGTGGAGGTGGGAGGGGCTAGCTGCACTTGGCTGTTTGGGGCTCTCTTGTCTTTGTATTGTAGCTACTTTTCAGTCAATCCCGCAGCCCTTTGGAGCTGTGGTCTCCAACTGTGAGCTCCTAGACAGAAGAGCGTCACTGGATGATGTTCATCTAATTCAGCAGAGGTGAGATGAGACTCTCAGCTCTGTTCTCATAGACTGTAGCTGTCTAGTCAAGCTCAGTCATGTCACAGGGATAGCTGAATCTTTTCCCTTTCCCTGGATGCTACATGATCCGTGTTTTCTTTTTTACCGCACAAAACCACTACTTATCCAGATTTCTCTAGGGCATCTCAAACTCTGAGACTTAAAAATCTATGCCTGATTTCTCTCTCTCTCTCTCTCTCTCTCTCTCTCTCTCTCTCTCTCTCTCTCTTCCTGTCCCAAGACTTTGCTGTCACCCTGCTGACAGACAAATCCAGCTCTAGAAAGCCATTCCAGATATCCTTGTCTGCCCTGCTGAGTCCAGCTGCCCCCTCAGAATTAAGGTGACAGAGTTAGATCCTCCTGGATGCTGCCAGAGGCCAGGGAAAATCAAATGCTTGACAAGACAGGCATAAAAGAGGGCTGGGCAGTGGTCCTTGTATTTCTTCCTCCAGGGCAGTCTGGGCTGGGCAACTAACTCTTCCAGAGCCTCTTCTTTCTACGTCTCTTACAGCCAAGATGCCTGGCTGCCCAGAGCTCAGACCAGGAGGTCCACAAGGCCACAGTCAGGGAGGTCAGAGAGGACTATGAACTTATGAAGGTTTCTGAAACTCAGAGTTGGAACAGAAAGAAAGATCAGAGGTAGCTGTGGCACACTGGTGTAAGAGGTGGAGCTACCTGGAGGAGCTGGAGAAGAGCTACAGGTTAGGCCAGTGAGGCACATCTGCTAGCACCAAGTAAAGATGAGTATGCTTTACCAAAATGACAGTTTGGGGCATAGATTCTAACTCTGAAATTTCTACCTTAAGGAGGACACTGGTACCAGTATTCCTCATTCTCAAAGCACTGCTTCTGAGAGCCTTGATGTTGCCCTTTCTTCTAAGACCCACCCACCCTTACCACAGACCATGTAACAATCCATTCTGTGACCTACCATAGATGTCCAAAGAAGGCACCAGGAACCTAGATCCTTTTGAGGAAGCCAAGGCTATGCCCACCGTGCCTCAGCAAGGCTGAGGTAGGAGGTGAGTATAGTACTGGATACAGAACTTTAGTGTGGGAGATTGTGAAGATCCATCCTGGGTATTATAGGCCCCCACAGGACTACCCTGGAGTAGAGCAGCTAAGACTAGATGGGAGAAAGCAGAACCCCGTCAGACTCCCTAGCGGCAGCCATTGCGATCCACTGTATTATAGATACTCCTAACCTCCCAGAATACTTCAGAGAACGAGGTGTGATTGACCAAACCCTTTGGCCTAGTTTACTCTAGAGCTCTGTCCTTAACCTGTCATGCAAAGTCTTACATCCATGAGGTATAAGGGCTGTGAGCTCAGACAGAAGTTCTGGACCTTGGGCCATCCACTTTACCTCTCACAACCCTCTTCAAAACACTGTGCGAACACTTTCCCCAGCAGACATCTAGGTTCAGCTAGATGCTGATAACTATTTCCTAGAATCTGTAAGCCCCCAATTCTTCATTCTGAGCCCACCTCTGAAGGTCAGACTCTGGGAGAAAGTGCAGGTTTTAAAGTCATGGCAGCCATCCTCGGGAAGAGGCTTCAGGGAGTGACACAAGGCCCTTCTGGCCTTGCTTTCCAAATCACAGCCATAGTATACATTCTATTCTAGAGTAATAAGATGGATTTTTAACAACTAGGACAGGAGGCAGGGAGCCAGGATTCTTCCCCTAGGTGTGCCCCGAAGCTGCTGAGTTAGCTGTTTCCTGATTCAAAGTTCCAGATGAGGGAGAAAAAACAATGTCTTCTTCTCTTTCCAACCCAACGTATGCTGGCAAAAATTGCTCAGAATGTACAGAGCCATAGATTTTTCTAAAAGTCTATTCTGCCTCCAGGGTCTCCCTCTAGCCTCACAGCAATTCTACATAGTCAGAAAAGCAGGGTTATTTTTATCTCATGGCAGAGCAGGTTGTGGTTTGCAGAAGTGATGGGTTTGGTGACCCAGGTCACCTGGCAACAGAGGCAGACCCATGGCACATGGCGCCCTGCTTTACCCACAGTTCATTGCTTTTCTTTCATCTTGCGCTTAAACATGGATAGTAAACACTGCTGAAACTGTGTTATTTCCAGTATAGTAGCTGGTGTATTTCACAACAGTGAACAGATGAATCCATTGTCACATGCATCCTCTTAGAGTAGATGGTAGTCACTGCCCACCCCCGCCCCCAATCCAGTGGCAGTGTTACTCAGCATCTGAGGACCTGAGACTCAAATGACCAAGAGGACACGGAGTATGGTTGGTAGTATTCTGGCAGCAGGCTCAAGACAGAACTGATATAGAGGGGGTCTAGGAAACTCTGAAAGAGTGTTGTGTGAAGAAAGACTGGGCTTCCCCACTAATTACACTGTGTATATTTCTTCCATGTTTATGTAGGTAGTCCTTTGCTACAGTTAGGGGAATGGAGGGAAAGTTTCTTGCTAGAGCTTTTAGATTCCTTGGCTTATGCAGCCCAGATGCCACAAAGATAAAAGCCCATTTGCCAAGCATTTAGTGCTTCAAGTTTGTTACAGTCATCTATAGATACAAGGTAAAACCGGTAGACCAGATGTACTACCTTGGAGCTCTGTAATGGGTGGTGTTTTCAGGTTGAATGGGGAAGCAGAGGCTTCCGTTTGGGTTCAGTTGACACAAAGTCAACATGGACAGCTGTCAGTTTTCCAATCCCAGCCTTCTCATTACCTCAGAGGCAAGGCCTGTCAACAATTCTAGCTCTAGATTTCCTTGTGATCGTCTCCATCACTTTAAATCATACTTGTGTTATTATTTTCACTTCTATGTACATACTACCTTCCACGTGCCTAGCCAGGGCAGAAGCACCAGGAACATGGGCATTTGCATAAAGCCCAGTTGAAACCGGTGAGTGTTCAGTTTACTTGAGTAGCATCATTCTGCACATCTGACTAGCTAACGCTGCTCAACTAGAATCCAGAATTTTTAGATAGGACTAAGGTGATAGGAAGGAGACAATTAGACAGAACATAGGGTAATTTTTAAGGTGGAAGAAGCAGTTCCAACATGGAAAGAGAGTCTTCAAAGTGTCTTGAGAGGTCTAGAAGCTACTGGGCACTGGATCATGCTGGAGTCGCAATTCTTCAGCTTTGGGGAAAGTAAGGAGCCAATATTCAAGGGTGGCTGGAGCAGCACACAGAGCAATGACTAGAGGAGTCTGGAGAGAAAACTGTTCTTGTAGAAGACTCCACCCAGGATTGAGCCAGAGGACCTGGTTTGGGATTGAGATGTCACACGTAATCACCAGTCATTTCTTTGGTAGATGTTCGATTTCTTATTTGTAGATTGGTAATGAATCTATCTTCCTTGGGAATATGAAGAGTAAGCCATAAAGTAATCTATCAACTATAAAGTACCATGAAGTTATAATGAGAGTGTATATAAAGAGTGCCTGAATGAGATTCTAGAATATTTTCATTGTTCCTTATTAATTTTTTTCTAAAAATAAAATGATTGCTGCTATGAATTAATCACTATAGTAATTCTTATTCATATGTTGGATAATAAAAGAAATCAATGTCATGCTTTCTGATGGAATGAATTCTTTAGTTAAATAAGTCTTGAAATGCTTGTGGCCGAATTTCCCTGCTGGCTTTCAGAGTTTGTACTACCACAGAGCCACTGTGACAGGAGTACATTGGCTGTCTTAGTCTTTGGGGTAGGCTTGCAAGTCAAAACAGAGACCCAAAAATACTTTACCCTGCTATATAAAAATGCAGTGCAAGCAACCCAAGATTTAGTGACAGCATCCACTGGAAAGGCTATTCAGAGATTAGCATGACCTTCACTGTACCAATTAGGTATGCACTCAGCTGGCACAGACAGATATACACATAAAATATATGTAAGATGATCAGGGATTGGGTTCTAAGTCAGAAGGATCATTTTGTGGTTTAGAAAACCCAGGAAGAAAATGCTGATTATGAAGTGGGGTTACCTGGAATGCACAACTAGAGAGAGTACAGCTAAATCACAGTCCTGAACATTAAGTAGACGACTGGAAGAACTAGATGACATACCCCTCTTTCTGCAGTGGGAAGCTTACCAGGAACAGAGGGAAGAGCAAAAGGCCTGAAGTATGATGGAAAAGAGCAGCACAGCAAAGAAGTATGCTGGTGTCAGACAGAGTGGGTGGGCGGGAGTCCACTGGGGCTAGTTTTGTTTGGAGGACAGTAATGCTTCTGAAGAGGTCAGCAGAAATCAGATCAGCCTGTGGGACAAATGAAATGGCCACAGGCAAATATATACGAGGTTTTTCTCTGTTCCTTACCTGGGACTTGGGGTGGGGAAAGTTGATCACAGGTTTCTAGAACAAACATACATGAGCCTCCCAGGAACCAGATCCGACCTTCTGTTTTATGAACACATTCCTTTGTTCATTTGTTCGTTTGTTCATTCACTCAGTGTGTGTGTGTGTGTGTGTGTGTGTGTGTGTGTGTGTCCCTATCTATGCACATGTAAAGATCAGAGGACACTTTGTAGGAGTCAGTTTTCCCACCCCTTCCATCCTGTCTTAGTCAGCGTTTCTATTTCTGCACAAAACATCATGACTGAGAAGCAAGTTGGGGAGAAATGGGTTTATTCAGCTTACACTTTCATGTTGCTGTTCATTACAAAAGAAAGTCAGGACTGGAACTAAGCAGCTCAGGAATAAGGAGCTGATTCAGAGGCCATGGAGGGATGTTACTTACTGGCTTGTTTCTTCTGGCTTGCTCGGTTTGCTTTCTTATAGAACCCAATATTACCAGCCCAGGGATGGCACCACCCACAATAGGCCCTCCCCTGTTGATCACTAGTTGAGAAAATTTCATGGAGGCATTTTCTCACCTGAAGCTTCTTTCTCTGTTATAACTCCAGCTTGTGTCAAGTTGACACAAAACCAGCCAGTACACACGCCATGCATTCTGAAGATTGAACTCAATCAGTTTTCAGGATCAAGCTCAGGTTGCCAGGCTGGTTGGTCATCAAGAGCCTTTACCATCGAGCCATCTCACAAGTCCTGATCTTATTTTGGAAATGCTCAAACGCCTTCTTATCTCCCATGCCATTTCAATGAAATTGAATCTGTCCCCTTTAATTATGACTTGATTGTCTATTCATGGTGCTTGCCCTTATCCCATAACGGACTGTGTGATGAGTGGGGACTATCAAGAGCAGTTTAGGTGGGGGAAAGCTAACATCCAACTACCAGGTGTGTAGGAAGTTGAATCACACTAGATGACAGGAAATAACGTTTACCATATTACAAAATGAATCTTTCCTAGGAAGTCATCCCACATGAATAAGGGAATAAAAGCCTTTGTGCCAGACTTCAGAATATAAAGCTGAAAGTCTTTATAAGTTAATGTTCACAGTCATGGGCACACTGCTGTCTGGTGGGTAAGTATGCTACAGGGGCAGATGACCAGGGTTGTCCTATAATATAGAGATGAACCAATGGTCTGTCTTATCGAGTTGCTATGAAGACTTGAAAAGCCAGTATAGTAAAGCTCATAGAATGGTGTCTAACTAACACTATGCATATTAATAGTAGGCATGCAATAATAATAGTAGTAGTAGTAGTAGTAGTAGTAGTAGTAGTAGTAGTAGTAGTATTTTATTTCTCTGGCTCTAGATGAAGGAGCCCAAATATGTTTGAGGGCTGACTATATGATACTTTTAGAGTTTAAATTGATATTAATACCTTTTTATAAGGTGTTATTATTAATCACAAGATACTGACTATGAAAACATGAAAAGTTTGGTGATCTCATTGAGTCAGGACAGAAACCTAGGAGAATTTAGCCCCAAATTCTCATGCAGAATAGTGAACTCCCTTGTACTGAGAACGTTCTAGATAAGGCTGGTTGTTCCCGTTTTCTATATCTGTTTGGTTCTGCCTTATGATGGATTATTAATGATGAGCTAAATCCACATTCTCTTCCTGTGTTATTTGATCTAACACACGTGGCTTTTCTAGACTAGCAATGCTGAATTGTCTTGTGCCCTGCAGATATGATTCACTGTTGGTTCGTTGTAGACGGAGACAGAGGCAGAGGCAGACAGACGGTAGAAATCGGAAGTGGAAGTAATAGCATCTTAGAAGCTGCTTCATGATTCTCTGGGAAATGCAGTGGTGAGTGGGGCTGAAGACAATCTGCCTGACAGGCTTAGTCAGTGCAAGATTTCAGTCTTATATTGTCAGGGCATATTAGTCACAAAGTGTTTCCCAGGTATGAGTTATCTACTTCCCACAAGAATGAAGATACCTTAGAACCACCCCCTCATTGTAATGCTTGACAAGGCCCAGGGGCTAGGGGGCCTTCCTCAGAAGCAAAGTAAACACCCAACAGGATAGCACATGTCTTTAATTCCAGCATGTAGGAGACTCTGGAAGGAGGATCTTCCAATGGATTGATAGAGGCCATCCGGGACCACACAGCAATGTCTCAAAACAAAATAACAAACACACAAGGTGTGCATCTTTTGGAAGGATAGGCGAGGGATGTAGTCTTGCTCCCGGACTTTTTGTCTTATAGTCATATATCCAACTCTGTAGAAAGGCTCAAATTACAGCCAGGTATAGGCACTGTTAGCCTTTTGTCTAAGCTCTGCCCCACAGTTACCTGGCAACAGCCAGGTGTGCCTGACTCACTATAAAAGGGGCTGCTTGCCCCCTCCTCTCTCTTGGTCTTGCCTTCTTGCTCCCACTCTTGCCCCTTTCCTCCTCCCCCCCATTCCCCTCCCCCTCCTCTCTCCACATCCTGTGGCCTGGGCCTCTTCTCTCTCTCTCTCTCTCTCTCTCTCTCTCTCTCTCTCTGTGTCTCTGCCTTTCTCTGTCTCTACTACTCCCTCAACTCTCCTCCCCATGCCCTGAATAAACTCTATTCTGTACTATACCATTATGTGGCTGGTCCCTCAGAGGAAAGGGATGCCTCAGCATGGGCCCATGGAGGCACTCCTTACCCCATACCTGACCACACCTCCACCAAACATATTCCTTCTCTCCTTACCTTTTTATAAAACACAACACTCCTGGAATTTCATACTTCAGGAGTGGAGTCAAGAGAATTAGAACGTTCAAGGCCAGTCATGGTAATATATGGTTATTTGGAACAGCCTGGGCTCAAGAGAGAGTCTGTTGTCAAAGCAGGCAAACAAACTAACAAAAAAGAAAGCTTTCAGACTACACCCTATGGTATATTAAGGGAACTGGAAGGCAGATCTGCACTGCTAGCTGCTCCAGAGGAATCTGCTTAGTCATCCCAAGGTAGCTAAGTGCTCCAAGGGGATGGGTACTCCTAGGTCAGAGTTAAAATCACTTTGCGTTTGACCTCAGACTCTGCTCTACTCTGTGCTTCTTTGATTCAAATAGGAAGTACTTCTAGGAACTACTGACCCTGTGCTCTCCCTGGTAGTAATTTAAAAAGCTTCATTCTTGGCCTACTTGAGGAGCCAATTCTGCTGCAGCAGGGCTCCTGAGGAAGCAGCTGGCTAAGCCCATATCCTGCCTTTGTTTTTTTCTTTCTAGGAAAAAGCCTTTGAGAGCCTAGTATGTCTATATCACCCTCGTCTCATCTGCTCTTGCTAACTTGGTGGTTGCTGAGAAACAATGCCCCCTCTGTTGACTGCCATAGCCAGCTATCTTGAGTAATCTTCCATAGCAAGCTTGGCTGGGGGCCCTCATTAATTATGTTCAGAAACACTTAGACATGGCATCTTTCTATCCAACAAAGATGGGGTTGTTATATTTACTACATCTCTTTCTCCAAATTCCCAGATCTGTGTGTGCAACCCATCCCTCCAAGTTTCAATGATTCTTAAATTTGGTGGCAAGATTCAATAGAGTAGGGAAAGGCAGCTTTAGCTCTTTGGGGGCATGGGATGGGGATGGGTAGAAGAGTTTGTCCTGGGAGAATTTGGGGACTCCGGTTCTCCCTTGGATAGTTCCCACTGGTGCCTCTGTAACACAAGAATCAGACCCCTCTCACTTCTACCCTGGAGTCTCCTTCCTTTTGTTATGCTTGGAATCTTCACCCAGAGCTCTTCCTTCCTCACACACCTTTCCCGACATAAACTCAAGACTTGTTGCTGAATTTGCCTTCTGCTTCCCCCCCCAACACCATTCACACAAGTCGAAGTCATTAGCCAGCCATGTCATCTGTTTCATCACAGCTTCACTATCTAACCCTGGACCACTTTTGTAGTCAACTATCCCTTTCTAGTTCTCTTCCTTTCTTCCCGGACCCAAGCATCCCTTATAAAGCATCAAGAGATGCTTTTCTGAGGGCTGGCTCTGTTCGTTTTACTCTTTCTCTTGGGATCCATGGGTAGTCCCTACTGTGGCCCCTTGGCTTGTCATTTGGGGTGCACGCTGAGGATCCCCACTCACTGTTGTCACTTTGGGATGCACCATCTCTCTGGTGGCTTCTGGCTTGATTGTTCTACCCTCCTGCAACTCTTTTATCCCATCACTCTTTCTTCAGAATCTTCAAGATTCTTTTAAGCCATACTTCATTTATAAAGATGCATTCATTTATTCAGTAAACACAAAATGCTTATTACAGACTCTTAAACATCATAGCTAGGCCATATTCATTTTTATGTCACTTCCAAAGAGGCCATCCCTAAGTCCCTAGAATAAAGCTCCTATCTTCCTTCCCACCTTACCCTTGACTCATCTGAACCTACATGATCATATTCCTTTTCTTCAAAACATACAGCACAGTTTAGTATTAATATTTATATTTATTTGTTTAAGGTCTTCTACTGCAGTAGACTGTGAAAGAATGCCTGTCTTCTCAGCTATCATGCCAGTATCTACAGTTCACAGAACTTAAGGAACAGCCAGGCATGAGGAAATGGATGTGGAAAGGCATTGCCCTGACAAATAAAGACCCTTGGCAGTCCCTGGCGCTAAAATTAATGCCTTTGTCCTCTGTGTTTACAGAGCCCTGTGCCCCAGTAGAGACATCCATAAGACATACTTTGTGGTAAACTGACAGCCTTGAGGCCAAGGAGTCTGTCTGGGTAAAGATGAGATCTTAACCATTTCATTAATTGGTCCAACAATAAATTTTAAGTACCTAACATGTACACTAGAGGTAGTGGCAGGCACTGGGCAGCGCTGACAAATGAACATTCCAGTTTCTACATCTGTAAGGCTCGGCATAGCTGTGAATGACAGTAGAGACCCGGGGAAGGGTAGAATTGAATATGGCAGAGTGTGACCTTGTGTTTCAAGGTCAGCTGGACGTCATCCTGGAATGTGCTGTGTACACATGCTCCTAACTAGCCTCTGCTGCTATCTTCTCTGTAGGTCACTGTGGGAACCGAGGTACCGCTCGCTGAACATCTCATAGAAACTGCAGGAACACACATTCAGCTCTCTGTTCTGTTTCCCTGAATGCTTGGACACAAACTCTTCCCCCAGGCTACCAGATTGCTGCCAGTTTTGAGTAGTTTGACCATGTTCTAGTCTGAGCTAATTTTGTATGTAAAATTGCTTAAGAGTGAATATGAAATCTTTGACTGAAGCCCAAATATATAAATACCATTGCATTTCCTTCCTCCCCAATTTTGCAATCATCCAAAAAAACTGTTCATGTTGTGTAGTATAATTAGTTATTTATACACCCTCATGTGGTCTATTGTTCAGAATTAAATTGTCTGGTATACAGGATTTCTCTTGCAAGGCTTATTCTGTCGGTTTATTGCTTGTTGGAAGCTGTTTGTAAATATGTCCTTGTGGAACCCCGAGGGATATGTCTGAGCATATCCAGGACTGTGGGGGAAAATAGTTCAGTCTATGTAGGCTTCGGCTGTCTGCTACTTTCTCTTTGAAGACCTAAGCAATTAGAAGGAACACAAAAATAGTCACAGGAAGGTACAAATGGAAATGATCTTGGAGATCTAGTTACTAGATTCTAGTGACTCAGTCTTGCCCAAGAGGAAGTCAGTCCTCAGGAAGGGGAAGTAAAAAGGCTTTACACACAGCTTCTTGTGGGTAAGAGGAGCCAGAGTTCTTTTCAGCTGGTGCCTCTCTCTATGAATCCACCTAGCATAGAGTGCACAATTGCCCCAGGCATGTCTGAACTTCACATTGTTTTCCCCTAGGGAAACACATGGGCCCACACTGCTCTGCCCTGCTCCTCTTGTTTATCCTTTATTTCTCTTCTGCCTCCTGTCAAATGGGTTGGCCACTAGCCATACTGACAAGTTCTTGTCGTGTAACAATTCATCCTTCTTCCCTGTCAGGTGGAAGACATAGGCAAGATGGTTCCAAACTTTTATGTACAATGAAACTTCTTTTTGTGGGAAGGTCTGGGAGTTCTGCTTCAAAGGAGACAGGAACCTTTGTGGACAGGACAGTTTCTCCTGGCCAGTGTGTTATAGACACCTGCAAAGGATACATGTGGCTGTCGTGAGGTAGTTTCTATGAATGCCTGGTTGATTCCCTGGTTGGTGGTGCTGCTTAAGCCTTGTTGGTCTTCCATCTATAAATTTTAGTGTGTTGAGTTTGTAGCACTAGCTGTTATTCTTGCCAAGTCTTTTTAAGACACTCTCTCTCTCTCTCTCTCTCTCTCTCTCTCTCTCTCTCTCTCTTTCTGTGTGTGTGTGTGTATTCGATCCCAATTTCTAAATCAAAATTGTACTTCCTGGCCAATAGATCAGCCAGGGATGGGTGTCCACATGACTAAAAGAATCCAGAAGTTCCCTTTCCACACATGTGTGGTCATCAGCATGCAAGCCTACTGCCAAGACCCTGCTGGAGTCAGATCTGTCCTTATGCTGGGAATACCATAGGAGATAGCCAACATCGTAGCAGTTAAAACACATTGTCTTTCTATGTCTTTATTCATGAAATCCCCCAGGTTTTTTTTTACAGTGACAGATACTAATAAAATGTATTAGATTTTAAATATTTACTACTTTTATGTCCTTATTTTAAATTATTAAATAGTAATTATACAGAAAGGCTATAACAGATGTCATGTATTTATCATCAGGATGAGCAGATGCTCACAGTTTTGCTTATTTGCCTCAGATCTCCATTCTCCTTAAGGAAATTAAGCATACCACACATAGTGAAAGCCTCCACTTTCCACTTCCTCATCCTCTCTTTTGTATCTCCCATCTACACAGGAGACAGCTCCCCTGAATATGATGACATCATTCCCATGAATTTTTTTTCCCTACCTACTGCATTCTCAAGCAACTTTTTCACAGCACTTATTAGCTTTTGTAATCAGAGGAGAATAACGAATATATCGATCTATTCTGAAAGTCTGTATGTGTTGTAATCTCTATTGCTTCCACATGGATTTTGCTCTAAGCATGTTTTTTTATGATTACCTACTCTGTCTTAGCCTAGCTGCAGTCTGGTCTGTCTTTGCTAGAAGTACATTGGACCCTGCTCCCATGGCTCAGCACTTCATCAACTGCCTCCCTTGGGTATTTCCAATGCTAACTTGCTCCTGGTTGGGATAACCTACCAGACTCAGGACTGAATCTATGAATAGATAGAGTTGTTCTTGTTGGGTCTGAACTCTTTGATTCAGCATTCCCACACCAAGGCAGAGAGTCAGCTGCCATCCTTCCTGAGCTGTTTTGCTTGGGTTCTCCATGGCTGGAAGCAAACCCTTTGAAAGAAAGCACATAGAGACAGCTGGACTGGAAAGGTGGGGTAGAGATTGATGACAATGATTGACAGCATCCAACATCCTCAAGTTACATAATCCCAATAGTGAGACCTAAAGAGAACACAACAGATTCAAAATCTGTTCAACAAATACTCTTTGAAGGTTTATATAGCACTTACTATGTATCAAGTGTTATGCTAAGTACTTTGTTTATTTGTTTGTTTCATATCTGTTTTTGAAGTCCAGGCCAGCCTCAAATTTGGTATGAAGTAAAAGATGACCTCAAACTCCCAATCCTCCTGCCTCTACCTCCCAAATGCTGGAACCAAAGACCTGCTAAAACACTCTCTCTCTCTCTCTCTCTGTGTATGTGTGTGTGTGTGTGTATATATATATATATATATATATATATATATATATATATATACATTTTCTTTTCTTTTTTTAAAGATTTATTTATTTTATTTGTAAGAGTATATTGTAGCTGTCTTCAGACATACCAGAAGAGGGCATCAGATCCCATTACAGATAGTTGTGAGCCACCATGTGGTTGCTGGGAATTGAACTCAGGACCTCTGGAAGAGCAGTCAGTGCTCTTAACGCTGAGCCATCTCTCCAGCCCCCTCTGATCTTATATTTTGTAGATGAAAAACAGGCACACAGAAGCAGTGTGCTATAAGGAAGAACATGGAGTTCAGAGGGCCATGACATTGGGCATACGCTGGCTCAACTGTTTGCTATTTTACTGCCAAGGACTAGTTTCTCAGACCTCCAGGGCCTGGTATAAAGTAGCTCCTCTGCAATGGTGGCTGCTACTGTACAGAAGACCTGGCTTCTACTAACAGTAAGAAGCATATGTACAATAGAACTGGGCCCAAATCTGGGCCTGCCTCTGTCAAAATTCCCCTCTTTTCAGCAAAAATGAGTTCTCCTTTGAAGTGGCATGCTATATGGAAGGAGAAGTAACTCTGATTTCAGGGTCTCTGGTCCTCTTTTGAACCACTAGTGAGCTGGCTGACCGTGGACATGGATTTCTTCTCCTCTTTTTCAGATACCTCTCACTGCAGGAATAGGTTGAATCCTGTAACTTCTGCCATTGGCATTCTGTGCCTCCACTTGAGAAGTACAGCACCAAGCTGCCTGCCCCAGTGCAATGAAGGCGATGCCACCGATGGTTTAAAAAGGTTGGAACAGGAAGGTGGGCAAAGCTTCTTCAGCTGCTTGGAATCCTTAGTGACTGAAACCAGTTGGATTTCTCTTATGCTCCCCAACTTGAGCTGGGAAGGGATCCAGTTAAAAGAGGGCTTTGGGAAACACAACAGCTAGTTGCCTACCTTTCTCTGGCTCTTTCTCTTCTGTTTGTCCTTCCTTCCTTCCTTCCTCTTCCCCCTCCTCTTCTTTTTCTTCTCCTTCCTTTCTTTCCTCTATCCGCTTCCCTCTTCCTTGTTCTCCTTTCTTCTTCTGTCAAAGAATGACTGAATCTCGAAACTAGTTAATTGAAACACTGAGGGAGGAAGAGTCACGAAGGGGATTTTATTTCTGCTTCAAGTTCCATGTTCTATTTTTCCCATCATGTTTTCTGACTCGGCTTTACTGATTCAAGGGCGTAGACACACAGAGGGGAATGTGGATGGGGGGATTTGAATGGTTTTATGGTACCCCCCCTTTAAAGTAAAATTTAAAATCTGTCTAGGACTACCAATTTTCTGGACCACTTCAATTGTCCTTTAAACCTTGGGATCTGGGAAATTCTCATTTGCTAGAGTCACTGTGGTATGCCCAGCAGTACATAAGTGAGAGGACACCCATACTGTCTGGAGCTGTAAAGGATGGCATGTAGAAATTAAGGTGCTGAGGAGGAGCCAGCAACCCACTGTAGGCCTGGCACACAAGCTCTGGTCTCAGAGAAGCCTTCCTCCACTCCTCTCCATAATCAACACAGGCAACTGTTCAGCTGGGACAGGAGGCTGCCATTTTATTCTCAGTGGGACCCATGGGGTCCTCCTGGCTCTCTGGAACTTTTAAATTCCTGGTTTCCATTCTTTAGTCTGTTGTCTTGACTTTTGTCCCATCTCTGAACACTGGCAATCTTGCAGTCTGGTGAGCATGCCCTTTCCATTCCGAGGTAGGTTCAGTTGCGTTTTATTTTATTTTATCTTATCTTATTTTTACTGGGAATTTTTGGCATCTCTAAGTGTCCCTAGATCTTGGTCATTCCTCTAAGATGGGCTGTGTTCTTTTTTACCACATTTACACATATTCCTGAACCATTGTCCCACCTACAGGCATCCGTTTGAGCTTCTTGATGCTTCATGACCCTTGGTGTTTTGTGCTAGTCAAAGCAAGCACTAGTTTGCCCTGGCATTAGCTATTTGTGTGCTCATATCAGGTCTTTACTTATCCTTCGCTTGAAGGCCTGGACACTATTTGCCTCCATTCATGAAGTTTGATCACACAAAGTTACCAAATCAGTGCGCTGACAACAGAGTTACTAATGCCGGTTGTGAGCTGTCTTAGAGAGCGCCACAAGTTGTACATGTATAGTATTCAAATTTAATCTTGGGAGGATTCCATTCTAAAAATGAGGAAAACATACAGTGGCTATTTAGTGCATGTGCACCCTCGGATAGGCATTATTCTAGGGACTCCCTATATATGTTCAGTCTTCAGTCTACTGAGTACTTTATTGTGTGCCAGGCATATCTTTCAGCCCTTTACGTCTAAACTCATTTTACTCACATAATTATAAAGCATGCTCTATTGTTACCCTCTTGTATTTGGTGAAATTGAAATTCATGGAACTTAAAAAAATGTATCCAAGTCAAAAAATAGAACTCAGATTCCCAATTCGGTAGTCTGATTGAAGAGACATCCACTCCTTTCTGGGCACTGTGCTCCTTTCCCAAGTCAGCCGGGTAGCACTTGCCTCTATAAGCTGCGGTTATGTCCATTTTTACAGAGAACAAAATAGACACCCACGCAGATTAAATACCTGTCCTGCAGTCCGGAGCGGAACCTCGGCTGGTAAGTGAAAGTTCCCATTCGGAACATTCATCTGTTTTAGGAGACACATGACAATTTTCAGCTTAGGTACATATGATGTTGCCCAGCCTTGTGAGAGTTTTACCTCGCTGAGGGGGGGTTGGGCTGAACACAGTGTATGTTGGGAGGGTGGACACTTATAAACACTAAGATGCAGAGCTTCCTTTCAAGAGGCAAGTGAAAAGGTGTTACAATAACTCTACCCCCATTTCTGTTTTCGTTCAGCACGTATTCAACACTGGTTCTTTATCTGTCGGCATTGATAGAGATCCCAGAATGGGGAAGATGTTCAGTCCAAAATGGTCAGCAAAGGTGAGGTGGTCTTGTAGGTCTAGGTGATGAGATGGACAGGCTTTCTATTTAAAGCCAGATGCACTGGCTGGGTTTAGAGACATTTGTTTAAAGAAAATAACAGCTCTCTACACCCAGATTCATAGTGTTGACAAAAATGAGATGATGATGTGGGGGCCAGAGAGCAAATAACCAGGTTGCTTACAGCAGTCTTTCTCTGTGACTGAGTGGGCTTGTGGTTTGACCTTAGAAAGAAGTAAGTGTGTTGACCTCAACTCAGGATCCAGACAGGTCGGCTTTGGGCTCTCTCCACACACACTCATCATCAGATGACCAAGAGCCAGTCATTTCCTCCCTCCAAGACTCCGTTTCTTCGAGGAGTCCATCAAATGGACACAAGACTCCTTTGTGCTTATGCAGACTGCAGTAGGTCATCAAGGTCATGAAAAGTCTCGGCTAGCTGTGAGTGTGAACCTGAGGTGGGTGTTAAGATGCTGACAGGGAAGGAAGTCTGGTTTTGCCCCCCGCTGTAGTTCCTCATATGGCATTGTGCTGACAGAGCCATATCAGATTGACTCACTTGTAACACACAGGGGGAAAATGGGCAGTTTCCAGCATTGCCAGTTCCTAGGCCTGGAACTGGCTTCAGCTGGTTTACTGGTAGGACTCAGGGATGGGAGGTGCAACAGGTAGGTGCCACACTTAGGGATGAAGGGTATTCTTGAAGGAGGGCTATTCTTATGTGCCAGAGATTCAGGATGATCAGAGACTTTAAGCTCCAATCTGGGCAGGTAGAGGAAGGGACTGGAAGGACCCCATGCTTCGCTTTAGCTTCACACTGACTCCCTGGCTCTCACAGACACGTCTCAGAATCTGTCCCAGCCTCAGTTTTTCCAGCTGTAAACTGTAAAGATCCTACTTTTCAACACTTTGAGAAGGTCTAGTAGCCTCTCTCAACCACTCTGTGAGACTACTAAAGAGTGGTGAGGTGATTCCAATAGTCCCTTGGTTTCTGTCCTGGGCTCAAGTTCTTTTAAGCCAGTTCTGGAATCCTTTGGGTGGTGGAGCGCACAAGGATTCCTGTGTGTCAGTAAGTGAGCGTAGGTGACAGAGGGCTTTTAAATGAATCACTTTGTATCTAGCAGGGCCGCACCTGCTCCTCAGACTCCGAAGGCAGTGCGAGCAACAAGATCATTCAAAAGAGCCGCTTTCCATTCAATTCTATAATTAGCTAGCAGACTGCTCACCCCTGGAGCTGCTGGGGTGGGCGTGGGGCAGCCTGGGGGTGGAGCCGAACTCCTAGGCCCGCCCCTAGGATTCCTTCTCCGGCTGTCCCGCCCGGTCTCCGGTTGTGCTCCCCACCCCCATTTGCGTCCTGGAGCGTGTTGGGCTCTGCGGGGCAGGATTCCTGGAGGACAGGGCCTGTGCACCCTCCTTTCGGGCTCCCTCTCCAGCTAAGAAGCCCCTCGAGGGATGCGACTCCTCGGGAGCAGCTGTATTTAGAGTGGCATCCCCCTTCCCCGCCAGCCGGCTTCTGCATCCCGCCCTTGGGGCTACCGCCCGCTCACCCCGCCCAGCTCTCTGGGCCCCTCCCAGCCACCTCTCCCTCTTTGTCGCATTACATAGTAATCTGAGATGCATTGGATGGGCTCCAGGGAACAGAATGTACTTGGCAGAGGCGCGGGGTTTGGTGTCTGCAAAATGTCGGAAACTCAGCCAAGAGCTGCTAACTGGGTCATTAACCTCCAAAAGCGAAGCGAGGGCTGTAGGCCCTCTCTGCCTCCCTTCCTCTCGCCAATAAAAGTGCCTCAGTGTGAAGGGAAGAAACAGCCCAAGGTTGGCTGCTTTGATTTCTAGGCACTGAAGGCAGACCGGTCTCCTCCCCCTGCCCGAGCCCCAGCTCCTCCCGGCTGCCTCTCTGCTCCGAACCAAGAGTTTACAAGTGGCCTTTCAAAGGCCCAGCCGCCCGGCAGGGCCAAGCTGCAGCGTCTGTGAAGATGCTACCCGCCGCCCTTCCCCACCGCACAGCCTCAGACCCATTTTTCCCCCTCTGGGTTGCGAGGAAATAATAAGGGAGGGGTAAGGCTGGAGGTGGGGAGAAGGAGAAAGTTCTAGTTTAGTCCTTGGGCACTCTTCTGCTCCTCCCTCTTTCTGCGCGCGACTCCTCCTCCTTCTACCCTTCCCCTCCTTCCTGAGAACCGGCTGGAAGGCTTACTGTGCTCCCCATACAGAGCCTGGCCGAGGGGAGGGAGCGCCTCACAGCTGCCTATCCGTTCTTTGCTCTTAACTGTTGACCTCTTCCCAATCTGCCTCACCAGTTGGTCTTAAGGACCAAAGGAGAAAGTCCCTCTTTGATCCCGTGACCACTGAACTCTGGACTTATGTACAAGTCCTGGAAAGCAAGCAGAGAAAGAGTCCCACAAAGGAGAACTATCAAAAGGGGAGAGCCACTAAAATCCACCCCCCTTCAGTTTTCTGGCTATGTTGAACTGCCAAAAAGGTACTTCCTGTGACTATCCAAACCCATTTCTCAGGTAGCTAGAGGCTGAGAGAGTGCTTGGTAGTGAAACCGGAAGTGGTGTCTTCCTCAGATGAGAGTCCTTGACAGACAGAAAAGACCACTTACTCCTCAGAGACCAGCAATGGCTGGTCACAAAGCGAACCCGGGGAAGGGAGAATTGATTTGGCGAACTGTGCTTAGAGATAGAAGTCAGCTTGTCTCCCAGAACTTGGGAGGCAGAGGCAGGTGGATTTCTGAGTTCGAGGCCAGACTGGTCTACAAAGTGAGTTCCAGGACAGCCAGGGTGATACAGAGAAACCCTGTCTTGAAAAACCAAAAAAAAAAAAAAAAAAAAAAAAAAAAAGAAGTCAGCTTGTCTACAGCAGTGTTTGGCCCAATCCGGCCCGGGGTCCCCTTGTCATTCTTGCCTTGGTCTACTGCAGCCATATCTATGGATTGACTATGCCTTTGCCTGAGCATCCCACAGAGCCTAGTTTCTGGGCTTGATGACCTCTGCCTGACTTCCTACTGCCATACATTCAATTCCTCTGTAGTCATGAAATCTCAGCTTGGGTGCCCACCCCTCTCTCTCCTGCTGCCTTCTTTCAGTTTTTCGGAGAAATTTACTAATGTCTCCAGATGACCAGATCCTTTGTGCCTGTGTTAACTCTCTTACATGGCAGTTGTTTTAGAAATCATTCCTTGTCAATATCAACACCGATGGCAAAGGCCGTTCAGCACCCTTCCTTCCTGATTTGCCTTCTTTGTTTAGGCGACACACACACACACACACACACACGCACACACACACACACACACACACACACACAGGCTTTCTCTGTATAGTCCTGGCTGTCCTGGAACTTGCTCTGTAGACTAGGCTGGCTTCGGACACAGGGATCTGCCTGCCTCTGCCACCTGAGTGATGGGATTAAAGATGTGTGCCACCACAGTCTGGAATCATGAATAGCTTCCTCCGTCACCTAAAATGACTGGCTTGGGTTGCATATTATGTAGCTCCTTACTGAGGGCCTTTGTGTGAGTGTCTGGCTTGGTAAAAGTGTTAGATTGCCTTGGGATGTGCTGGGGCTGGCCAACCCTACTGTTCTCACTAGCCTTCTGGAGGCAGGCTTCCATCTCTTCTTCCTCCCTCTGGACAACCTGCAGAAAGAGCCACCATCACTTTCTTTCTGACAAGTGTCCCCAGGATTTCTTAATACTCCGATTCTCCGAGAAGTAGCTCACCACAGCCCTTCTCAGCACCTACACAGAAAAACTATCACTAGGTATTAAAAAGAGAACCACCAGTTTAGGGACATGTCCCCACTTTCAGCCTCAGCTGGATTTTTGGCCTTGCCCGATATTTTTGACTGTGTAAATCTTCAGAATTTTCACTACCAAGTTGCCCATGAAGCTCACATTTTAGGGAAGCTTAGAGCTCCTAGTGAAATATGTAAACATTTCAGGTTCTTTTCAGAACTTAGGAAAGACCCAGTCCCTTGCCGTTTGCATCACAAAAAACAACCTAATCAAAAGTGAGCCTGTGCAAGAAGCATGAAGCTGCAGAAGATATTAAAGGTTTGGACATAACAGTAGACAAGAGGCCTGGCCTTGTTAATGTGCCCCCTCCCCCACTCCAGTTTTAGGGTGCTTGGGCCATCTCAACTGACTCACTGCTTGCTGGAGATGAATCATACTCTCTTTCTGTGTGTAAGGTCTCATTTCCTTCACACACACCCCTCCCCCCCATAAAACGGGCATGTTTATTATTCTTGCCATGCAGGAGGGATGGGAAGTTTTAAGAGTCCTTGATAATTACACAAAAATATTATTAAAGTAAAAATGAGCTGCAAATATGTTTTTTACTTTCTGGCGAGGTGCAGAGATGGGGAGGTGTGGGTGGCTTCCTTAGGATGTTGCTGTGGCTTCTGGATGCCTGGTTCACTGACAGCAGCACCCTAGGGTCTGGAAATGGGTGTGGGGTTCAGTCTACCTGTGGAGGTGGGAGTGTTTATGGTCTGCTTGAGTGGGAACAAGAATCTGAGGAGGCAAGGAGCCCGAATTCAAGATGAGGTACATGGGACAGGGACAGGGTAGAGTGTGGAGGACTTCAATGTTAGGTTGGGCCAGCAAGCTATTCCTGAGCTTGTCATTGAACTAGGCTGTGGCAGGATTTGTAGAGTGTTCCAGGGAGCTCCTGGCCGATGGGTAGAGGGCAGCAATTGATTGTAGCAACTTTGATCCCGTCGAGCTTTGCTTTTCCTCTTTTTCAATATGAGGGCTGGTTCCCATGCTGTATTTGTGCAGTGAAGACCACAGGGAAACTGTGTATGTGCACTCTTGCGTGTGAGTGTTCGTGTGTGCTCGAGTGTGTGTGTGTCTCCTTGGATAGAAGAGGTGGGAAGGAGGTCACTGACTTGTTAGGCACAAAACCAACTTGTTCTCTGGAGAGGAAGCCTACCCCAGCTCAACATCTTAGCCAGGAGGTCTAGTCTAAAAGAATCTCTGGGTGTCTGGAGCACAAAGATCTTTATCTAGGCCACTGCATAGTACCTTTGTAATTCAGGGCCTAGCCACTGACCTCTGTCTAGACTTGTGTGCCATCTACTTCCTAGTCCATGTGAGACATTTGCATTTGATAAGAGTGCCATGACCCATTCTAAGCAGTCATTCCTTAGCTCCATATCCTGCATTAGAGTCCAGGAAGCTTTATAATTGTGTGGCTTGGGAGCCTCAGAACTGAGCCTTGGAAGTCCAGGTTGGTATATCTTAAGGTTTGCTATGAGATCCTATGTAGGAGGTTATTGTAATGGTGCTATCAAAGTTCCCTGAGGACCTTTAGGTGAAGAGTCCTGTAACAATGTCCTGGAAATGTTTCCTTTGCACTGAGTCCTTGGGTTTGAGAATGTATACTTGTATACCTGCTTTATAGTTGGTACCAAAACACTCACAATTTAGATAACTAGTGTTTCAAGGGGGCTTATATACCCAAGCAAATGAATGAGCAGAGGTCAGCTGGATCCAAGTCAATGTAGCAAGTGAAGAAGTCTGAGTTTAAGACTATTGACCTGACTGAAACCAACCTGAGTCCTCAGTGGAAAGAGAAGATCCATAGATGTCTATTTCATGGCTCATCAGTGGATACCAGCCTCCACTGAAAGCATTAACTTACTTTCCTGTATTTGGAGGGCTGTTTTTGTGAGAAGTAGCACATGAAACCAAGGTCAACCAGGAGAAGCCTACCTAAACAGTGCTGTTTAGGTCTTGGGGATCGTGAGTGAGGAGGTTCCTGAGCAGAAGTTACATTTTAAGTCTATGTTCCAGGTTCATCTTACTGATTACTATATGACCTTGAGATCCATGGCTGACGTGTACTGAACCATTATGTGTAGGAGTCTGGCTCTAAAGAGTCTCCTGGTTCCTTCATTCTGCTCTCAGAAATGTCAATATTGCCGCTGATTGACAGGTGACATTCAGTCATTTTATCTTGGAGTCTACAAACAGGCTAAGAAATGATGTTCCCAACCCTTAGGGGAGAACCAAAGGGTGGAAAGACATTGAAGTGGGCTGGGTCGAAGTCCCAGATGAAAGCTGTCATCCCCCAAGTTCATGTTTAGTCACACGTAATAACATCTGGCCACGCCCTTACTCTTCGTTAGATGGAGTTCCCAAGGAAATTTTGGATTTCAATTCTACTATGTTAGTCTCAAAATGCAGAACATGAAACACGAATTGTATCTCGTGGATTCTACATTTCGGTTCTCTTGGAGAAGGACAATGAAACTTTAAAAAGCTTGCCTATGGGACCTGACTAAAGAAACAGAGGCAGGAAATCTTAGAGCCAGGGCCACTTCCCTGATGCCCACTGCTCCTTGGTATTCATTTTGATTTGTAAGCTAGGTGTTGGAGCTTGGTCTCTGGATTCCAATGGATAACTTTTGCTAGATTAAAGATTATCAAGATGGTTTTTGGGCGCTGACATTTTTGTGGATCTGTACTATCTATTTCTGGTCCAGTGTTAATTTTGTACTGTTGTTTGAGCTCTGTTCATATCTATCACTGCCTTTAAGAGGAATAAAAGCTCTCTTGTGCCTGACAAGATAGGGAGAGATAGCAGGGTCAGCTTGAATGGATTGGCTGTCTGACACACACCCCGGCCTTGTTTGATAATTGCCATCCTCAGTAGTTTTACTGTACAGCTACCTTGGTATACGTCTGAATTTACAGGTTTTTTTTTTTTTTTTTTTTTTTTAAAAAAAACTCCAGAATTAGTTCTCCCACCCCCTCGTACTGAATGTAGCACTAAAACATCTGCATAGAATTTTGTGAAAACGAGCAGAAAATTTAAGGCAACTCAAGGAGAACCTATAAGCTCTCCTTTAAGTTGGCAAGAAACCCAGATAACACAGTCGCCCTCTTCTAAAGGAAACTGTCCTTGTCCTCCCAGAGTTTTCCACGGCCATGTCCAAATCTGCTCCACGAGCGCCCTCTGCTGGATGACGTCAGGAGCCGACATCCTCAGCCATCTTGAAAGTAGAGCCAACTGGAGTTCTGAGAGGGTAAAAAGGAAGACTGGAGGGAAAGGGAGTAGGTGCTTTGGGTGGGGAAGGGAAGATTTGAGGGGAGGGAGGGAGGGGGAGGGGGGAGGGGTGACTACTACACTGGGAAACTCTGAGGTACCTCTGTCTAAACACCACCCTAAAATAAGATGGATTCAATCCGTGAGGTCCTTGTGCCTCACCATTTCTATTTCAGTGTGTTAATACTAAATGATCATCACATGGTTTAAAAGAAAAGAAGCATATGCAGAGACCCGCAGCCAAACATCAGGCAGAGCTGGGGGTGATTTGTGGAAGAGTAGGGGAGAGGATTGAGCAAGCTGGAGGGGGTCAAGGACACCACGAGAAAACCTACAGAGTCAACTAACCTTGGTCACAGAGCCTGGACCACCTACCAGGGAGCATGCAGGAGCTGGACCTAGACCCCCCTACAAATGTGCAGTCTTTATGTGTGTCCCCTAACAAAAGGAGCTAGGCCTGTCTCCATCTCTGTTCCCTGCCTTTGGATCTGCTCTCCCCTACCTGGGCTCCCTGGTTGGGCCTCAGGCCTCAGTGGGAAAGGATGTGCCTAGATCTGCGGAGACCAGATGTTTCTGGGGAAGGTTGTAACTAAGGGGGGACTCCCCTTTGGGGGCAACGGAGGAAGGGATTTGTAAGGGTGAGTCTGGAAGTAGAGGAGGCAGGTGGCTGTGATCAGGACGTAAAATGAAAGAAAACAAAAACAAAAAGAAAGAAAAGAAGAAGGACCAGAAGAATTTCCCTTGATATTGATGCTTCCTTGCTGGATCCCAAATGATGATTTCATAAAATAGCTCAAGTTCTATGTTCAGATATTATTATTCTTTCAGGTAAACTCTGTCACTTAGTCATTGCCCACCACAAGGATTGAACATTTTTGGAATTCAAGGCATATTTGTAAGCTTAGTGACTCATTACTGTGCTTGCATTTCATTTAGTATATTTAATTAGTATATTTCTTCCAAAGAAGACCACGACTTCGACACACTTTTTAGAAGAAAATATATTAGCCAACTTTAAAAGTATATTTAAATACCTAAATTTTAAATTTTAAATTAAGCATGTCTGAGTAAATAATCTCTCTCTCTCTCTCTCTCTCTCTCTCTCTGTGATTTTGACTAAGAAGAAGGCCTCTCTTAAGTAGTCTTTTGAAGGCAAGCTGTTGATAGATAGAATTCTATCTTTAACATTGCCGTTAGTGTGTACTTATTCTTTGAGAGGAGTTTGTTTGCTACAAAATATGGAATTGGAGAGTTGATAATCTTTAAAGTGTCATGTCTAGTAGACTAAGAGAAGCAGTATCTAGGAATGTCCTCATGGGATGAGCATAGGGCTAAGCTAACTGTAGAACTATGACTTAAAAATGGAATAGTGACATTTTATGAAACCTTAGGGAAGGCTCCACCATGTCATTACTCAAGTGGTAAAATGAGACTTGAAGACAGTAATGTCCCAAAGGCTCATGATCGATTATTGGTGGAGCCCAGACTGGAATATGAGTCATCCAGAGCGCTTAGCACCAGCCAACCAGACCTTTGGTGAACTGCTTTTTCCATCATGGCATGAAAGGCTATTATGGGCAAATGTTAAGATGTCGATGTCTGATTCCTCCAAACCTCAAATGAAATAATCCTCAAAGTCACGTTCATAGTATTTGCAAGTGGTGCTGATGCCACTTAACGTAGTCCTCAGGCTGGAGACTGTAGTTGCGAGGTGCCTTTGTAAGTACAGGAAGAGAGATTTCAGCTTGGCAGTCTTTCTCTGTCATATCGTGTGATGTGCAGTGCCACCTTGGGAACTCCATCAGTAAGAGGGTCCTCAGCACACATATCCCTTTGACCTTTTGCACTTCTCTGCCAATGGACTGTGAGAAATTCATTTATTTTCTTTGCAAGTAACCAGTCGGTGGAGAAACAAATTGGTAGCAAGAGACTGCAGAGCACAACTGGAAACTGCTGCTGACATCGTCATAAAGCATGGAAGAAATTCCTATCTCAGACTTTGTCCCAGCTCACTGTATCCTTAAGAGACCTAGAAATAGATCATTCAGATCCTTCCCTACGCTGACCTCCACTCTGTTTACACAGGGGCTGGCCAGATGTTTGAGAAAGAAATCAAACACTTGCAGCTGTTATCAGGAAGAGGGTGGAGCACACGAGGTTCCCAAGTTTTCATCCAACACATCAGAATATATTTAATTTTTCCTGCTTTTGGGTTAACTGTCTTCCTCGTTCTTAACTCTTAACACTTAGTACTGAAGCTTGTGTCAAGAGATGCAAAAGGATTCTTGAGCTATCTTTAGCCCATGACCTTGGCAAATTATTTTCTATATCTTTGAAGGAAATCTCTCTTCATCTCCAGTTCCCATTCCTTCCAGAATGATGATTCCTTGTAGCAAGTAGAGTTTAGAAGTATGCAAGAGTCAGTGTTGTGTGGTGAGTGCACGGGCTTTGGAATTATGTAATGTCTAGTTTTGATCCCATCCGAGCTATTCACTGACCATGTGATTTTGGGTTACACAGGCTGGAGTCTTATTACATTGCTTATTTATCGAATTAAACTCCTATCTTGGAGCTGTGGGAATGGAGTACCGCTTCCATTCTTGTGCAGAGGGCGTGGTTAATCATTAACCATTTCCATTGGGGCACTGCAACAGGAGATAGATTGAAATGACATTCAAGGGAACGGACAAGAGAATTAGGAAATCTTTGTTTCTTAGAAATCAATGGAAACAGAACAGTTTCTAACAGACATTAAGTGGGGCACTGCTGGCCAGTATAGAAAACCCTTGTTTTCTCACAGCTAACACAAGCCTCGAATTCTTTTCTTCAAGGAGAGGGATGCAAAAAGCTTGATCTCTAGTGGTCCCTGCCTTTGTTTTGGATTGAAGGGGGAAAGACCAAGAATATACAAGACTTCACTGCACACTGGAAACCAATGTTACAAATTTCCTCGTTAAATTAACCAGTAGCTGTGTTTCCATTGTTTTGTAACCTAAGCTGGCTTGGAACTTACTCTCTAGCTAAGGATGACCTCGGATTCCTGATCCTCCTGCTTCAGCCACCGAGGTTCTGAGGTTACAGGCATAGGCCACTATGTATGCCTGACAAGCTGTCTCATTATATAAGAATTTAGGACACATTGTTTGACGTGTTGCTTCAACCCTTGTGAGTTTGTAGTAAAGCTTAAGATATGGCACAGGAGTTTTGCAGGTGCTCTGAGTTCCAAATCCCATCATCTTTTAGCATCTGTCACACGGAGTCAGCTCTTTGTTGACACAGAGAAAGCAGGTAACCACTGGGCTTATTTCACCAAGAATGTTTCCTTAATATTGAGAGGCAGACATCAAAGTGATACCCAAGACTGCTTTACTCAATGCCTCCTGAGGCCTGGCCTCTTGAGACTTTGATCTCCTTCTTTTTAGTCCCAGTAGGTCTGTGTTAACAGGCATTTCACACAGACCCCTCTCCTCTCTCGACACCATGTAAACTTTGCCTCAGAGCCAGAGCTTTGAAGCCCTCAATTAAGGTTTGTTCACTTTAGCAAACCAGTTGTATTCACTCAAAACCTGGAACCAGACCCAGGTTCAATGTCTTAAGGATTCAGAAGTGCAGGGGTGAATGAGGTTATTACCAACATTATACTTTCTTTCTCCTTCTCTTTTATTTTGACTTTATTTTTCACTAGCTTACACAGGATTCAGTTTCATCATGACATCTTTAAACAAAATTTGTTTGGTTGACCCCCTTTCTCCTCTCTTCTCCCTCATCTCTCCTGGCCCTCCTGTGGACCCTCCCAGCCACTGCCTCCATTTCTCTTCCACTTTAATGTCATTTGTGCCCTCCCCCTTCTTCACTATCCCTCTCCCCTTGTCGTGGTCTCCTTTCTCTCATTCTATAGCCAGTCCCCTGTACGTATCCCCAGTCATGTAAGCACATGGAAACATTATAAACTAGGATGTACATACGTGAGAGGACATGCTATTTTTCCTTTCTCGGATCTGAGTGACCTTGCTTAACAGTACTTTTCAATTTCATCCATTGCCTGCAAATTTCATGATTTCATTTTCCTTAAAAGGCCAAATAAGATTCCATTGTGTTTATGATTCAGTTTCTCTTCATCTGCTTCCTTGTGGCTGTGCATAGAGCCGGAATCCACATGGAGTGTAGGTATCTCTGTGGCAGGATATGCAGTCCTTTAAGTTAGATGTCAATGAGTCACACAGGTGGAACATATGGTAACTATACTTTTAATTACTTGAGAACCCTCACATTGATTTCCATATGAACGACACAAAGCTCTACTCCTACCAACAGGGCGAAGACTCCTCTTTCCCTGCATCCTTGACAGTATTTGTTGGTGTTTGGTTTTTGATGTTAGCTAGTCTAACTCACGTGAAATGGAATCTCAAAGTGATTTTAATTTGCATTTTCCTGGTGGCTAAAGATGTGGAACACTTTTTAAAACACGTGCTGTCCGTTCATATTTCTTCTTTTGAGAACTGGCCGTTCGTTTTATAAGTTCAATTATCGATTAGGGGAAGGTTTTGTTGTTTGATTTTGCAGGTTTCCCTATATTCTAGATCTTAACCCTTTGTCTGGTATGGTTGGCAAATATCTTCTCTCATTCTGTAGTGATAAAGTTTCTACCATGCAGAGCCTTTGGCTTCATGTAGTCATGTTTTTTGAATCTTAGGGCTAATTCCTGTGCTGCTAGAACTCTGTTCAGAAAGTTCTAGCCCTTATATATAACTTGAAGTATATTCCTTATGTGTTCCTCTTGCGGTTCAGTATTTCAGATTTCATTAAGGTTTCTAGGCCACTTTAACTGATTTGTGCAGAGTGAGAGACATGGGTCTCATTTCACCCTTCTGCACGTGGAATAGGTTGTCTTTCTCCCTTTCGGAGATTTTTGACATCTTTATCAGAAACCTAGGTTATCACTAGATCTAGTAGTGCATGCCTTTAATCCCAGCACTGGAGTGGAGAAGACAGGGAAATCTCTGTGAGTTCAAGGCTAGCCTGGTATATAGAGTGAGTTCCAAGACAACCAGGCTATGCTGACAGACTCTATTTCAAAACAAACAAATCAAAACAACAACAAAAACAAAAACAAAAGCAAACTACATTATCATAGCTCCAATATGGGTTTCTCCCTGGGTTCTCTACTGTTCCCTGGTCTACATGCCTGTTTGTGCTGCCTTTGTCAAACTACTTACAAGCTCCTTTTTCATGTCTTCTTGATAATGTGTGCTATAGAAACAACAGAACTGTGTACTAAGATGCTCACAGAGGCATCCTTAACAACCACACTAAGCACTCTCTGGGCATCAGTAACAGGGGCATCACTTTATTGTGATATTTTGGCTAGGTATCATTTGTATACAGTCCACAAATGACTCTTCTGTTGTTTCATTATAACTGGAAGTGCTTGGTTCAAAAGTAAAGAGACAAGAAAGAGCTCTGCTCTCTGTTCTTCTTCCTTGCAAGGCCCAATTCACTCTGATTGGATCCAATCCAATTCGGTTTAATTTATCTCAACTGAAGACATATTTCCTTGAGTATTTGGTTTGTGCCATCAGCTGTGATACTTGGTTCTATAAGAGCTAACAAAGAAGGGCAGGAGCCAGGGAATTTAAATAGTGATGAGAAAGAGGAAGTTACAGGTAGAAATGATGCTGGAACACAGTCTCCAGAGAAAAGTTGAATCTAGGGTACTCTGTAAAATCTTTCCTGGATGTTCATGGAATGAAAACTGTCTGGCCAGGAGCAGATAAGGAACCCCTGGGAACCACAGGGCCCAAGTGGGTGAAGAGCTGAAACAGAGATATTCTAGATCCCCAAGAAGCCAATGGGCAAGGATGGCCTGTAGTCTCAAATCTCTTCTCATTTAGTATAGCCAGCAATCTTCAGCTGCCATTGTATGCTAAGATAAAGTCAGTGGCTTTGTCGTGTTATTTCTGTAATTTCCAACCCTTCCCCCTTGGTAGCCACTTTAAAGAAGGCCTGCATGTTGGTGTGAGATTATTCATCTTTTGGCCACTCACAGAGAAAGATAGACTGGAAAATCCAAAACCCTAACAGTTTATCTTGTTGAGGAGTTTCTAGTGTCCTGTTTCCTGATGAGAAGTAGCACAGGGTGGCTCAGGGTGAAGAATCATGCTCTTACCTGTTCAGTTGTCATATTACATGGACTCGGAAAATGCCTTGTGGGCAAACTGTTCCCTTACACAACACCATCAATGCTACACCATTAAAAAGACTCGCATATTAAAACGTGAAGCATGTGTAAGTACCTCATAATTAACTGCTGTCTATTTAACCAGACAGCTCTAGCAAGTTAATTTGATGTCTGTTATGAGACATAATAATTGTCAGTGAGTTTTTTTTCCAAAAAAAAAAAAAAAAAACAAAAAACAATTTACTGGTATAATCATTAACTACTCCTAGATTATCTTGTCAAATTGATAATTAAGAAATCTCAAAAATGCATTACAGAGTCAGTATATTAATAGGAATGTAATTGAGTAATGTTTGCTTATGTAATCTAAAGTTTATTACCTGTACACTTATTTATCTTTTCTACTCTTATTAAATCTTCCTAGGAGCCTCTTCAGAATCAACAGAAAACCAAGAGTCAATATTCGTCTTATCAGATTCAAAGAGGTAACTTGACTAAGATGCTATGAAATGAACATGAATTCTTCATATGTGGAGTGGGAGGAGAAGTTATTTCTACTTCCTATGGGATTACCACTTGGAAAAGTCTCCTGCCCCCTGCCATTTCCCTTCGAATTCCCCTTCCATCCTCCCTCTTCTCTTCCTTCCCCCTCTCTCCTTCCCTTCTGCCTTCTCTTTCTTTTTCATCTCCAGCCTTCCTTCTCTCCTTCCTTCCTCTTTCACACTTCCTCTTTTAATCAAGTGTTTAGCTGTCTGCTGCATAAGACACGGAGGTCTATAGGCACGGTTATTGTCTAATGCAGTGAAGGAAAATGAACTGGTCACTTTCTTGTTATTGTAACAAGTAGCTGAGATATAGCAACTTAAAAAGAGGAAAGCGTATCTTGCTTCATGGATTCAGAGTCTTTAGTCCAGAGCCTTTGGTCTGTTTCCTTTGGGGCCTGTGACAGAGCGTTATATTATGGCATACATAGCTTAAGAAACTGCTCACCTCCTCGTGGCTGGGAAGCAGGGAGCAAGGACAGACTACCATCTCGCAAACCTTTCTCTGTCCTCTCAGAAGAATTCCCACGAAGCCTCTTAAAATTTCCATTATCTTCTAATAGCACTAAGTTGAAGACCAAACTTTTACCATATATACTTTAGGGAGGGCATTCTAAATCTGAATTATAGCAGAGAGTAAAAATCACTGGAATGCAACATGCTTACTGTTACTCTTGAGGCATGCAATAAAGATCTAAGGGAACACAGAGGAAGGAACAAGTAATCAAACCTGCAGTCAGCAAACACACCAGCAAATACCAAGTAGGAGTTCGCAAGAGAGAGAAACGATAAGCTTGGAATTCTGGGTCTAGAATACGCAGCAATTCAGAAACAGGGAACAACACCTACTACTAAGTGTAAGACAGCAAGGATGAAGTTTACACTACAGTGGTATAATCCCAGCTGTGTTTCTGAAAGCATCCCTTGTAGGACAGAGTAGGGATTTAGTAGCTCATACAATTACAATGTCCAGGGGCTTGCCCTGATACCCTTGAGTGCTATACATTCAAATCACAGAGGGGTTGACATTCCTGCCCCAGCCCCTCCTGCTGTTGGTCACCATATGACCAAGGGTTGCATGTTGTACTGTCTGCTTCGCTGACCCAGTAATAATCTTCAGACATGTCAGGTCACGTATCCAAATTTTGAGGTCAATAAATAAGATCACAACACATTTCAACTTGGGCATACCCAGAAGAGGTATACATTGTTTGATTTGGTTATTTCTAGAAATCTTACTCTACCTTGGATAGACAGAAATCAAACTCAAGGATACTTATGTCATATTAACAGCCTGGAGAGGAAAGGGTCTTAAATCAGTGATGGAGTTTTCAAGGTTTTATACAGAATCCAGCCATTTGTATTCTACTTACCCTATGTGACCACTGAGACACACATGTCAGCTATAATCATTTTTGTCCCGTACCAAATGACAATTACAATAAAAGTCATTGCCTGCCTAGAGTTGTCCTTGGCTAGATGGCTGGGTGCCTTTTGGTTAATCAAAATAAAAAGAAGTATAGACATTGAAATGAAGAGGCAAATGCCATGAACTTCAGCACTCTGGAGGCTGGGCATCACAGATTTTAGACTAGCCTGAATATATGGTGACTTCTGGAATAGCCGGGGTTAAATAGCATGATCCTGCCTCATGAAACAAAGGATTTCAAATGTAGTGGCTTGTCTTGTATAAACAAGACCCTGGGCTCAATCCCCAGCATCATAAAACAAACAAAAAAGAAAACAAAGTCACATTTCAGCATTTAAAACCATGTTGGCTATAGGTAGCAGGTGGAACAATGCCAGAGTCTCTGAAGACTTTTCATAATGCCTGGACACCAATCCCCTAGACTAACAGAGAATGTGTGGGTGCAGCTTTTCTTACCCTTGAAAACAGTACAGTGCATTTTGAAGTTCTGATACCCATGAGCTGTCTGAACCAGGTATCCTTAAGCAATGTTAACTGGGACCAGCAGTATTTTAAATTGCTATTTAATTATCAAAATGATCACAGTAGATGCTCAAATTATACAAAAGTGAGGACAGTATAATCCAATGGCTAAGTGGGGCTGATGTTAAATTTTCTAAACTCAGAAGCAGAATGTATTTCGAGATAAGTACAAAGTACCTGATTTTGGGGGAAAATTTTTGTAGAAATCAGGGTCTTCTCAATACTCTCCTGAGACATCTTTGGAAGGATTTGCACATTTGGCTAGTAAATAAATCAGCGTATTAAAGCTTTGGGCCATGATGCTAGGTGACATGCCATTAAGGTTAGATGTTAGTGAGGTGTTGGCACGAATCTAATTATCTGCCACGTGACCGTCTCTCTTAGTGGCTTTCCAAATGTTAAGTAGGTATAATAGTCCCTAACCACTCATCTCAAATGTCTGTTGGGAGGAGCAGTGGGCCAATGGATGCAAAATATCTTGAAAACACACATAAGTCTTCGAGGAATGTGAGGGATGGTACTATGAGCAGTGTGAAAAAGGTTAGCTGCAAGTTCAGAGGAAAATATTTGTGTACTCACGAGGTACAGATACACACTGGGCCGGGGCTCCTGGGGAATGACCAGCAAGCTTAGAAATTTCTGTTCTCTGACAAGTGGAGGTACTTATCCTAGTTGTCGGATGCACCTTCTACATCCTTCCTTAACCTGTAGGCTCCGTAAGAACAGGGATCATGATTTTTGGGCCAATGTGGCACAGCATTGAAATGTGGAGGGGTTAGAGATGAGCAAGATTTCTAACAAGCCACTGTGCAAGGTTTGGAAAATTACTGAGTATCATTAAATCATATCTTCTTCTCTGTGGCATGAGGTAACAAATATGTCCTTTTGTAGTGGTGTTAAAAGATTGGAAAGGTAGAATATATCAAATATGGTCCATGGAAAGTGCCCAAGTAACAGAATACTAGATATTTATCACTGTTGCCATGGCCACTGTTTGATTCCTGTCTCTGGCACCTAGAACGTTGAGTACATCATTCTTACTCAGTATGATAGTGAAAGGACATAGAAGACACTTTCTGTCCTAGAAGTTGCTTACACCAAGTCAATGACTCCCAACAGTCAGAGAAACGAAAAGCGTGAATGATAAGGTTTGACATTGTGATTTTGGGGTCTGTTTTTATGGTTTGTCTTTTCCAATAAGAAAAAAATGTCTGATTTTTTCTCTTTCTGGACACTCAAGATGTCAAAGCGAGGTCATGGTAGGTCCTCTGAAGTGAAACTCTGGATTTCCCAGGGTCTTCTGGTAGGAGTTGTGATCAACTGTTCTGACAACACAGGAGCCAACAATTTGTATATCATCTCTGTGAAGGGAATCAAGGGACAGCTAGACAGACTTCCTGCTGCTGGTGGGGGCAACATGGTGATGGTGTGGCAAACCAGAACTAAGAGAAAAGGTCCATTCAGCAGTGGTAACTCCACAATGAAAGTCATATTGAAGAAAAGATGGACTGTTTCTTTACTTTGAAGAAAATGCAGGGTCATAGTAGGCAATAAAGGCAAGGTGAAAGCTTCTGTTACCACAGGTCCTGTTGCGAAGGTGTGAGCAGACTTACGGGCCAGAATTGCTTCCAATGCAGGCAGAATTGTATGATTCTCCAGTGTATTTGTAAAATATATTCACTAAATATCCTTTGCTCCAAAAGAAGGATGAGGAGAAAGAGGAGGAGAAGGAAGGAAGGAAGGAAGGAAGGAAGAAAGGAAGAAACCTATCATTCAACTCAGGCAGTTTGCAATATTAGTGTAGCACTTTAGAATTTTACAAAATGCTTTTTTAAAAATCATAGTAGTATTTTATTGCTCCACACACCAACCATTGGGAAGGTTTTCTTCTACCCATTTGACAAAGATGAGATTCGGAATAGTGAAAGTTATTCAAATGTTGAACATCTAATCTAGTACAGAGAGTGCTGGGATGAGAAGTTGGATCCTCTGCTCCAACTCTGTCTCTGAGAACAGGCTCAAGGCTAACCTAGCCAGAACTTGGTCTTTGATTGTGACAATAGAACACAAGCTGTGAGATGGCCTAATTGCCTTGACTGCAAGCAATAAAACTAGGAGACAGTCTCTAATAAACAACATTTCCTATAGTAGCTTACCACCTGTGAACTGAAATCTCTGTGAAGCTAGCTAGCAGCTCAGCCTTACTCTGTTTTGAAATCCTAATATTCCTAGCATGAGAAATGTGCCTTCATTGTGCTAGCTTTGCTTCGTGAGAGTGAAATTGATCTGACCAGTCCCTGCTCTGATGATGGGAACAGGAAACCATGCAAGTCTTTCAACTCACGTCATTTAGGAACACTAGACACTGAAATATAATTCGATCAGTGCTCAACTGCATAGAACCTCTCCAGTCTCTGAAAAGGAAAGCATTTCTTGAAATAATTCCACCTGCCCTCCTAGGTAATTCCCTCTGACGACTTCCGAGTAGATCGCAAAACAGCCTGGCTGTACCTTGACTCTGGCTCTTCTCCTACAGCTTAGATTGGCTTAGCTTGGTCTTTTGTTCTTTTGCATCTTCCTCATCTTCTTTATAACTGTGGTCACACATCTGAGTCAAAACTGATGTCATATATTAAGCATTGAGATATCACAGAGAATAGATCCACTGCCTTGAAAAAAAACCAACCTAACCTGACATCCTCTGTATTTTCTTCTTTCTTCCTTTCTTCTTATCTGTTCTGATTTCTCAAGGGACTCACAGACATTGCAGACAGGTAGGAAAAACTTTTCTAAGAACATGCTGTTTAAGAGGAGGAAGAGAGCATAGTGAAGTATGAAGGGAGGAAAAGTCGGGGGCCTCGGAGGCATCTGAGGAGACAGATGGGCCCTTCGCTATTGGCTGGAAAAGGAAGACCTTCCAAAATATGCATATAGCCTATAGAAAGGAAGCAAAAGAAAGAAAATTTAAATTTTATTTTCCAAACCTCAAATATGAAGCTAATACATAACTTTGAAGCTGTTGTGAGCATTGGCAATGGTGATGTCAACAGTCTGGCCCACAGCATATAATTAATTATTAGCCAATAGTTATGGCAAGCCCTTTCCTGTACCCATTCTCTTTCCTTTATTTGGAAAAAAAAAAGAGAGATGAGATGATCCTTGGATTTTCAAAAAGGTTTAAAATTATTATTTCTTATTATATATGTATCAGTATATGCCCAAGTGTATGTCAGTGTATCATGTGCGTGCCTGTTGCCTGGAGATGCCAGAAGAGAGCAATAGGTCCCCAGGAACTGGAGTTACAGATAGCTGTGGGTGGCCACATAGGTGCTGGGAATTGAACTTGGGTCCTCAGTGCTCTTAACCACTGAGCTATTTCTCCAGGCTCTATCCTTGAATTAAAAAAAAAAATAAAAAAAGCCTTTTTAGAAATGACATGCAAAGATGCTTTACTATCCCCTAAGGGAACTTAAAGATGCAACCCTTCCTCCATATGTTTTCCTGATGCTGGCCAAGCCTCAACTCATAAAGCATTCACCATGGGCAACTATCAGTTTCACTGACATATATTACCCTTGTATGAACTGCCTGTCTGGGATGTCTTCAAAGTTTATTCATGGACTTAGCTTGTCTCTTGTGCTATTCTTCAAATAGAATGGTGCCATTAGACTCAGAGTAAGAATCTTAGATTTCAGTATTGACTCGGGCACCCATTGACCATCTGAAATATGGTTAAACTAGTTTACCAACCATCACTAAAGCATGTATGAAACATTGAACATGATAATGAGACTTCGTAGAACTTTTATGCTTTTAAAAACATGCAAACTGTAAAACACTAAAGTAGAGATTTCATATTACATTTGATTTTGGTAATTTGTATTAATCAGGATTATGCTGATTTCAGTTAAGGTAAGTCCTGTGCCAAATTGACTATATGAAAAGCCTTTTGGGCAACATGTGTTAAATAAGAGGTCAGAAGTATGCTTCTTTCCTACAGGTTTTCTTCTGCATTAACTCCTGTATTAAACATGCCCCCTTTCCTGGGGTCTCAAAGCAGCCCCAAGCTTAGGGTCTTAGTGTGGTAAACATAATAAAAAATGTGTGTGTTTGCCCACGTAACTCTGATAAATATAATTAACTCTCCAGGGATTGAGATGGTCCCAGCCTGGACCATTGTTGAAGGCCAGAAGATCAAGGTCATTCCCTCTTAAAGCATATGGATTGAGAATGGGTAAAATGGTTTCCTAAAAGGAAAAGTGAGATACTCTTTCTGGAATATGCTGGCAAGATCCAAACTGTTTCACCTACCTTGACAGCCTTTTCAATCAAAAGTTCAAGAGCTTAAAGTGTAGCTCTGTGGTAGAATGCTTACCAAGCATGAATAAGACCCTGGGTTCAGTTTCTCATTCCTACCAAAAAGATAAGTTTAGGGTCTGGAGAGATGGCTCTCAGTAAGTTGCCTTCTGAGCAAGAGTAGAAACATGAGTTGAATGCTCAGAACATATGACCAAAGCTTGCCATGGTCATGGGTGCCTGTAACCCAGCCATGGGAAGTAGGTAGAGATATTTGGGTGCAGGAAGGTTATTGGCCAACCAACCTAGCCAAACTATGAACTTCAGGGGCAGTGAGAGGACCTGTTTCAGATAGTAAACATGGAACATGATGGAGCATGACATCCAATGTTGATCTCAGGCCTCCATGTATGTGTGCCCAGATGTGCATAGGTATCATCTCATACTTGTTCATATACCTCATATATATGATATCATGTGTAACTTTACATATATTTGAAGCTTAAAAATTTAAACACTCTATGTTTCTATTCAGGGCTGCACATAGTGGGACAGGGCTTTTATGTATTGGGGTGATTTGTGTCCTGTGCAGAATGCTAATGACTCAACCAGAGATTTAAAGGAAGAAAAAGTGTGGTAATTTCCAAAGCAGGGATAGTCATCATTGGGCATCTATCAGGAGTCCAAACAATGTTGAATTGCTTTGATGTTGTTGATTTCAAACTGGCTGCAAAATTTCTTACCCTGGCATTGATGAGCAAGAGGAACAGAGAACTTTCTGAGACCATATTTTTAAACAAAGTCTTTTTAAAAATAAAACATGCATTCATTTGAATACCTGTCTAGCAGCGGGAGGGCCTGTCAAGGGTTCATCCAGGGACATGCAATGGAGCCAGGCAGCCGGGAGCCGGAAGGGGCAGAGCCCGCAGCCACAGGAGAACATTGTCTGCTGCCAGCTGGGTTGCTCCCTTCTCCCACAGGCTTCAGACACCAGGTTCCCTGAATTTTAGTATCTTTTCTGGGAAGCATCTTCAGGGGTCTGGAGTGCTCATCTGAGTCTCTTGCTGGAGCCTGAGTTCTGCTTTTTTGTGGCGGGCTCTAGGGAGAGGTTTGGGAGTTTCAGAAATGGAACCTGCCTGCACTGACTGTGAGAAAATGTTTGGGGCTAAGGGACAATATGCCTTGGATCTCCCTAGTCCCTGTCCCCACCTTCCTAACAGGCTCTTAACCAACTTTTTCTCCTTTTTCTCTTTCCTCTGCTTGCTTCCTTCCAGAATGAATGCTTCTGAGGACAGCACTTCACACCTTTCTATTAAAAAGTCCTGGTTGAGGGACAGACACATAAAGTCAAATAAAATGCAATTTCTGTCTTTAAGCTTTTGCTGTGTTACACCAAGAGAGGCAGTGCTGGCGTCCCCCCACCATGGGCTCATCTGCTGAAAGGTTTCAAGCAAGGGAGCTTCTTGGTATTCCTATGATATTTTCTGAAGGAGATTTTCTTTATTTGATTTAGATCTTCAGGACCACGAACTGGAAAAAAAACACAGGTGAATTTGGCAGACAATAGAGGATATGAGCAAAGCCACACCATAGCCTCAGATCTTTGTCTCTTACGCTAATGGACTGGGGTCCCACACTTAGAGTTGAATTGCTTGGCTACCACCAGATGCATATGGGTTCCCAAATAACATGATGGGAGTGGGAAGAGAGGTGGCCACATGCAGGCTTGCTAAGAATGAATGAAACCCAAGGCTTGCTAAGAAGAGGAAACAGAAAACAAAGTGAAGCAGTAACTCTTCCACAAATTTCCAACGGCCATGAAGTCACAGCAACTCACTCAGTGCTGAGTTCAATGGCCCTTTAAATTTTGAGTCCTTTAGAATGCTATGCAGCATAGAGACAGTCTAGTCTCTCTAAAAGGCTAAATTAGATTCTTTGTACTTTGTTTTAGAATATTGACAAATGCATAATCGTTTTAGAAAGAGTTCCATCCCCCTCTGAATTAGGCTAATGTTCATTTTAAAATCGCAGGACTTTAGCGTTTGGACTACTGTGTTCCAGAGAAGGAGCAATTTCATTTGACTTTCAATGGCTCCTTCAGATCTGTGTACTTTCCACTCTCCTTGTTGCCTCTATTCCATTCAAATTCCTAACTTGCTCCTCCTCTCCTAACTCAGTAGCATGCTGAACTCCATGTGTCTCTTCTCCGGAACTTTGAATATGGCAGTGAAGGGTGCTGGACTAGGAACTTGGGTATTGGTCTTGGCTTTTCATGAAGAGCTGGAAATTTTGGAAATGGCGGGTTGCAGTTTCTCAGAAGCCTTTATTTCCTCATTAGGAAAATGGAGATAATGACCCTTACATATGCAGATGTTATGAAAACCAAAGACATGTGTTGATGTAAGCATGCTTTATACATTGAGAGGTGACTGTATTCTTAACCCATGCGTGGTGTAACCACTGCCCCATCCTTGCTTTCAATGCATCTATCCACTCACTGATTTCGCTCTCTCTTTTTTCTCTTCTCCCCCACCTGTTTTCCCCTTCCTCCCTTGCCACTTATCTTCTGCTAGAAAATAGGCTATCCTCAAGGACCCTGAAGGCCATATACATAGTACCATTCTACAGGAGGGTCATTGCTCATAGATACAATGCTCTAAGGAGGATATCCTCTCACCTTTGTTAATGCAGGGGGCCCTGTTCAAATATCTGTAGTTCTGCTATCTGCACATACTGGTTCTTTGCTATCTTTAATATTCAAGTCCTATCCTGCACATAAAATACTATTGACCACTAGCCTTGAATTGGTGCCTTCGCACTGTTGTTGAGTCCCAGGCCCAGATGTCAGGCTCTTGTTCTGTCTTTGATTGGACAACATTAGTTACACACTTGGGAGAGTACTTTCAGCCAGAGATCTTCTGATTATGAATAGTTTGGAGCTGTTCAGATTTCCAAGAAAATAAGCTAAGAACTGACAAACTTGCTGTGTAGACCTTAAGTGTATTAGTTCCCAATTCATCTCTCCCTCTCCCTTCCTCCCTTTTCCCCCTCCCTCCTTCCCTCTATCCCTGCCTCCCTGGCTGTTCTTGAATTCTCTTTGTAAATCATGCTAGCCTCAAACTCACAGAGATCTGCTTGTCTCTGCCTCCTGAATGCTGGAGATTAACGGTGTGCTCCACACTGCCTGGCCCCAATTCTCTTAAAACAAGGGCATCTAAGCTAGACTTGAAAGTAGTGGTCAGAAAGTTACAGGGAGTAGACTTAGTATGCTTTTCCTATACTCTCTACTTCCTATTCCAATAATTGCAGAGATTGCACAGCATCTGGACAATGCAGTCCAATTGCTATTTGTTTTGTAAGCTTTACTGTCTTCATCCGCATACTGGGAACAAATTATGTATGATTATTCTTAAAGTTTTTAAGGAGGGAAGTGAGGTGTCTCATGGATGTATCGAGGCACAGAGCCTGACCCTGTTAGGCTTACAAAATGATAGACAGTTTAAATCCATGGTGGCATGAAGCCAATCTGCTCTACTTTGTTGTTAGATAGTTCTGGTATAGAACTTTCTGTCTTCCGAAGACAGAAATACAACTTCCAGCTATGAGGGCCCTAAGCCAGGGAGAGGTGTTTTCCTGTTTTCTTGGCTCCTCATTCAGTCCCCTAGTGAGGACAGACAGCAGAGGGCCACTGTGGTCAGGGAGTGGAGGAGCCAGACAAGGCTCTGTGGTTATGCACTTATTTATTTCCTTATTTATTACTTTTGCAGCTAACATTTTTACAATCATGTTATTTTGTGGTTTCTTTGCAAAGTGCATTGTGAGCCAAGTTTGCTTCAAATGTGTTCCGAGTTGGAAGGTTGCATAGGGGAGCCAGTGAGAGTGGAGGGAAGGGCTGGAGAGCAATTGCAAAACATTATATAATTGGTATTTCTGATAATGTGCCTTTCTTTGTACTTAGGATATGCAAGGCAGATGGATAGATAGAAATGGTGGGTGATAAACAGACTCCAACACACAGAGACATAAGTAGACCCGTCAACCTCAGAAATGAAGTGCAAAATGGCTAGCCTGGGGACAACCCAGGAGAAACTGTTCTTTCTGTGTGACAAGTCCCAAGTGCCTACACTACATCTTTTGAAAGACTTTGGAAGAGACTGGAGGCTGATTGTTGAGAGAGCAGTGATGGGTAATGAATCAATTTGCAAATATTATTTGGGAGTTTATTGCAAACTAGGCTTTGGAAATTTGAATCAACACAAATATCTAGTTTTTATAGGTTAGCGGAAAGGAGCCCAGAGAAGCTCTACAATGCTTGCTTTACTCCAAACTCTGGATTCTTTTGTCATCCCAACTCCCAGGACCTGGAAGATTCTCCTTGTTGTTGGTGAAGCCCAATTTAACAACATTCAAGTTTATTCGTGTATTATTCCATCTGGTGGTTCCCCAAACAGTTTTGCTTTTTTTAAAAAAAAATTCTTCTTGTAAATGTTTATATAAAAAAAAGTCTAGCAAGAGCAGCATCCTGTATCGGTAGACTGGCGCAGAGCAAAGTCTTGATGGGTTTTATGCTGTTTATGAACAATTTGGTTAAGTGGATTCCCTCCCAGCTCATTAAAAACAATCCTTTCATTTTAATAACACCATCACAAACTTGAATAGCATCAGAGGGAAGCATAGGCTTACAGTGTACAGCCTGAGTGGCAATCTCTGAACCACTTTGCTCCTGAGCTGTTGATGTCTCATGCAAACACTGGCGCTTCTAGTTAATGGCTGGCATACGGCTTGCATGTAAAGGCTCCTCTCTCCAGACAGGACAATGATCTTCAGTATTTTCTGGGTCATCTGGACAAATAAGAGATTAGATAACTAGATCAGGAGATCAAGCTATGGTTCCCAAACAGAGAGCAGCTCATTTTGCCTCCCTTCCCAAAGCAGAGTCTGTTTTTATCTTCTCTGCCCTCCATCTTGGGCATGTTCATCCTTGCCCAGAGCTTTGCCTGACGCCTCTCAAAGGTAATATAATAAAATCTTTCTGTTTAGCTTTGTGTTCTTTCCCAAGCTCCAGTTTGTACTCTCAGCTCTTCTAGATCTTTTAAACAATATTTGTACCTCAATCTTAATTCAACAGGAATTAAGCCAATAGAATGCTCTTCTGGACTTGGACCCAGTCTTGCTTCTGTGAATGGAGTCTTATATTCTCACACAAATCTACATCATTTTCCCAGACACATACAAAATCTGTTCCCTGTGTTCCACAACTCCCTATACTCCCCCAATATAACGTATTGTCAAATGCTGCTGCTTTTTAGTATCTCATGATGATTTTCTGTATGCATCCTAGCTATCATTACCATAGGCTTCTTTAGATGCTCCCCATTCATTGACCCATTGACTAGATATCTAAAGAATTTGCCCCTATTGTGACCAAAAGAAGCACACCAAAAGTTGTAATGGGTAAACTTTGAGTGTCACCATAGTGAAGAAAATGAAGGCAAGTCTAAGTTCTCTTTCTTTTCTGACTCCCAAAGATCTTGCTACAGGACGCTGATTTTTTGGATGATGTCATCTTTCTTCTCACATTCCATCAGTGTCCTTCACTGATATCTACTACCTGATGTATCTATTTTCAGACTGAGTCACAAAACAATACTTTGGTCCATGATGGTATGTGGATACTACTGAAGCTCTACAAGCTTATGTCACCTAGTGGCCTTGTGGCTGTTTTGGTTCAATGAGCAAATACCTTGTTATTCCTGCAATGATAAAGTTACCTAATGGTGCCTTCTAGGGATGGATCCCTGGCATTGGTGACACCCAACTCTATTCATTCTCCATATATATGCAGTGGGACACCTTTCCTTCAAATGATGCCATTTATTGTCTCCATAGTCTGAGATAGCTCTCCTCCTGTCCTCTTCTCTCACCTCATAATACCCAGCTGCATTTTATTTGGTTAGTAGGAAGGCATCTTGATTAATGAAAATGTCAACACTGCTGGGGGATTTTTCTGCATCACATAGAAGGGTTTCTTATCCCATCTACTGGCTTATTCTCTGACCCCCTAATTCCAACTATCAAGTGACTATTCATTCTTCAGTCCTCTTGAAGAACATCACAAAAGTCAATATCGAGTCAACTGTCAATGAACTTTTGATTTCTGTGACTCTAGACTTGTTTTATCTAAAGTGAGGATAAGAAGAACTCTTCTTTGAAGTAGATCCTCTGCTTTTTCTAATACACAATAATGACTATGATTGATCTGTATGGTACTCATTGCTCTTGAAGATGCAGTCCACAGTCTACTATTAACTTGGGCTTCCTGGTTCGATAAGATGGTTTCACGTAGGCATTTGTTGTGTGATCTGGAATAACAGAGCAGAGTGCTGTAAAGAAGCAACTACATAACAAATACCATTTCCCTAGTCCTTCATCCTCGTCCAGGTTGTAGGTTGGAAAGTCAAGAGCATAAGAAGTGTGCTTTGTACATGCTGAAACTAAACAGATGAGATAACAAGAACGTGAGAAATCCAGGTTTCTCTCTATATGTGTTTGTGTATGTAGTGCAAATGCTTGCACCTGAGTGTGTGGGTATACATGCCCCATGATCATGTGACGGCCAGAGGTCAATGTTGAGTGCTTTCTACAGTAGCTCTCCATTTTACTTTTTGAGACAAAGTCTCATACTGAGCTTACTGATTTGGCTGAACTGGCTGGCCCGTGGACCATGAGTATTCTAATTCCCCAGCACTGAGGTTACCCATGTGTGCTGCAGGGCCCCATTTTATATGGACATTACGGATACTAACATGGATCCTCATGCTGACCTGGCAAGAACTTTACTACCTAAGCCATTTCCCAAGCCCTAGAAATCAGGTTCTGAACCTGTAGATTTCCGTATTGGGAATGAAATTGCTTAGGGTATGATGCCATATTCAGCTATGTTCTAATTCCTTTAGATTTACAGCTCTCTCACCTTACTCTTAAAAGATAAAACAAAAAGCCGAAAACACAGTATTCATAGGAATGCAGCATGCCTGCTATGGAGATGCCATTTTTTATCAGAGAATAGATCAAACTCTTGAGCAACACCTGGCTACAGCTGGACTGAGGAAGAGTCTTAATTCTGAGAAAGATGGCATATTCCCCTACTGGAACTGGGATGTATTCAATAAAAAGTTTTGAGACACAGATTCTCCTTCATGGAGGGAGGGGTGATGGAAGCTGTTTTTCCTCTTAAGGCTTGGCTCCATCTGGAAGGATGCTATTTAGTGTAATCCAGAACTGATTACTTTGTTGATCGTGTTTCAAAACCCTTGCCCTTTAACCACGCTCCCGGAGTAACTTGAGTGCAACTGTGGGGAATCGGATTTTTAAAAAGAGTTCTTGTTATCCTTTGAGATTCGAGGGAGAGAATGGGAGGAAGGGGTGAACGGAACCGCCTGAGGACCCAAATGTCAAAAGGGATGGGGGTGGGGTAAGCAAAGGAAAGTAAGCCCCTGAATACTGTGTTGGAAACTCTTGTGTTATGACTCATCCTGCAGGACAAATAAAACCTCACCCATCACTCTGTCTTTCTTGTCTGTAGGAGCAAACAGTGGGGCCCTGGAAAAACATCAGCAACTTCTTGTAGCATCTGTAGGTGGGGAAGGTTTCCAAGCCGCAAAGAAGGCTGTGAACACAGTTAGTTACCGGGGCTCCAGTTTTTCTCAGCCAAATAGGAAGAACCTCCAAACTGACCTTGGAAAAACATACTCACAGAAGGAAAAAATACTGTAATCTCTGTCTGTGTGTTTGTAGTAAGAGATTAAAAAGAAGGAAAAAAAGGAAAACAAATTCATTGCTTTCCAGTTTTCCATGTAGACTCTGACCGTTTTTGAATCACAGTGGTAGAGCTCTTAGTGTGGGGGCTGTAAAGGACTTAAGCTTAGCCATCTCTTAATGAATACAAGGTCACCTACACAGCACAGCCATATACATATTAAAAAGCCTTAGGGGAACAGCATTCTCACCACAGCTTTCAGCAGAGACTGCAATTAGCATTTTTATGAAGAACATAAACTCTGCGTATCAAAGATGCACTTTTATTGCTCTGAAACTGGCTTGAATAAGCATCCCACAAACATTTGGCCCTTCTACATCTAGGAGGAAGCCAATTAAAACATGGTCTGTCTAACTGCCAGTCCCTACCCACCCTTCAGTGAGGCAGCAACAATACTGAGACGGTGGCGTTGGCACCCTCAAAAGTGGCTTTTCAGCTATTGGGCACCTGGAAGGAAAATAATGATTTCTTGGCTCTCTTTGTAAAAACACAAATATAAAAAGAAAATTTTTAAAAAACCCAAAAAACTCAAGGTTTATTTTGCTTGCTCCTCCTCACTCCAGTTAAGAATTGCGTGGTTCAGACAGATGACTTCACTTGCTACCAATCATGTCAACTGCTGTTTCAATTCAGTTACCCTGGAAGCAACAAGGCTCAAGGGGAAGGAGACAAAGGACTGTGGCTCAATGGTACTAGAGAGCTTTCCTATGTTGTGGTGACCAGCCAGAAAGTGGCTTGTGCCAGCACGCACCACTCTGAGAGACAGATAGTCTTCCCATGGCCAACAAGTGTCATGTACTGAGTTTTCCTCAAGTGTTGCTTAATAATATAGACCTGCTATCATGGAGAGTTGAAAGGACACTGTCTTGGTGCTCTTGGCACTGGAAGCACCAGTGAGGATTTAATTCACTGGTTCTACCATATGGAGAATGAACGCAGTCTCTATTTTACAATAAGTAACCATGGTCAAGACTCAGGGTCATGACTCCATTTTTTATTTCATGGGAATGGCCCTGACAGGAATATGAAGTGTGTTGATCAATGGGTCTTGACCAATATGTCTTGTCATGGGGAGGGAGAACACTTCCTGCTGGATGACTTTAGGTACCACTTAATATTTATCCCCCCACTACACCACTATCCCTTTCTTTTTAGATTTTCTGTAGGCTTAAATGCATTTGTGTGACTGCTACAGGTGGTGCCTCTTAGAACGAATCTTCCGTATTCCAGATGAAGAAGGAGACTGACCTCCCAGGAAAGGGGTGAGTGGGATGTTAGAGGGCAGCAGTTTTGATACTATGAACTGTGTATTAGGGGGCACACAAGAAGATCGCTAAGATGGAACACTTCTGGAGTTGGGTTAGTAGTAAGTTGTCGTGTCAAAAGTTAAAGCTAATGTTCTCAAGGTTTTCTTTTTCGTTCCTTCAAGTTTCAGTTTCTGTAGAGCCAGACATCATGTCTTCATAAAGTGATGTTTATAGTAAAAAAGAAGAGGCATTTAAAAAAAAAAAAAAAAACAACAAAAAGGACAAAAGACGTCCCTTGTACCTCACTCTCTTTAATAGGCAAAAAAGAAAAGCTCTGAAAGAACAAAATTGGCATGGTTGATTAGAGCCATTGTCTAAGTTTACTAGGACTGCTGTAACATGCATAACAAAACACCAGCTTTAAGAACAGTTTCTTCCTTTGATTCTGGATTCTAGGAGGGTGAAGTTCAGAGGCTGATACAGCTGACTTCCGAGACCCTCTGCATGCTTGTAAATGGCTGTCTTCACGGTCTCATCATATGGTTTTTTTGTCTATGTATGTTTGTGTCTTAATCTCTCACTATCTAATTTATACCAGTCCTATTGGATGAAAGCAAACCCTAGAGACTCCATTCTATGATTCTGAGATAGTGGGGCCTAGGACTTGACTGAGTTTTAGAGAGTGAGTTAGTGATATAGTTCACTCTGTAATAGAAATCATGATCAGTCCATTGACACTTGGAATATTGCTGCTTAGCCAACAGTGGGTAACAGGAAAGATGGAGAGTGAGTGTTCTGTATTTCTACTGATGAAGGTGATGTTTTGAATAGGCTGTTCAGAGATCTTTATTTTCCCCAAATGTGACCCTTTTGAAGAGAACAATATTAGACATGATTCAAAAAAACCAAAAGATCAGGACAGCTTATTAGCCCAGTCTCTAGATGCGGCTCTTGGCATATACAGTTGTCTCAAATGAGTTCATATTTTTTCGTAGCAAGACAAACAAGTAAATTTTGTTGACAAATGGCACAAAAACTTTATTTTTTCAGGAAGGAAATTTCTTTGTTCACTAAGATTCTTTACATCTTGTTGGAATAATTATGTTCAAGGTCATAGGCTACCAGGAGCCAAGGTAGCAAGAGAAGGCTAAATTTCCTTGAATCATGAGGATGAATTTGGTGCGTGAGGAGAAAAAGCCTTCCTTTGTGGCTGGGGTGGAGTAGAGGTTAGTAACAGGAAAGGCTAAGAAATTAAAGACCCTAGACCCTGGAAGATAAAAGAGACTGTGATAATACTGGATGGGGTTGGGGGGAGATCAAAGGGTTCCCTAGAATCTGGTGCTTAATATGGACATTTTTTTTTCTGATGTGATGAAGTGTTCTCCTCATGCAGCATCTTTTGATCATCCATTCTATAGCCCACATTTGTCTCCAGAGAACAAAATGCTAGACATCTACTGGTGAGAAGAGCTGGCAGATGATCCATGAATGAAAGGCATGAAACTCAGCAGGAGGGCAGAAACAGGTGAGCTGTGATCAGTCTCTGCTCCTTCCTCCAGATACAGACAGACACTGGGATGGTCTGAATCTTCATAGGGTGTTGAAAAGTAGAAGGATAATGTATGTTTGACACAAATTTAGGAAGATTTGAAGGAGCCAGGTGATCATAGATATCATCTAAGTTACATATACATTTTAACATCAATCCAATATTGTGCTAAGATTATAAGTAATTAAAAACCACTCTTCGTATAATGTTCTTTATTTTCTAGGCTTTATATTCTTATCACCATTGAATTTGGAAAAACATTTTGTTTGATTAAATTTTATTATTTACTTTCCCAGGTTTGAGATGGATCTTGCTCTGTTCCTCGGGTTGGCCTTGAACTCAAAATCTTCCTGTGCCAAGCTCTTGGGTAGCTTCAATTGTAGACACATGCCTCTCATGTTTAACTTTTCTACCTTGCAGCCAGAATCAGTGGTGTGTATCTGTAAGTCTAGCTCATGGATGGTTGAGACAGAAAGATTGCAAGGTTAAGGCCAGCCTAGGCTAGACAACAAAACTTCTGAGTCAAAACCCAAACAACAAAAACTTTGAAATAATTTTTAATTAATCAGGATTTCAGGTGCTCTTTATACAGTTCCTACCTATGGTAACACCTCACAAAACTATAGTGTAATATAGCAAGGATATTACCTCTTATAATCATCAAGGTACAGGGCATTTCAGGCCCACAAGGACTCCCTGTGTTGCTCATACACCCACACCTATTTGCATCTCACTTCATTCCACCCAAACCCTGGTGACTACTAGTTTGTACTCTATTTCTAAAACTATATCTTGTCAAGGATGTTGCATCACCAAAGCAGTGGGTTGGAGCTTCTGGATAAGATGACAGATAAGAGTTGTCACCACTAAGACTCAGTATAAGAAAACACTCAGTGACATTAAGCTCTTTCTCTGCAAGAGACAAGAGTTGTAAATGAACTTCTAAGCCAGGGTAGATCTATGAGAAGCAGGCAGGAGCACTGAAAATCGGTGCCTGCTCTAAGTTTTCTTGAAATCAGTGCTCCTCTGGTTCCATCAAGCCAGGGGAAGAGTGGGACAAATTGCATAGGGAGTGCTACCCCTCACATACACCAGACCTGCAGCTTCAGAGGAAACCAAGGTGGAGTCCAGCTGTGCCAGAGAACCACTAGGAATAGACTTCCACCCTCCCCACTCCCCAAGCCAAAAAGTGAATGGTATACAGACCAATGGTTCCCATGGTCCCTTCCCTGCAGCATCACCAAGAAGAACTTTATAGAGCTAGAGGGATCTGGATAGCTGCACCTTTCAACTCGGTAGAGCTGTGATGTAAGTATTCTTTTTTTTTTATGTCTTATTTTCTATTACTTAATCTCTACTCACATACATGTCTCATTGTGGTTTTGCTTTTGTTTACATGTTGCTCAGGTAAGTCTTAAGGGATATCCTGTATGTTTTTCCTCCAAAACTACTGTAAAGCACCCTCTACTATACTTTACATCGTAGCTCATGCTCTTCCCATCTTCTTTCCATGTCTTTTCCTCACTGTTGATTCCTTACTGCCACCTCTTTTTATTTCTTAATTACAAGTGTCCATAATTTTAATAGTCTTTGATCTTCTGTGGACTCTGACAGTACCTTAACCATCCCCTACCAGCTATTTTTTCCATGTAGTTTTTTCCTTTAAAAGAAAATAATATAATAAGCCCTAAGCCTTACATACTCTACTTCCCTCCCATGCCTAACCTTAGTAACTAAGTTCTGTATATAGATCATCTTTGTGTATCTCCCCAAACAGTTACTGAAGTCAAGGAGACTGCTGTAGCTAACTGGCTAGTATGGCATTTGCGTAGTGGGAATACCCAGCAGCTGAGGTTGCTTTTGCAGGGAATATTACACTCCCAGAATATTATAGAGAAAGCAGTAGATACTTTAAGCCTCTGGACTGAGGGACTATTTTCTGAACAGTACACACACTTCAACTCTGCCATAGTCAAGTCCCACCTAAAGTTGCAAATTTGTTGAATGAATATAGCGAATCAAAACCCAAGCAAAAAAAGCATAAGTCCTAATAAAGTAATATAAGAAACATGAAAAATCCAGACAATTCCTCTTCAAACTACTAATTTTACAGGAATGGAATCTGGTGAGAGTGAGTTAGATGAAATTCCAGGCAGAGAACTAGACAGAAAGTAAAAGTAAAGAAATAAGATTTTACATGTGTGGAAAGGAATCAATGAAAAACTGTGGGAGAGATGTCTCTGGACTTAAGACTATTTCTGCTCTTCCAGTGAAATTAAGTTCAGTTCCCAGCATTCATAACCACCTGAAACTTTAAGTTCAAGAGATCTAACAACCTCTTCTGGCCTCGGTGGACATCTAGACCTATGTGGTGTCATACACACACACACACACACACACACACACACACACACACCCCTTTTAAAAAGGAAAGCAAAACCAAGTAAACCCATAAGCTCCTGTAAAAGAACACAAGCAAACAGTTGAAGGAAATAAGTAACATGATATAAGATATAAAAGAGGAATTCAAGAAAGAGATAGAAAAACTAAAGAAAAGCAAATCTGAACTACCAGGAGTGAGAAACATAATTATGTCTGGGACATGCCACCAGACAGAAAACCTGCTAAGGGCTAGAGGATTCAGGAACCTGGCAATTTTTGTAATTGAGAACGGTAGGTGTTTAAATCTACTTCTGACCAGGTTCCTGTCCTGGAACACAGGATCATGACACCACTTGGGGAGGACTGTGACAATCAGTAATGTAGGGACAATGTCTGAAACTCCTTCACATACAGATGAGGCATCCCTAACACCTCAGACCAAACCAATAGAAAACATCTACCTTGGGATTCCAACCCACACCAAGATGTTTATAAGATCCTATCCACAAAGAATAAACTGCAGGAGTTATTTCACCAAAGATTGTCTGAGAGTGCTTGTCTTATTGAACTGTAACACTCCAGGGAAGAGTTTTCTCTCCTGAAGCTTTCATTGTTAGAAGCTGCTTGAGTCTACAGCAGCCACTTCCTGCTTGATGACCCTATCTTGGCCCCTAGCCACCTACTACATCCTGCTGCCTGCCACTGACTCTGGGAAGAAGCTCTGCAGCCAACCTTGCTCTAGGGGAGCTGATACACAGACCGACATACTTCAAATAAAAACCTTGATGGAGAGTTTCAACAATAAAATGGACCAAAGAGAGGACAGAATAGCAGAGCTTGAAGAATGTTGGAGGAGTTGGAATAATGACACAAAAGACAATGACACAACAATGAGAAGAAACAGAAGGAACCTATGGGGATTCCAAAACACATAGAACACCATGAAAAGTCCACATCTATGAAGAATGAGCACAAAGGAAAATGAACAATCTAGTTTTACAGACATAGAAAATATTTTGGAAAGAATCACAAAAAGTTCTCACAGTAAGGATGAGGTATCAATCCAGCTGTGGGAGGTATGATAATCAGCAAACAGGCCAGAAAAGAACCTCCCTCATCATACTTAAATAGATCATAATTAAGCCAGTCAATCTATGGAACAAGGAAAGACTATTCAAAGTGGAATGAAACCCTAAGTAAAAGCAGGCCTATTAGAGCAGCAGCAGACTTGGCCTACACAGAAGCAATTTGTGACTGCCAGTCCAGCACTACAGAATGTACTTGAAGGGATTCTTCAGAACAAAGTGAAGAAAAAGCTATACATGATGCCAGAAGAAAGATTAAACTAGAGTTTAATAACAAGCAAAGGAAGAAGAAGCAATCAACTAACGATGTTAGGAAAACGAGAAGAATCAGCACATGTCTTTCAATAATGACTCTTAATACTAATCGTCTTAATTTTCTAATCAAAATAGATTTTGAATAAAAAATAGAAATAATAAAGATGGTAGCTCCATTTTGAATAGAACAATCCCCCCCAGTGAGGATTATAAGTCTCAGTGGACACACATCAAACACAGGTGCATTCAAATTCATAAAACAAATACTACTAGATGAAAAAAAAAATCACAGTTTATCCCAGCACAATAGTAATTAATAACTTCCACACCAGACTTTTATCAACTGTCTGGTCATCCAGACTAAAACCAAACAGAAAAATATCTGGATTAAATTGCACCATAGATCAAATGAACTTAGAAGACATATATAAAATATTCCATCCAAATCTTGCAGAGTATTTCTTTAAAATAAATCATACATTAGGGCACACAAAAAGTTTCAACAAGCATAACAAAGAAAGCATTGTGTTTCTTGGGGTTTCTCTGTTATGGTTCTTTGTGTTTTATCTGATCACAAGGGAATATCACTATAAGTCAAGAGCGAGGGAAAATGTAGAACATACATAAACCATAGAGGTAAAACTGAACACAATTGAATAGACCACTGAAAAAAAATCAAGGTTGAAATAAAAAAAATCTATACACTCAAAAGATAATGACAACACAACATACAAACCCTGTGAGATCCAGTAAACAATCTCAGGCGAGAAGTGTATAGCAACCCTTTTGGGGGTTGAACAGCCCTTTCATAGGGGTCGCCTAAGACCCTCAGAAAACATAGATATTTATATTACAATTCATAACACTATCAAAATGTTATGAAGTAACACTGAAAATAATTTTATGGTTGGTAGTCACGACAATATGAGGAATGGAATTAAAGGGTTGCAGCATTGGGAAGGTTGAGAATTCCTAGTATACATTAAGAAATCAGAGTGTTTGTTACAAATAACTTCAGGATACAACTTAGGGTCTTGGAACAATAAGAACAAGGCAAGCCTCAAATCATTTGACAGAAAGAAGTTGTTAAGATTGTGGCAGAAATAAATGAAATGGGAAAAACAAAACATAACAAAGCAATGCAAAGAATCAACAAAACAGAGTTGTTTCTCTGAAAAGATGAACAAGATTGTCAAACCCTTAGCCAAACTAATTGAAAGAAAGGAAGAAAAGATTCAAGCAAATAAAATTAGAGATAAAAGAGGAGCTATTATGACAGCTGCAATAAAGTTTAAAAAATCATTAGGTTATGCCTTTAAAACATATAATCCACTAAATTGGAAAATCTCGATGAAATGTGTAAGTTCCTAGATGCACATAACCTAGATGCCTGACATACAAAAGTAATATATACAATTTAAACAGGTGAACGACAAGTAGTAAGAGTAAAGCCATAATGACAACTCTCCCACTAAAATGTCCAGATCCAGATGGATTCATTAGTGAAGTTTACCAGACCTTCAAAGGATAGTAAGGATGCTTTTCCAAGCATCCCACAAAGTATCCCACAAGTATTCCACAAAGCAGGACATGCTACTAAACTTTTTTTTTTTTTATGAAGTTGGTATTTTCTTGATACCAGAGCACATAAATAACTAACAGAATAGCAAAGTCACAGACCAATCTTCCTTAGGAACAGAAATGCTATGATGCTCTATGAAATACTTACAAGCCAAATTTAAGAGCACACCAAAAGATCATCTGACTTGGTCAAATTGGTTTTATTCTAGAGTTTCAGGAATGGTTGATTATGTACACATCATAAACAGTACATACATTATATCAATGGACCAAAAGACCAGGAATCACATAGTCACCTCCATTGATATTGAAAAGGCTTTCAACAAAACCACATCCATTCACAATAAAAAGCCTGAAGAAATTTGGGACAGAAGGAACATATCTCAACATAATAAAGGCTGTATATGAAAATCTTCCAGCCAATATTATATTACATGGGGGAAAAGTCAAGGCATTTCTGCTAAAATCAGGAATATGATAAAGTGACACTTTCCTCATTCTTATTCACTGTTGTACTTAATGCCTTAGCTAGCACAATAAGCTGAGAAGGAAATAAAATGGAACATGAAGTTCCTTACTTTCTAATGACACACTTCAGTGCATAGTAAATCCTAAGGAGTCAACCAGAAGACTCTTAGAACTCAAACATTTTTTGGCTAAGTTGTAGAATACAAAACTAACATACAAATGGTAGCGACTTTTCTGTACACCAAGAACAAATACATAGGAAAAAGATATCATGGAAATAATTCAATTCACCAATAGCCTGAAAACTACATTGGAGTAAATTTAATCAAACATATAAATGAAAAATGTAAAACACTGTAGAACGAAATTGAGGACTGCAGTAGAAGATGGAAAGACCTCCTATAATTACGAATTGGAAGATTTAATATTTTGAATATGACTATTCTGCCAAAAGCAAGTTCTGGTCAATAAAACCCAAGTAAAAATCCCAATGCTTTTCCTCATAGAAATAGGAAAAAAATCCCCACAAATTCATATAGAAGCACAAAAGATCTTGGATAGCTAAAATGATCTTGAGCAAAAAGAATAAGCTGGAGATACTGCTATGACTGACGTTGTTATTCTTCAGTGCCACAGTGATGAAAACAGTATAGACATGGAAACTAATGTAATAGAATAGCGGACCAAGATAGAAACCCACACAGCTATAGCCACCTTTGAAAACAAACAAACAAATGAACAAGGTTAGAAAAAAGCACTTTCAACAAATGGTTCTGGTCAAAATGGACAGCTACAAGAAGACAAATGAAAGTAGATCTTTACCCTTCACCTTGCAGAAAACTTAACTCCAAATGATTGAAGAACTGAATGTAGAACTTGAAACTTAGGAACAGTTGGAGGGAAAATACAAGAGTACTTCAAGATATAGGTATCAGCAGTGAACAGTTTGCTAGACTCTAATTGCTCAGGAAATGAGAGCAAGAATTGACAAATGGCCTTCATAAAATTAAAATGCTTCTGTACAGCAAAAGAAAGCCATCCACAGGATGCAGAGACAGCAAACAGAGTAGGAGAAACTACCGTGCAGATGTATAACTGACAGAGGATTAATATCTGGAATATACAAGGAATTTAAGAAAAACCCTAAATTTTAAGAAAATAAACAACTCAATCAAATGATGGGCTATGGAACTGAACAAAGAGTTCTCAAAAGTGTGTGTGTGTGTGTGTGTGTGTGTGTGTGTGTATTTCATTTATTTTTGAGAATATAATTACATCATTTCCCCCTTATCTTTCATCCCTCCAAACTCTCTTATATATCCCACCTTGTTCTTTGGAACTCATGACCTCTTGTTTCATTAACTGTTGTTTTGTGTGTGTGCATGTGCACATGCATGTATGTATAATATTACTTGTATGCATGTTTTCAGGGATGTCCATGTGGTATTTTTAAAGTGTTCAGTGTTCTTACATTTACACTCCCACCAGGTGACTGTAAATTAAAATTACTTTGAGATTCCATCTCACCTCAGTCAGAATGGATGTCATCATAAAGCATATGGCAAGAAATGTTGGCTAGTATGTTGGAAAAGATGGATTCTTATTTACAGTTTGGGAACTATAAATCACTGACTCCTCAATGGAAATCTATGTGGAAATGTCTCAGAAGGCTAAAACCAGAATTAATGCACAGTCTATCTATTCCTGAAATAGACCCCAAAGACTTATGTATCCATGTCCATTTTTATCATGTCTGCTTCATACTTGCAATGAAATTCTATTCATCAGTAAAGAAAAGCAACACTATGAGAAATTCAGAAACATGCATGGAACTGGAAAAGGTGATTGAGAATCAGGCTGAGCAGGAGAAAATGCCATTATTTCTCATATCAGATTCTAGCTTTGAATTTTTATACTACTGTGCTTAGAATGTCTATAGAGGCCAAGAAGGTTCCCTGATGTTGTTGAGGAATCTTGCAGGAGGGTGAATAGTAGAACACATGTGACAGAAAAGTAGAGGGGCAAGGAATGGGGGGGATGACAAAATTTAAAGCTATGTCATGAAGCCATAAGGAGATCTACTTTAGTGTAAAGGAATTAAAACATAATTTTAAAAGTGGGGTTTCAATAGAGGAAACTTGAATGGGTATCTAATGTGGCTTTCAGAAGCCATTGATTATTAAATGTAAATTCCAGTGCTAGATATGGGTATTTCCTTATGAGACGTTGGCCAGGAATTTCAGAGGTCCCTAAAAGAAGGAAAGATATTACCATTGCTCTTTGTTGCCAACCATAAATTGATGGTTGCTAAAGATAGCAAAAAGCACAGAAATATCCAGTTGAAACTGATCTGAAAGCACTCATCATGATGGATATCTTTCAGGGTTGGAGAAGATGCTATGCAAGTCTATGGGAGCGTGCAGAGAGGATCTCTCAATAGTCTAACTCAGGTGTGGACCCTGTATGCTACAGTAGCAACCTGACAGGCAGGATATGGATATGGCTTCAATAGTGGTATGGCTATTATGGGAATAACTAACCATTTTCTGATCAGATCTGAGGTTTGCTCCACAGGAAGAAATTCATGCCTGGTATTGTAAACCTATTCGAAAGCTGATGGCTGGGAAGTCATAGGGGTTATGAGGAATATGATCACATTGTCAAACTGACTTCTAAATATTTATGTTTCTACCCATACTCTACTGCTGCTCTCAATCTTGGTCAAAGGAGTAAATTTCCCATGCTCTAGGAAATAACTCTATACTCATGCTCATACAGGCAACCCTAATGAAACCCACTGGGTCACAATAAAAGCAAAAGGTACAGGAAAGCAGTTGTGGGTCTTGATGGAAAGATAAAGTAGTTTAGGGAGTGAGAGTGGGATAAGACTGGGTTTGAGGGTCTGGAACATAGTCCAGTTGATAAAGAAGTTGTATAGTATTCACAAAGCTCTGGTTTGATCTCCAGCATGGCATAAACTCAATGTTGTGGTGCATGTCTGCAATCCCAGACTTGGGAAGTAAAGGCACATGAGAATTTCAAGATCATTTTTGCTTACACAGTGAGTTTTGGACAATCCTGGCCTATGCTACACCCTGTTTCAAACAACTCAAACCCCAGTCCCCCCAAACAAAGAGATAATAATAGGGGATAAAATGTATAAGCATTTTAAATTGTCAAAAGAATAATTAAAATAATTTAAAAAGAATGTTGATATTGCCAATTCTAGGAATTGTTGCCTGTCCTAAGATATTCAAGGTTATCAATGATAATTTGGACATGTTTTATGGTGTTGAGGTTCACCTCAAGTTCCTGACCCATTTTGAGTTAATTCATACAAAGGGCAAGAAGATTAAGTTGAGGTTCAGTTTCTGTCTATGGATCTCCAATTCTTCTAACACTTGTTTGAAAAGATTTCCTTTCCTCTATTGAATGCTCTTGCAGTTTTGTTTAAAACTCACGTATTTGTGATTCTTGATTTCTGTAGCTAGCTCACTCATCAGTCTGTGAGTCTGTTCCTTTCCTAGCATTACATTGTCTTGATTACTGTAAACATAAAACATAGGTCTTAATATCAGGGAGAATGTTTCCTTTTGTATTTCTTTTTTTTGTTTGTGAAGATTCAGTTTTTGAAATTGATGTATTTAGACCATTTATATTTAGTGTGATAACCTCACAGGATTAAGTTTGTGATTTTAGTTTATTGTATGAAGTTAATAATATTTTTTAAATTCCTGCTATCCTATAGATTTCTCAAATTTTGTATGGAATTCTACTTTGTCCTTTCTTTAGCCTTTATACAGTTGTAGTGGTTGCTCTAAGTTGTACATTACATTTACAGAACATATTGCTCCTTACTGATGCTATTGCATTGCTAGCTCAAATGAGGGATATAAGTTATAGTTTCATTAACATTTACTTAACTGTTACTATTGAGTTATAATTAAAAAAATTATTCTACATACATTTAGGTTCACATCAGACACTGCTATAATATTTTATATTTTACCAGTAAACATAGTGTGAATATTTGGAAAATAAAATCTATTTAATGAAGGCATAATTTCCCACATTTACATACTTTCTTTTCTGATGTTCAAATATTTTTTTCTTTATTGAGTCCACTTAGCCATTCTACCATAGTTTTCTTTGGCAAATTCTGTTAATTTTCTTATATCACTGTGAAAAATATTTTCACTAAATATTAGATTTGAGGTTGACAATTTTCTGTAATCATTTAAAAATTGTCATTTTCTCTGGCCTCTGAACTTTGATGAGCAGTCCACTACTATTGGAATTTGTTTCTCTCTTGTGGATTGTTGCTCTTTCTTGGCATTCAATGGTTCATGGCTTAAATTTTACAAACTTTTAAATCGGTTTTATATTTCTTGGTGGGACTTCATTCTTTTTCTCATGTGCCTGCGAGGCAATGTTCACTGAAGCACTTTCAAGCTGCCTCATACAGTGTCACATTATTTTGACAACAGTACCACATTGGTGATGATGTTTATTAATTGCCTTTTATTTCTATTCATTTTAAGATGTCTTGGTACTTGGCATGAGCATCTCTATCACTGAGTTCTGGACACCTAGGGTGTTAAGCAATGAGGAGCTGTATCTTAAACCAATTCCAGCCTCTATTGAGATTTACTTTTGTGGGAAAATGAGAACTGCTGCTTCACTACCAGGCTGATGTCCATCAAAACATGCCAGGGTGAGTGGGTGTGTCTTTCTGCATATGTTGAGCTGAGAACCCCGTTCCTTTGTGGGACTCCTTGATGCTACCTGCTTGTTTGGGTGAGGCAAGGGTGCCATGTTACTGATTTTTATTTGCCCCACTGGCTAATGATGAGGATGATAATGTTCTCAGCACCATGGACAATGATATTAGTTCTCGCTAGCAGACATTTTGTGATCTGACCACAGAGGAGAATAAGTGAAGATCAGCATTTCTACTAAGGAAGTATGGGAGCCCAGCCTTTTTCTGAACATTTGATTCATACTGAAGTTATAGAACATACTGTACAGCCATGAAACATTAAAGTTCCAGCCCTAAGCTGGCCTTGTCAGATATTAATCATGCAGGGGGCTTGAGGCATCTCATTATAGACAGGTGAAGGCAGGATGGGGCATGGGTTGTTTCATATGACATTTAGGTGAGTGTATTAGAATAGCTAGTACCAAAAGTATTCTGTCTTCTCCTATCCAGATCCAAGGATAGCTAGAAAAAGCTTTGATGAGGATATATATATGTGTCCATTGACATTTCTGAACTTTCATATTCTACACAATATGGCTGAATGATATGAAGAAAATAAAACCTCAAAAAGATTACCACTGTAGCCACTCTAGAGCAGTGGTTCTGAAAATTCCTAATACTGCAACCTTTAAATACACTTCTCATGTTGTGGTGTTCCCCAACCATAAAATTATTTTCATTGCTACTTTATAAATCTAATTTTGCTACTGATAATGTAAATTTTGCTACTCATAATGTAAATATATGTGTTTTCTAGTGGTCTCATGAAACCCCTGTGAATGGGTATTTGACCCCAAAAGAGTTGTGGCCCACAGATTGAGATCCAGTACTCTAGAACACCTGTCTTCCTCCGCCTTTCACATGTGCTTGTTTTATGGATAATATGCTGGGGTTTTGCTTGAACTTAGCAGAATGAAAAGGGAAGCATTGAATCTGTCTTCCTGGAAGTGAAAGTTTTATCTTTTAGTTATATTCCCCTCTCTTCTTGACCGACTTCCTTCCTTTCTTCCTTCCTTCCTTCCTTCCTTCCTTCCTTCCTTCCTTCCTGTATTCCATTCCTTTTCCCTCTCTAAAGTTCCAATCTCTTTTAATTACCTAAGACTAAGTTGCAAATCCTAACTTTAATGTGGACACCAAATATAAGAATCTTCTTTTATATTAACAAGGCACAATTATCAAAAGTGGGAAATTAACTTAGATGCAATACTTTTTCTGAATAATAAGAGTAGCATTAGTGTTTCAGATGTTCAAATCACTGATAGTTAATATATCCTTTAGAGCAAAAAACTTTATAAGGAAAATTTTCTTCTAGGGAGGGTACTGAGATTTACTGTATTATTTCAGAGGAAAGTCAGTCTCCTGATTTAACCTTAGTTTTGCCCTGTTTCTTCCTCTCTGTTTCTCTGTCCACTTCATCTTGTTCTTTGAAAGTACTCTATAGTCCACCAATCAACCTAGCATCACTACTTATCATCAACTAGATCTCTGCTATGCAAGTCTTTCTTAGAACAGAAAACAGCACTATTCTAAGTAACACAGAAGCATTAAAATTTAATGTAGGCATAAGAGAGTCAAGGGAGATCAGAGAAAGTGCATTCAAACTAATACAATAGTATTACAATACTTGGTAATGAGTATAAATTTCACTGGAAAACTGCTGCAATTTTTGAGTTTCAGAAAAAAAAAAAAATCCCTACTTGCTCTCTTGCTTTGCTATGTAACAAGTCTCTGGCCACTATGTAGTCGTCTTGATTATACAAATTACTTCTGTCCTCCAAAAATTTCACTGGAGTTCTTATTTTCACATTTATCCACTGGTCTGTCTATCTGCTTATCTATCTATCTATCTATCTATCTATCTATCTATCTATCATTTATCTATCTATTATCATCCACTGTCTATAACAGTGGTTCTCAACCTTCCTAATGCTGTGATCCTTTAATACAGTTCCTAATGTTGTGGTGATTCCCCAACCATAAATTATTTTTGCTGCTACTTCATAACTATAATTTTGATACTGTCATGAACTATAAATATCTGGTTTCCAGGATATCTGATATGCAACCCCCAAAGGGGTCATGACCCACAGATCGAGAACTGCTGATCTATAATCTAGCTAGTGTTTATGGTGTGTGTGTGTGTATGTGTGTGTGTGTGTGTGTGTGTGTGTGTGTAGGTTGAAAAAAAAACTTAGATGAGAACTCTGGGAGTTGGTTCTCTCTTCTATCACTTGGGGGCTAGAAGATTGAACTTAAATCCTCCAGGTCAACTACAGGTGCCTTTACCTGATGAGCCCTCTCTCTGGACCCTCACATGAGTTCTTACTGGCAGATTCTAACCTAGAAATGTACAGCAAAGGGGAGTCTTAGAAATCTAGTTAGAAGGTGCCTGGTTTATACTTGCTTACCCTTTAATGAGTGGGGCCTTTTGAGAGATAATGGGTAGGAAAATATCCAGCTTGTCTAGGCAATCTGTCTTTCTAAAAGTTACTCAAACAGTGAGAAATGCACCGAGGAATTAGATCACAGGGCCCTTCTTAGAGAAAGCTGGATATCCACCAGGCATGTGATTCCTCTCACAATCCTGGGTTCATTTTTATCCCTGATTTTCCAGATGGATGTACCGCAGGGTCTTGCTTAAAGAGCACATCCAAGTGGTCTATGACTCCTATATTTCTTTCTTGAAGGAAGCTCTTTCTTTTCTCATTCAAACCAACTAGTTACTAGGTGAGGGAACCATGATCTCCCATGTCTTCCCTGGCCATGGTTTATTGTTCCTTGGTTCTCATCCTCTGTAGGTTGTATTGGAGTTCTATCCCTAGTTCCACTTTAGGAGGAAATCTAGACTACATCTTATGGATTAGTTACTTTTCTCATTGCTGTGATCAAATACCCAAGAAGAAGCAATTTAATGGATGAAGGCTTTATCCTGACTTACAGTTCAAGGGGATTATCTTATCAGGTTGAGGAAGGCATGGAGGAGGAGCAGCAGTAGGATGGAGTCAGCTTATGCCACTGGTGAGAGCAGGAATTGGGCCAGACTGTAAAAGGCCCACCCTCGATGGTCTACTTCCTCCATTAAAGTTCCACTTCTGGAGGTCCCATAACCTTTCACAGAACAGCATCATCAGCTAGGAACCTAGCACTCAAGCATGTGAAGCTACTGGAACAGCTCATGAACCCCAAAATTGATTGTCCATTCTGAAATCATTTCAGGATTCCTAGAAATGTGAGAAAGGTAGCCAGTCTTATTTTCCTGGTGAAAAACTCAGAAACTGTTTGTAGCTATCTATTGTCTGGAAGGAGCTAATTTACAGTAAAAGGAAAGGAAGGCTATACACAGAGAGAAAACATAGAAAAAGAAAACCACAGGGAAAAAGAGATGTGTGGCTCGTAGTTCAAAGTCGAGCTCTATCCCTCATCTTAAAGATTCAATTCTTGTTTCTTTGTGTGGGCCTATTGCCATTCAAGAGTTTAAACATCTATGTTTATGTCTATTTCTCTCTCATAGAACTAATTCAAATAATCTTGTCTTTTGAGAATACACACACACACACACACACGTGTGTGTGTGTGTGTGTGTGTGCAATATAGGTGAACTTGGAGTCTTGTTAAGCTACTTATGCTACTTATTTTGAAACAAGGTTATTTGTGGTACTCACAAACAACATATATATTTCCTGGTAATGCCTTTCAACAGTTAAGATTGACATTTCTTTCACAGACAGAATCATATCCTGTAGCTCTGATTGGCCTGTAGCTCTTGATTCTCCTGTCCCAGGCTCCCAAGTACTGGAATTCTAGGTACATACAACCACAATAAGTTTCAAACTTCATTCTTTATGGCTAAGAACTCTATTTGTTGCAAATAATATGGCTGCATTATAATATATCTTTTAAAATACAGGCCTTTCAGCAATCAGACTGCTAATGAACTTTGCTCAGGTTTTATGTCCAAATAAGAGAGAAGCTTTAGAGAAGCTACATGCTTTTCATAGGTCAAAGGAAAATGTGTCATTAGAATTCATAATTTTCACCTGCTCATTGAGCATTTTTTTGTATAAATAACCAAGAGGCACAGTTCTGAATGGACCTAGTTCTGAACCAGGATGCACTCAGCTTGATCATCAAAGAATATAGTACATTTCAAATTCCACTGGCCTTTAAGACCAAATGGCTTTCTTTGTACAGTGAAATATCATTTTCAAACATTACCTGGCACATAGAAGAATTCATGTTTTTGGGTGGTTATGAATGTTTGGCTGGAAGTTCAATATATTTTCTTTCATTTTGCCTGGGTACATCTAGTTTTTATTTCTAAAAATCCTTCAAATTTACAATATATGCAGAGCAAATAAAGGCTAGATGAATCAAGATAGTTCAGATTATGGTGGTTTTTAAAATCCTATAATATTTCAGTGATTTTTTATGATAAAATTTTATGTAGAATCAATTCAAAGAAGTCTAAATCCCTTTCCAGGGCAGTGTTGATTTGTGTCTTAGGTTGTATAGATATTCTGGTCTCTCCAGATATACACATATGTATGGCAAGGGACAAGGTAAACTAGAGTTTCATACATGTTCAGTGATATGCTCCCAACATATTTCATGCAAATGAATTCACAAAGCCTTGTCTACCTTCATGAAATTCATTCATAGAATCTTTCATGAACTGAGAAATGATGTTTGTCTAGGTATTGGTATGCAGTACAAGTGTTCATCAAGGGGGCAGCAGGGTGACTCAACAGATAAAGATGCTTGCTGTACAAGCCTAGCTACTGGAGTTCAATCCCTCAAACTCATGCAAAGGTGGAAGGAAGGAACTGACTCCATAAGGTTGTCCCTCTGACCTTCACATGTGTATCATGGCACACGCATACTTGTCATGGACACATACATGATAATTTAAAAACATACTCAACATAGAGACTCCAAAGCCTTGAAACTTTGGACTATGTAGTTGGATGTAATTGAAAGTAAAGATTAATGGATTAATTATAAAAATCTCTGATGGAAAAACTTCCCCCCCCCACTTTTAATTATTACATCACTCTCACTCAGCTTGAGAATCTCAAATATGCTTTGTCCAACATTATAGATAAGCTATTTGTAGTTTTCTATAAATACAACTTTTCTATAAATATAACTTTTTCTATAAAAAGTTAGTGTTCAAACTAATAATTGTTTAGTGCTTGCTGTCTACCATGGTTTTCTATGATTCTCAAGTAGAATAAAAGTTTCAAATGGGCTAGGAATATTTAACATAGTATGCAAATATTTTGCTTTTGGAAGTTCTACTATGAGCAATTCTGGATGACTTTTCAGCTGGAAATGGATTGTTTGACTCTTCAAAGAGAATCGAACTCCCATTTTGAGAAAACCTAAAGGCTTCTCAGCAGCATCCTTTAGACACATTGATCAGATATAAGACTTGATGAGTTATAGGGAAGAAGAGGGCTAGGGTAGAAGTTAAGAGTGCTTGCAGCAAGTCAACAATAAGAATGTGACTCAGACAGAAAAATAAGGGGGCCGGTAACATGAATGTGAGGTCTGCTCTGTGATTCTCTTTAATAACGGAGTGGAGATGTGTTAATGAGTGTGACACAGGGCACACAGCCATCAAGTGAATTAGTCATAGCTTGATTCCTTTATGTGCCCTGCCTAATGGCAAACATTACCCAGCAATCACAGCAGCAGCACTCTCAGATGGAGCAGAATGTGTGGAAGGGAGTAATGAGGTGCCTAAAAACGGTTTTACAGAGCTCTGCACCAATTCACAACAGATAATAGAACTCAGAGCCAGACAGATAATAGAAGCGACAGCCATTTACTGCTAAGAGACTGTCTGAATATTTGTGCATAAAACATCCCTACTCTAAGTTTTTTAATCACATTTGCTGAGAGAGAGAGAGAGAGCACAAAAAGGAAAGCCATGGCAGGCTAGTTTCATCAGTGTCGTCTGAATGAGAGTGGAGAAACAGAAATGAGTAGACAGGAAGGAAAGAATACTTGCAGAGCCTGCAGATTAAAAACAATCAGAGAATTGGGAGCCCTCCTTGTGACTAGGATGAGGCATGGGAAAGTAGTTTCACCCTGTAGTTATTCAATATTCAGGTCTGTGGAAAAGTAACTTAGTTATGATTACTCTTTGACTTCTAAAAGAAGGGGTGGGCACTCAAGTCCTATCTCTCAAATTTTATGCCTAGACTTTGGCACATTGTAACTGTTCTGGATAGTAGATGGGGACATGTGTTTGGTAATACTCTATCCCTTGGGAACTTGGCTAAACTCTAGCAGAAGGCCACACATTATAAAAGCAACATATATAAGCAGCACAACTTGGATGCAGGTTTAAAGAAAAAGAGGCCGTGGATAGGGAAGGGGGTTAGACCTGAGTGGAGCTGGGAAAGTGTGGTGAACATGCTAAAATATGTTGCATGAAATTTCAAAGAACTAGCAAAATTTAAAAAAAAAAATAAAAAGGTTAGAGGATGAGTGTATAGATTATCATACATGTTTATAAAGGCCAACAATCTTGCCTTTTGCCAAAAAGGCTCAAAATAGGACCAGGAAGGAGACATGCTCAACACAAATGATTCCTATATGGAATCCAGAAACCCTCCTTTTCATGTTTTTCTCTTTACCTGACATTCATTTCTTTTATGTTGCCACATTTTAACGGGCACAAGAATGGGGTCAAGTACCTTCAAGGTGTCCCACCCATCACCAAGATATACAACTATATCACTAAAAAATGATCAGAGGGCCTGAAAACAGTTTAACACAGAGAATATAGTCATTGATCACATTGTCCAAAACTGATGACTCCTCTCTTGTGAAAGAGGAAGGAGGTATATTCTATAGGATTTACATGCAAAGAACAAAGAAATCAAAGTAGATGGATGTTAACCTCCTTGTAAGAATGGCTCAGTGGTTGATTAGAACTATCTAGGAAGGGAATAGGTCATGGAGAGGAGAAGTAAGCTCCCAATAGGTGGGTGTGTTCAAGCAAGAGTCAAGCCATCACTTGCTAGGAATATTGTAGGAATGATCTGAGCTTAGATTTGTCTTAATTGGTGTGATATACACTTGACCCTAAAGTGGCTGTGATATCACTTTAATTATTAGTTTCTTGATACATCTGGATCCTAAGGAAATGAATGAGATTGAAAACATGGGACTTAAGTGGCTATATATGAAACGGTCTGTCTTCCGAACTCAGAAAGATTGCATTGTTTTGACTCTGATGATAGAAGTGAAACTTACAGTTGAGACAATATGTAATTTTTTTATTTCCCAAATTACTGTTCGGACTTGTTTTCCAGAAATTCAATAGCTGTCTTATTTGTTAATTTACCTTAAATAGCCAATTACCTGGGTGCTTCAACAGTTTTATAGTTATTTTCTTTTAATTTATTAGTAATTCATGCACAGTCAAGTACACAAGGTCATCTGTCAGGTATACACACAACATTCTATTACCAAGCTATATCTCCCAAATCTGTTATTTAATTCTATTTTTGCTAATCAAAGCCCGGTATTTCTTCCCAAGTCAACACTTTGTCTATGCTTGACATTTAAATTATTAACATATTATTTAGCAACTTATATTATTTATAAAAATTACTGTTCATGAAACACCATCTGAACAAGAAAATGTGTGTACCTATGTGCTGGGGATCCATTTATTGTGTCTTCAGGATTCTGTATCCATTCTCCTCACCCTCTCCCACCACCTCTTCCCCTCCTCCTTCTACTCCTCTTCCTCTTCCTCCTCTTCCCCCTCTTCTCTATTTTTCCATTCGTTCTGCTTTGTGTCATTGTTATCTGCTTTTTTGTCTGAATATGTGGAGTTTATGTGAAAGGTTCAAGCAGCTTTTATACAAACTTGGCTGGTGATGACAAAGACATATGGCTCAGAAGATCAGAATCTGGGATGGTCCTAACATTGCAAAACCTAGTTTGGAACTTTTAGATCTTCAAACCTGTGCTTAAATATAGTAGAAAAAAAATCACTTGATTCAATAACTTTGTTAATGTTTCTAAGATATTCAAGCAAGTATATCTCTAATTGATACCAATGACATTTTAATCTAGTGAATTTCTCAATCAATTATATTCAGACATGTGCCTAGCAATTTGTGAAAAAATGAAGTGGAACATTTGCCTCAATTAATTTTTACACCAAATTTAATTCCAGATGGACTAACAGAATCAATGCAAAAATAGACTATTAAAATTTTAGAAAACCATACGCTTAATAAAATACAATCTTGTATTTCATAAAGTTTGTCTATTATGAAAACATCCAAGATAAAACAATCCCTACAATTAACCATATAGTAATTTTTTTTCTACACGTCTGTCTAAACAAAACGATTGGTTAATCAATAGGAAAACAATTGCAATGACAAGGCAGAGAACTCATTTTCTTTATTTTTCTCACTTTATTTTTTTCACTTTACCTTCCAATAGCGCTTCCATCTCCCTCCCCACCACAGTCCATCCTCCATGCCCTCTTCTCTTCTTCTTTGAATACTCCTGGGTATTCCCTCACTCTGGCACATCAAGTCTCTTCTAGGAGCTTCTTCTTCCACTGAGGCCAGACAAGACATTTGTGTTAGGAGAATGGATTCCACAGAGAGGCCACAGCTTTAGGGATAGCTCCCGCTCCAGTTGTTAGGACCCACATGAAGACTGAGCTGTACATCTGCTACCTATGTGGAGAGGTACTAGGTCTAGTCTGTGTATGCTCTTTGGTTGGTGGTTCAGATTTTGAGAGCCCCAAGGGTCCAGATTAGTTGATTCTGTTGGTCTTTCTGTGGAGTTCCTATCCCTTTTGTGGCCCTCAGTCTTTCTTCCAGGTCTTCAGTAAAAGTCCCCAAGATTCATCCACTGTTTGGCCATAGTTCTCTGTACCTGTCTGGGTCAGGTGTTAGATAGAACCTTACAGACAGTCATGCTAAGCTTCTGTCTGTAAGCATAACAGATTATCATTAAAAGTGTCAGCGATTGGACCTTGCTTATGAGATGGGTTTTATGCTTGGCCATTCCCTTCTTCTCTGCTCTACCCCAGACCCCTGCATTTCTTGTAGACGGGGTAAATTTGGGATCAAAAGTTTTATAGGTGGACTGGTATCCCTATCACTCCACTGGAGTTCCTGCCTGGCTACTGAAGGTGTCCTCTTCAGGTTCCATAACCCCACTGCTGTGAGTTTCAGCTAAAGTCACTCCCATTGATTCTTGGGAGCCTCCCTTATCCCAGGTCTCTGGCACATCCTCAAGATGTCCTCCACCCTTCTACCCCTGCCAGCTGAAGATTTACATTCATTGTTCTGTCATCTGGCCATCTTCCCTGTGTCTCCCCACACCTGATCCTGAACTTCCCCATCCCCTCTCCCATCCCCTCTCCCATCCTGGCCCCTCCCTCCATCTGTCGCCTACAACTATTTTATTCCCACTTCTAAATGAGAATCAAGAATCTTTGCTTGGGCCTTTCTTGTTTAGCTTATTTGGGTCTGTGGAGTGAAGCATGAGTATAATGTATTTTATGGCTAATAGCCACTTGTAAGTGAGTACATACCATACATGTCCTTTTGAGTCTGGGTTACCTCACTCAGGATGACATTCTCAGCTTCCATCCATTTGCCTGAAAAATTTATGATGTCTTTGTTTTTAATAGCTGGATAGCATTTCATTGTGTAGATGTACCACATTTTCTTTATCCATTCTTCAGTTGATGGACATCTATGTTGTTTCTAGTTTCTGGTTATTAGGAATAAAACTTCTATGAACATAGTTGAGCAGATGTCTTTGTGAGATGTTGGAGAATCTTTTGGGTATATTCCCAGAAGTGGTTTAGCTGGGTCTTGAGATAGAACTATTCTCTGATTTCTGAAAAAATGCCAAATTGATTTTCAAAGTGGTTGTACAAGTTTGCATTTCCACCAGCAATGGAGGAGTGTTCCCCTTGTTCCACATCCTCATCAGCATGCGCTATCTCTTGAGTTTTTATCTTAGCCATTCTGATATGTGTAAGATGGAATCTCAAAGTTGCTTTGATTTGCATTTCTCTGATGACTAAGGACTTTGAACATTTCTTTAAGTGTTTCTTGGCCATTCAAGGTTCCTCTATTAAGAACTTTCTATTTAGTTCTGTACTCCAGGTTTTAATTGAGTTGTTGGTGTCTAACTTCTTGAGTTCTTTGTTAAGTTTTGATATTAGCCCTCTTTCAGATTTAGGGTTGGTGAAGATCCTTTTCCAATCTGTGGGCTGCCAATTTGTCCTATTAACAGTATACTTTGCCTTATAGAAGTTTTGCAGTTTCATGAGGTCTCATTTATCAGTTGTTGATCTTAGAGCTTGAGACATTTGTGTTATGTTCAGGAACTTGTCTCCTGTACCAGTGCATTCAAGGATATGTTTCACTTTCTCTTCTATGAGATTTAGTGTATCTGGTGTCATGTTGAGGCCCTTCATCCACTTGGACTTGAGCTTTGTGCAGATTGATAAGTTTGGATCTATTTTCATTCTTCTATATGTAGACATTCAGTTAGTCTAGTACCATTTGTTGAATATGTTTTCATTTTTCCATTGTATGGTTTTGGCTATTTTCCTAAATCAAAAATTAAGTGTCCATAGGTGTGTGGGTTTATTTCTGGGACTTCAATTCACCATGATCAAGTAGGCTTCATCCTAGGGATACAGGGATGGTTCAATACCTAGAAATCCATCAATGTAATCCATTACATAAACAAACTCAAAAAATATATCACATGGTCATTTCATTAGGTGCTGAAAAAACATTTGACAAAATCCAATAATCTTTCATGATAAAAGTCTGGGAAAGTTCAGGAATTCAAGGCCCATACCTAAACATAGTAAAAGCAAACCAGTAGCCAACATCAAACTAAATGGAGAGAAACTTGAAGCAATCCCACTAAAATCAGGGACTAGACAAGGCTGCCCTTTCTCTCCCTATCTATTCAATATAGTACTTGAAGTTCTAGCTAGAGCAATTAGACAACAAAAGGAGGTCAAAGGGATACAAATTGGAAAGGAAGAAATCAAAATATCACTAGTTGTAGATGATATGATGGTATGCTTAAGTAATCCAAAAAACTCCACCAGAGAACTGCTACAGCTGATAAACAACTTCAGCAAAGTTGCAGGATATAAAATTAACTCAAAGAAATCAATAGCCTTTCTATACTTGAAGGATAAACAAGCTGAGAAAGAAATTAGGGAAATAACACCCTTCACAATAACCATAAACAATATAAAGTATTTTGGTGTTACTCTAACCAAACAAGTGAAAGATCTGTATGATAAGAATTTCAAGTCTCTGAAGAAATAAATTGAAGAAGACCTCAGAATATGGAAAGATCTTCAATGCTCGTGGATTTGCAGGAATAATATTTTAAAAATGGCCATCCTGCCAAAAGCAATCTACAGATTCAATGCAATTCCCATCAAAATTCCAACTCAATTCTTCATAGACTTAGAAAGAGCAATTCTCAAATTCATTTAGAATAACAAAAACAAAAACAAAAACCCCCCAAAAAAAACGAGGATAGAAAAAACTGTTCTCAACAATAGAAGAACTTCTGGGGGAATAACCATCCCTTACCTCAAGCTGTACTACAGCACAATAGTGGTAAAAACTGCATGGTATTGGTACAGTGACAGGCAGGTAGATCAATGGAATAGAATTGAAGACCCAGAAATGAACCCATGAATGATCTCTGACAAAGGAACTAAAACCATCCAGTGGAAAAAAGACAGCATTTTCAACCAATGGTGCTGGTTCAACTGGCAGTCAAGATGTAGAAGAATGCAAATTGATCCCTTCCTGTCTCCCTGTACAAAGCAAAAGTCCAAGTAGATGAAGGACCTCCATATAAAACCAGATACACTGAATCTAATAGAAGAGAAAGTGGGGAAAAATTCCCAACGCACAGGGGAAAAGTTCCTGAACAGAACACCAATGACTTATGCTCTAAGATCAAGAATTGACAAATGGGACCTCATGAAATTGCAAAGCTTCTGTCAGGCAAAGGACACTGTCAATAGGACAAAATGGCAACCAACACATTGGGAAAAGATCTTTACCAATCCTATGTCTGATAGAGGGCTAATATCCAATATATACAAAGAACTCAAGAAGTTAGACTCCAGAGAACCAAATAACCCTATCAAAAAGTGAGGAACAGAGCTAAATAGAGAATTCTCAACTTAGGAAACTCGAAGGCCTGAGAAGCACCTAAAGAAATGTTCAACATCCTTAGTCATCAGGGAAATGCAATTCAAAACAACCCTGAGATTTTACCTCACACCAGTCAGAATGACAGCAGTTCATGGAGAGGGTGTGGAGAAAGAGGAACACTCCTCCATTGCTGGTGATATTGCAAGCTGGTACAACCACTCTGGAAATCTGTTTGGCGGACCCTCAGAATAATGGGCATAATACTACGTGAAGACCCAGATAAAACCACTTATTTCCTGAGTTTTCTTGGATTTAGTTATCCTCCTAGGGTTGGAATTTTCCTTCTTGTATTTTCTGTGGGCCTGGTTCTGTGGAAAGATATTGCTTAAATTTGAATTTGTCTTTAATATCTTATTTTCTCCATATATGTTGATTGAGAGTTTTGCTGGGTAAAGTAGTCTAGATTGGTATCTGTATGGTTTTGTTTGGTTGGTTTTTGCTTTTGTTTTCTTTTGTTTTGTTTTAGAAGTTTCATGATATCTTTCCAGGTACTTCTAGCTTTCAGAGTCTCTTTTGAGAAATCGAGTGTAATTCTGATAGGTCTGCATTTGTATATTACCTGGCCTTTTCTGCTTGATGCTTTTAATATTCTTTCTGTATTCTGTAGATTTTGCGTTTTGATTATTATGTGCTGAGAGGATTTTCTTTTTTGGTACAGTCTAATTGGTGTTCTGTAAGCTTCTTGTATATTTATAAGCATCTATTTCTTTAGCTTTGGATAGTTTTCTTCTATGATTTTGTTGAAAATATGCTCTGGTCCTTGGAGCTGGGACTCTTTACCTTCTTCTATTCCTGTTATTCTTAGTAAGATCTTTTCATGGCATCACAAATTTCCTGGATCTTTTGTATCAGGAACTTTTTAGATTTAACATTTTCTTTGACTGATGTATCAATTTCTTCTATTGTATCTTCTATGTCTGAGATTCTTTCTTCCATCTCTTATATTCTGTTGGCAATTCTTGCATCTGTTGTTCCTGTTCTTATCTTGAGGTTTGCAATACCCAGGATTCCCTCAGTTTGTGTGTTCTTTATTACTTCTGTTTCCATTTTCAGGTCTTGAAGACTTCTATTTATTTTCTTCACCTGTTTAACTGTATTCCTATATTTCTTTAATGGATTTATTCATTTCCTCTTCAAAGGCCTATATCATCTTTATAAGACTAGATGTGAGCTCATTTTCTTGTGCTTCAGTTGTGTTAGGATATCCAGGGCTTCCTGTAGTAGGGCAGCTGTGCTCTGAAGATGTCATATTGCTTTGTTTTTTTGTTGATTGTGTTCTTTCAAAGGGCTTTAGCCATCTGGGTGGCTTTAGTCCCCCGCAGTTGCTGTTGTAGTAGGTATTGGAGTGAGGCCTAACCTCAATGATCCTGGTGTGGCAGGCCTCTGATGGGTGTCCTTGGGCTGTATGATTCCAGATCAGCAGGTTTGATGAAGGTAAACTGAGTGCCAGTGGGTTAGGGTTCAGCATGGATAGCAGGCTGCTCAAAGCAGCTGGGGTACCCCAGAGGACTCAGTGGGTAAGGAAGATCAGTGTGGGAAAGGAGCTCATTTGGTTAATGGGGCAAGAAACTATTTAATATCAAGAAGAAAACCACTCTCATATTAAAAGAAAAAATTGACAAAAGAAACAACCAACGTCAACTGGGGAAGGAAGAAGTTAATGAAACCCTACCACAAAACAGACCTATTTATTGAATAAATATGCTATATAAACTAGACCTTTTGCAAAACAAACATAACAGAGGTCAATTTAAATATTATAAATAACATCCTTAGAGATAAGAAAACATTAAACAAGGTAGGAGTAAGAATGTGTTGCTTCTTTATTTTAAAACAAAGCAAATGAAAGTAACCAAAGGATTAAAATGTCTTGGGAACCTATAGGCCCTCACATATCACATCTAAACTCTCTGCCCATCCAGGTTTGTACAACTTGCTCCAGTGTTTAGCCTAGTGAATCTGGCCAATCCTTTCTTCTAGGCAACCACCAGATATTGGCATGGATCCACATCCCATTTCTGGCATAGCCTGATGACCTCTGCCTGTATCACCCTGTAATAGTATCTTTTATTCACCTGATATAATTGTTGCATCTCTATGGCTTAGTGCCTCTGACTGCTATTCTAGGCCTAGTCCTGGAAGATTCTAGCCTCTGTACAATGTTATGTAGGCATAGAATGTTTTCAGCCTCTAAGATTTACTGCTGAATAAACTCACCTTCTCTAGCTCTTTGTGAACCCTGGCTGGCTGATCAACTCAGATGTTCTGGCCCAAACTCTTCTCTGAACTGACTGATTCAATCTGGCTTTGCTCACTTTGACACTCTTCTGACACTCTGTTCTGATTTTCTGACTTCTTCTAATTCTCTAGCTCATTCTGTTTTCACTTGTGTCTAGCTTGTTTTCTCTTCAACCTGTCTGTAAAACGCTGGGTAAAACTGCCTCTTCCCTTTGCACTGCTCTCTCTTCAGTCATCTATCTTTCCTCTCTGTTCTTATGAAAGTTGGGTATAGCCTATTCTGTTAAATCTTTCTCTGATTCATCACATTGTCTGCCACTCAGTTGGACATCACTTTCAAACATGGGTGCTTCCTTCTACAAACAAACTTTACCTTCATTGTTTGGGATTAAAGGAATGCACTAAGGGTGTGTCTGTATTCTGGACTGAGTGATTAAAGATGTGTGCTAAGGCTGAGCCACACCACAACTAGAACATTTTCTTTTCAGTAAACAACACAATCTCAAAGTTTGCAGTGTGATCAAATATCCTGAAAGATCACCTCAATTTTCAGGTTCTATCCAGGACCCTGTCACTTCCCCACACCTTAAAGGCCCCTCTTGTGCCACCTTTAATCTCTCTGCCATCCAAAGTCCTGAATATCTTGTGAGAGGATCTAGCCAGGTCAGTTGATCCACATCCTCCCTATTCCCAGACCTACCCATAAACTCCACATTCTAGCCCAGCTCATTGTGTCTACCTAACTTCATTTCACTTAAACCATAGCTAGGTTTCAGGCCCAACCTAGTTCCCACATCCTGTTCTCTGTTTCAAGATGCTTTGTCCTTAGACTTAGAACTAACAAAAGAAGTCCACATGTCCAGTCCAGATCACATACGAATATAACAAATATGAAAGATAAAGGCAATGTTTCCTACTCTCAATTCTTCCAGTCCTATAGAAATGTTCTCTAATGAGAATTATCTAGAAAAACCACATGACAGAGGTTTTGAAATACCAACCATAAACTTCATCAAAGAATTCAAGGAGCTTAAAGAAGGCACAAAGAAATAGCTTAATGAACTTTAAAAACAATGAAGTTAAGCATTATAATTGCCCAAATGATGCCCAAGAAAACACAAATATAAAGCTGATGGAAATGATAAAGGTGATCTAAAATTTGAAAACAGAATTCAGCAAAGAGATAGATAAATTGAAGAGCTATTAAGCTGAAAAGAAGATGGAATTAAACACCTTAATAACCCAAGCAGATGTATAAGGCATCGAGTGAAAGACAGAACAGAGTAACTAAGCCCAAAGAAGCAAATGAAATGAAAAAGAAACTTTTAAAAAGTAGAAACAAAAAAAGAAAAATGTACAAAACGTGGTGCACCATCTAAAGATCAAACTTTCAAATTACAGGCATAAATGAGGGAACATCTCAGGTCAATGGCATCGAACAGATCATCAACAAGATCACAAAAGAAAAATTCAAATAATTAAGCAATGGCATAACCATGCAGGTATGAAAAGCACACAAAACATCAAATAGAGCAGAAAAGAACATCGCCATGACTGGCATGCCATAGGTAACACACTAAATATACACAACAAAGAAAGAGCAGTGCAAGCTGCAAGAGAAAAACCAAAACAAACAAAACCAAGTCATACATAAAGGAAAACCATCAAACTAAGAGCTGATTGGCAGTGGAAACTTTGAAAGTGAGAAAAGCCTGAAGCAATGCATCCCAATCCCTAAAAGACCATATTACTGCCAACCTGGACTACTGTAGCCAGGAAAACTATCGAACATACTTTGCCTGATATATGTAACCAAACCAATCAAACAAACAAACAAAATATCAATCAAACAAACCCCAATTATACCCAGCAGACCAAACCTCAGCAAAACACAGGAAGCCTACATTAGGCTGATGAGAGGAATAAACAGCCAGGAGACTGAAGAAAGAAAACAAATGAAGCTATAATTACTCAAACACAAAATACCACTGAAAACAAACAACATTAAAAACCCACAAAGTCTGTAATCGACCCCACCTTTCAATTGTAAATGTAAATATTGGTGGCCTTAATTCTCCAATCAAAGGACTTAGGCTGTTTTAATGGGTCAAGTAATAAAATCTACCTTTCTGGACTCTCCATGAAAGGATGGAAAAGAGATTCTAATTAAATGGTATCAGGAAGCAAGCACATGTTGCTACCCTAATATCTAGGCAAAAACCCACCAACTTAAAACTAAAACTAATCAGAAAAGATAAAGAAAGACACTTCATTCTATTCAAGGAAAGAATTAATTAAGAAGATATTACTATTCTAAATATATATGAACCAATCTCTGGTGCACCCATTTTTATTAAAACGCATGTTGCTAGAATTAAAGACATATAATATGTGATTTTAATACCCCACTTTCTCCAATATACAAGTTATGCAAACAAAAATTAAGCAAAGAAGCATCAGAATTAATTGACATCATGTATCAAATATACTTAACAGATAACCACAGAGTCCACTCAAACACTCAAGAACATGTAGTCTATTCAGTATCCCATGGAAGTTTCTCTAAACTAGACTACGTCTTGGAAGACAAAACAAATCTTAAATTCAGAACAACTAAAATTATTCTGTGTATCCTATGGGACCATAATGCAATAAACCTTACAATCAATGACAAACAAATCTTTATTAAGTATACAGACTTATGAAGATTAAACAACACATTACTGAATCATGAATGGATCAAAAAGGAAATCAAGAAAGAACCAAAAATCCCAGAACTCCATGAGAATGAGAACACAACACAACAAAACCTCTGGGATGAATGAAAATCAATCTTTTAAACTTTTAACTTTAAATACCCACATTAAAAAAAAAAAAGAAATCAAAATGAACACAAATAAATGACTTATTGTTGCAACTCAAAAATTTAGAAAAAATAAGAACAAACCAAACTCAAATCCAGTAGATGGCAAGAGATCATAAAAATCAGATCAGAAATTAATGGCAGAAACAAAGGACACAATACAATGAGTCAATGATCAATGAATCTAAGATCTGGTTCATTGTGAAAACAAACAGGATCTGTAGACCTATTCAGAACATGGGCTATGGATCCAACCAGAGATTTCTCAAAAGAAGACATAAAAGTGCCTAAGAAATATCTCACAAAATATTCATCATGACCTAAGCAATTAGGGAAATGAAATCAAACGAGATTTCATTTTATTCCAGTCAGAATGGTAATAATCAAGAATACAAAAAAAAAAAAAAGGAAAGACTCATTCATTGTTGGTAGGATTGCAAACTGCTCCACACACTCTGAAAATCAGTGTGCAGAACACTCAAAAAGCTAAAAGCAAATCTACTATATGACTCAGTTATATCTGTCCTTAGCATACAACCAAAGGACTGGACATATTACTCTGTGTTCATTGCTGCTCTATTCACAATAGCTAGGGAATGGAAACAACCTAAATGTCCTTCAACCAATGGACAGATAATGAAAACATGCTGCTATACACTATGGAATACTATTCAATGGTAAAGAAAATCAAATCATGAATGCTGCAGGTAAATGAATTAGAACTAGATAGGATCCTATTGAGTGCTATAATCCAAACCCAGAAAGACAAACAGCACTTGTCTCTCCTGTGTGCTTTGTAGCTCTAAATCATCAGGTATGAATATACAACTTAGAGAAACTCCATAAACCAGGACAATAAAAACGGACCATGGCAGCAGCTCAAGGGAGGAGCAAGAGAAGAGGTACAAATGATTTGAAGGGGGAAATAGAAAAATGGACTTTAGTTAGGGAAGGAGGGCATTATAGAAGGAGAGGCAGGGGAGAAGATTAAATAACGATAAGGATGTGCAAAGAAGTCATAAGGAATAATCTTATTACTGAGTTACTTAAAATTACACATACTACCTATGAATCTATGTGCATACATATGCATATATATAATAAATTCTATTTTCCCACCTTTGCTGACAATGCTACCCATAAAAGCTAAAGACTTCCTTTATAAGTACCAACCATAGAGAGCCCCATTTTGAGTTGTTGTTGAGGGGAATCCAAAAGACTCTGAAAACATTGCAAACTGTTTCAGTTGTCACTGGCTACCTTTCATGGTACCTGAAGGTGCCATGCACGCTTCATAAGGGAGGAAAGCAACCAACCCTCCTACCTAGCTATGCTGCCTATGAACCACAATAATGAGGAAAATGGTACAATATTCCTAAGGGTACAATAGTGGCATGCGCACACGATCAGTGACTAATAACTCTCTAATTGGACTGAAGGCCAACTCAATAAAAGGGGGAAATCATGCCTGGTAGAGGAACCCTTGCCAATTACTCAAGGCTAGTGAGACTGTGGATCTCAGAAGAGAACTTACAACTGCCTCTTTACTAAATCAACATAATTCCTAAGTGCATTCTGAATATTTGTCCTCATTCTCACAGAAACGTGATTTTATTCCTCTTAGGAGAAACTTCCCTTTGGAACAAATGGAGGCCATTATAGATAACTACAACAGATTAAAATTCAGAGAACAAGTGATTGTGTGGTATTTAGCCCCAGCTGATGCATTCACAGGACAAACCTTGGGGAGCATTCTGGAAGAAGGGGTGGCTGTAGGAGCCAGAGAGGTAAGAAATCTGTAGTGATGTTGTGTCTCCTAGAATCGTTAGGGAAACCATTAAGGCTCAACAACATGGTTGCCAAAGCAAGACCCAAGCAAGGATGACACCAGTAGATATGCAAACATGGATAGGGAAAATTTCAATGGACTCCAAACCCAGACAACTCCAGGCAACTACAGACTGTTGAGAGCAGGAGAAAGAGTGTTCCCAGGAAAGAGGTCTACAAGTGGTCAGCCCTGAAATCACATACATACAGGTAACACCCTCAGTACTCCGCTGCAGTAATCCTTGCTTCTGCTTCCTGGCTGTGCATACAATGTTGTCAGCTGCTACAAGCTCCTGTCACCAGGGAGTCTTTGCTGTGACAGACTATACCTTTAAACTGTGAGCGAAAATAAATTCTTTCTCTCTTAAATTGCCTTTTTTTCAGGGTCTTTTATCACAGTGAGAGGAAAATAATCGAGACACTTATATTCTTAGTCATTTTCAGGGCTATTAGCATGAAGGGATGTTTGATATTTTTTTAAAAAACTCTTCTACATTGATCTATTAATATGATCATATGACTTTTCTTTCTGAGTCTCTTTATATAATGTGGATTATTGATTTGCTTATATTGTACTATTCTTGCATCTTTGGAATGTAATCATCTTGATTATGGCGAATGATCTTATCTTCTTTGAAATGTTCTTGGGTTCAGTTTGAAAGTACTTTATTGAGAGTTTTCTCATCTATGTTCATCAAAGAAATTGACCTATAATTTTCTTTCTGTTGTTGTTTGTGTCATTAACCAATTGTTATACAAAGTGTTTTGTAGGCTCTACTCTCTAGTTAATGAAATAGTTGAGACACATTGGTGTTCTCTAAAAGCCTGGTGAAATTCAGAAGGGGATACATATGAGTTGGACTTTCATTAGTTGAGAGAATTTTGACAGTCTTTTTGTATTATTCAATTTCATTGTTCGTTATAGAGCAATTTAAATTGCTCATAACCTCCTGCTTTAATTTTGTTAGGGCATGGATCTAGAATTTGTCCACTTCCTTTCAATTTTTCAGTTTATTGGGATATAAGTTTTACCAGAAGATATCTGAATTTGGTTGCTGTAATTTCTTCTTTTTTTTGTCCTAATTTTGGATTTTCTCTCATTTTCTTTGGCTAGTTTGGTTAAGAGTTTGTGGATTCTGTTTTTCTTTCCAATGAACAACTCTTTGTTCATTTGATTCTTACCATCTTTTCATTTCTATGACATTCATTTATGCCCTACTGGGTATTATATTTTTACATGGCTGATTTTGTGTGTGACTCATTCTTGGTTTTCCATGTCCAGACAGTGCATTGTTCTATCTTTGAAGTCTCTGGATTGTGATGTAGGCTCTTATAACTATAAACTTTCATAGGATTGTTTTCACTACGGAGTATAGGTTTGGGTATGTTGTGGTTTTCATTTTCATTTAGTTCTAGGGAGGTTTTAGAAATTTCCTTCTTGCATTTTTTCAATGACTTGTTCATAATTCAACGGTGTTTTATTTGATATCCACAAGTCTTTCATTTTCTGTCATTTCTCTTGCTATTGATTTCTAGTTTCATTCTATTATGGACACACCTTCCAGGACATGAATGCTAACTTTAGCCTTTCTCTATTCTCTATAAAGGGCAATATTCATGTTTCTCTCTAGAAACATGTCTTTCTTTTCTAGAAGGAAAACTCTGTGTGTTTGGAAAGAGCTGACATATCTATATTTCACATGGGCTTTCTGATGTATCAGCTCTTGAGAGATATGAAATATAAACTGTATACCAGAAATATGATGGCTTGAAAGGCACTGTTTTAGTCAGGGTAAATATTCTGATTTTTCAGTCCATACTGGTTCTGTGGGAAGGGCCTATTCTACCAGACTATTGGACATATTTTATGGAACAGAGAAGCGTCCTCCCCTTCAGCATCTCCATTTCATAGCTATGGAATGGATGCCAGAGGTGGTAAATCCAAGGCTGACCTTACATATGACTTTATTTTTTTTGTACAATGATGAAGATGAGCTCAGCATCTCAAGGGCAGAAGGTGATATGGAGTTCGCTTGATAGGTGTTTGCTAGGGAGTAGCTTTGGGTGACACCTATGGGAGGGATGAGGCAGGCACAGAAGTGCAAAGAGAAGGAAAGGAAGCTGCATCAAGGAAACATGTGCCTGGTGTCTTTGACCAATTGTTAAGAGGTTCTGGAAACACAATGGTCCAAGGAATCCATCAGAATTTTCCCAGTTCCTGAGATCCAAACCAGTATAGTTTTATTGCCGAGTGCCCATCATTTCTTTAAGCGAGTCACACCTAGGAGAAAGTTCCTTAGGACAGCAGCTCTGAATTCAGGGCATGTGATGACTCAAAGCCATCTGTGAAATAAATGTAAGCATGTGGATCATTACGATTTTTCTCTTAAGAGAAGGATCATGGTTATGGCTCCACACATCCTTCACGTCAGGCTTTCTGAATACTGTGTCCATGGCATGTCAACTTCAAGTGGCAAGATGTGGACTTGAAACTGCAGTTTTCTGGCTTTCATGCCTTGTTATTATCATTGCTGGGTTTTCTTGTTTGTTTTATTTTGTTATTTGATTACGTTTCTAATGTCTTTCTTGAGAGTTGGTGATTTGAAGTTGCTGTTTTCAGTGATGAGCCATTGAACTGTGGATCTTTATCTTTAATTTCAATCACTAAAACGAATAACGCTAAGTGTATCCTTAAAAGAGTTAACATCCTAGCTAAGGAATAGAATACTTAATATCAGGCTTTCCTAGTGTATCTGTAAACTCCATAACTTTAAAGAAAATCTGCTTACTCTATTCTCCCTGGAGCTGTGTGTTGATAAATGACTATCCCAGGGACTTTTATGAATCCTCATCTTTCATGTCTATAGACACTGTTTTTCATCTGGTGAGTATTGAGCCAGAATTCTCCAAAATAATAGACTTGAAGACGTTACGAGAACCTTATAAACCCTCACTAGAATCATTGGAAATCTGAATTCGGGTATTTTCTTCTACCTGTGCACTTCACTGACATGTCAGTGTTCTTCTTTCTTTGCACTTACTTAAAGGCTATGTCTTTGGGAGGATAAAGTAGTTTAATACACATAAAACATTCAGCCATACTTAGTATATATATGCTCAGAACTCAATTAGTGTTAGATACTAATTTTTATGGTGTTTGATTAATCAAAATGAAATATGAATCCTACAGCTTATAGGTGCTTACAAAACCAGTGACACCACCCCCACCACGTGCCACTGTTAACTGCAGCTGGGGTTCCTGAGAAAAGATCTGTGTTTAGACTTCTTAGTATTCGTTCTGTACCATGCCTGTGGAACACGTGTTCAAGGGACAAAGATGGAGAGAATGAAAGAGTACCAAAGTCACTCATGAAGCACCAAATCACAGGACTTCAAGATGTAAACATACTTAGAGAACAGCTCCAGTACTTCCTTGGGCATCTCCAATAATGGTAACTTCAGGACTCTGCCGCATTCCCTCCTCAAAACAGCAAATCAATCAATCACTCTCACAGGCAATTGTGTTGAAACCCTAACTTAGGACAAAATTCAACCTGAGAATATCTACCTGGCATTCCAGTTGTGTTTTCTGGAACTATACAGAACAAGTTGAGTTTAACTCCTTTGATATCCTGTTTCAGCTTCCTGAAGACCTTCTGTAGTTGACTTCAGGAACTCTAGAATGCAGTTGTAGAGCTTTGTGTCTTCAGCTGGCTCACTTCAAAGGTTTACTCCTAATCCATAGTCTCTTGTTTTACTCTGGCCAGATACATAGTAGAGGCTTAGTTTTATTACTAAGTGGGCTGAATTACAGAACTCTCGAATAGATTTGTCTAAGAAGTCATTTCTTATTCTATCAACGTATCCATTGCTACCTTTTTGAAAGTCTTTCTGTATAGATGTGTGCCAAAATGTGCCATGGCTCAACATTATCCCTATCTATCTATCTATCTATCTATCTATCTGTCTATCTATATCATCCTAAACTTGTTATCCAGGTTGGTTTATCAACTTTTCACAAACCTAGATGTATCTGAGAAGAGGAAATCTTAGTTGAGAATTGTCTCTGTAAGATTGACCTAAAGGCAAACCTATGGTGGCACTTTCTTAGTTAGAGATTAATGTGAGAGGACCCAGCCAATGTGGACACTGTCTTCCTTGGGCAAGTGGCCCTGGGTGGTGTAAAAAAATAGTCCAAGGAAGCCATGGAGAACAAACTATTAAGCAGTACTCTTCCATGGCCTCTGATTCAGGTCATTCCTTCAGATCTTGCCTTGAGCTCTTGCCCCGATTTCCCTCAGTGAGGGAGTATGACCTGAGAGTTGTTAAGACGAAATCAGCCGTTTCCTTTTCAAGTTGCTTGGTCTTGATGTTTCATCACAGCAATAGAAACTCTCACTAAGACAGTTGCCCTTGCCTTGGTAATCTTGTCATCTACTCTCTGGGACCAGAGGAGACTTAAACACTAGGATGAGGATACAGGGCTGAATTTGATCACAAGACTACCAACTGCTTAAAACTTACAAATAACCAGTGTTGATTGACATGGAATGAAGATTCAGATCCCACCCCCTTTCACATCTACTCTGATTTTTCTTCTTTATGTTTGTTTCCAGTGTTCCCTCTCTTCACCTCCACAGTGAAAATTGATCCAGAGCCTCACATATAAGAAACAAGTACACTAGGCAAGGGCTTTTACCTTTGAGCCACATCTCCAGTCCTCGGTCTTGACACACAAACCAAAATGCACATTCATAACTCTCACCATATTTGTGCAATGGGTACTCAAGTGGGACCTAGTTGGGCTCACTGATATACTGGCTTTCATCTACAAAGGACACTGGACAGTTACAAGACAAAACAAACAGATAGGTCCCTACTTAGTAATAGCTAAGTGCACTTAACTGTTAAAAAGACTTTGATCCAGATTAAACATAATGCTGTCTTTGAGGCTTTATACTTAAACTACAGGATATTGATATAAAACTTGGAGTGTACCAGAAAGGCGTGGTATTAACTTGGGATGCAAACACAGAAGATAGAGCACAAAAGAAGACCAACAAGAGATGGAGCCAGGGATTACAGAAACAGACAAGAGACTCCAACCAAGAGAGCAGCAGCAGCATTGAGTTAACTGATGCCCCTTTCCTCAACACCTTTACTATGAGGCCTTCAAAATGTCTATTAAGAGATTTAGGACTGTCCACTTCTGTTTACTGCTCATTTTCCCTTTCTTTGGTTGGTATATTTGTTTTGGGTAGAATTTGTTTATCTCACCATAATGTTTTGCATATCTATATATCTATATCTATTTATGTCAATCTATCTCTATATCTTTAGATTAATGCTATAGTTGACTTCAAATTAGAATCACCTAAATGGGGAACTTCACCTGGAGAATTGTCCTGATTGATGTGAGAGACCCACTAGGCTTGTGGGTGGCACCTTCTGGTAGTAGCCCAGATAAAAAGATTATTTTAGAAGAAAGTTAGCTTTGCATTCTAGTGGCTTGGCTTTCTCATTACTCAAGAATTGATTTTTCCTGTTTCCTTGTTGCTGCTGCTGCTGCTGATTATGGTGCTGATCATAATGATGATTCCTTTGCTAATAGCAGAACTGGTGTTTCCCAGCTTCCATAATTGGAATATGGATCAGTGACTCTTCAGGAACTTCCTGGGCTCTTGTTGCCAGATTGAGACTACTGAGGCATCCACCTTGTAGACTGAATAACTACCAGTCATTGCTCTCCCCTTAATGCTGCTGTGCATGCCTCCTCTGGTGAGAGGTAGCTATTCTGAGAGTGCTCTAGTTGTTGAGGGCACCAGCTTTAAGGACTGTGTACCAGGTTCTCAGCATCTCAGATGTGACTTGGCTATCATTATTATTTTGAATGTCAGTTAGTCAACTCCCCCCTCCCTATACACACACTCTCTTGATTTTGCTCATCTACAGAACCCAACTGAAACAATCTGGAAGATGTTACATGGACCTCCTAGACTTTCAGGTTAATGAAATGATTAGATAATACTTTATGTTGTATTATTAACCAAAATTCTGAAAAAAATGATAGTGAAGTTTGCTGAAGATCAACATGGCTCAGATGATTAAAACTTGGAAGTGTTCTTTTCAATTTAAATTATTTTACATTTTCTGAGTAAACAGCCAAACCAATATTTTTTTAGTGTTACAGTTAAAGGTTATCACATGAGTAA
>JADRCH010000065.1:10376376-10420000 GCA_019843965.1 Rhynchomys soricoides | reverse complement strand
AACCAATATTTTTTTAGTGTTACAGTTAAAGGTTATCACATGAGTAAATTATGGCCAGTGAAGTAAGAACTGAAGTAATATGCCTTTTTCTAGACATGGCCTGGGATACCAGCCTTCACATGATCTTTTTCTTTCTTAGTACTTACTTACTGCCTGTATGCTGAGTGTTCCAGGGGCTCAGAGGGAAGGAATGTCATAAGATAGGCTGGGTGACAATCTTCTCAAACTTACTTTAATGACTTCCTTTTGCATGAGTAAAGTTTCCTCCTCTTTTAGCATCCACTAACTCCTTTTTCCTTCTTGTCTTTTAGGCCACTGGTGCTCAATACAATTGCATGGGTCACTCAAAATCCAGACCTGATTTTGCCTAGGAAGCATTCTATTCTCAGAGTAATTCATGGTGGTTGCTTTGAGGCTGACTCCTCATTTTTTTTTAATTTTTTCTTCTTTAAAATGTTCATACATGTGTACAGTAAAATATGATCACATACATCACCTTTCAATTTCCTTTCTCCCAGGTCTCCTCATCTCTTTCCCTTCTAACTTCTCCTCTTCCTCTTCCCCGTTAGGTCTAAGGAGTGATACACAGATGAGCCTGGGTGTTGGGCTATCCACTGGAACACTGGAAGCATACTCTCAAGTATAATTTGTTTTCTCATCCCCAGCAGCTATCAACTCAGTAAGGAGTGGGACTAAAGATCTTTTGGCTATGCTGGAATTTTGGCTGTCTTGATATTGGGCAGGTCTTATGCAGGTAACAACAGCTGCATGAGAGTTGGAGCCATGTTACATCCAGAAGGCAGCATTTCACAGCACTCCTCTTCCTCCTCTTCCTCTTCCCCTTCCCCATCCTCCTCTTTTCCTCTTATGATTCCATGATGTTTCCCAAGTCTTGGTAGGCCTGGGCAGTTGAGAAAGTTGTTCCATTTAAGATTGAGCACTCGGTCTCATATTCTCAGTGCTTTGCCAAGTTATGTGGATATCTCAGCAATTAAAGATACCTGCTACTCTTGCAGAGAACCCAAATTCAGTTTCCTGCACCCCTATGGCTGTTCATAATCCTTGGTAGCTCTAGTTCCATGAGATCCAAAAAACTCTTTTGACTCTGTGGATACCAGGCAAACATGTGATGTGAAACTTGCAGGCAAGCTCTTTTACACATAAAATTAGAAAATAAAAAATAGAGAAAGCCTTTAAATAAATTTTAAAAATGTACATACAGAAGCAAATTTGACAACATAACCATTTAGAGAAATAGTAACATCAGGTCCTAATCTAAGGCTATGACTTCTACAGAGAGGAACATTTGATCAGGTTTATAGTATAGGGCATGGCTTTCCCTCCTGTGCAACAGGGCTCAAATCCAATCAGAAAGCAGTTATTTACCTCATAATGATTATCTCACTACTGTGTCAGTGGGCACTTAATTGTCTGCAAAGTTGGTATTGTAGCATGGTCCAGTGTTGGGTAAACCTATTGATTTTTTTCTCAATAGCCTGTGTATTCTAGGAGAAAGGAAGCTTCCCTGGTAGCATGAGATTGGTTTCTCTATATTCTGCCAACAAAATACGTGGTGTCTTCAGCACTGGGATCTCATCATATAGTTATTGTGGGAAACTAAGGATAATGATGACAGCCCGCACTGTTTTGGGGACCTCCCTTGCCAACAGATTGTAGGACAGTGTCCCACCCCTTACACTGTTATTTTTGTTTAATGCTTTCTGGAACTGATACTGTCCACCCATGCAGTGTACCTTTGTACATTCACTTCTGAAAAGTCCTAGTTTGAAATTAGCTTGCTAATGAATGGGTTTCCCTACTGGCCCTCTGTATATTCTTGGGGTATCACCTAACTTATTTTAAAGTGCATTTTATCATCCCACATCCGTCCCACTTACAAATCAGCTGCATGAACTCAGAGACCATGATTTTGCCTCTTTTATTACTTCAGTGCCCAGTAAAGTCCAGCACCTCCTGGGTGTGTAATGCATCTTCATTTAGCACATCATCAGTTTCCTAGTGGAGCAGATGAGAAACCAGTAGCTGTGGGTAGTACTCCCTATTACGAGAAAACTCATACTGAGGTTGAGGTCTTCTATAGCACTTATATCATTGTGGAAGAGTCTATTAGCATTTGAGGTGCATTTTAAAAAGAGCTTAAAGTAAGGAGAAAGCTATGCTTTATTTCTGATGTTTTGAGCAATGGCAAACATATAATAAAAACCATGATGACATTGTGGATTTTTTGGATTGTATTGATTATTCATTTTAATTAATTTCTAGAGACATTTTCTCATTTAGCCCAGGTTGGCCTCAGGATCACTATGTAGCTTAGGATAGCTTTGAATACTTGATCTTCCTGCCTCTACCTCCCACTGGATGGATTAGAGTGAACAGCCACTATAGGAGGCTCTTTGATTTTTAAACAATGGTGATTTGATTAGGAAGATATATCACCTAGGTGTTTTATTATTTCTTCCTGCCTCAACCATTTAAGTATCTGTTAAGTATTAAGTAGCTTTAGGTACACACCATCTGTTCTTCTGTCTAAAGTAGGATACAAAAGTGTTTCTGAGCATGTATATTTGGTTGAGGAAAGTAATTTTGAGTTAAGAATGAATTCTACACATTATTTTTAAAAGATGAATCATTTAATTTCCCTCTTGTTTAGGGGATAATTTTTGGGGTTTTCAAATGACTTAGAGCTCAAGATAGGGACACATGAATCTCACTGTGAAGGGGAAATAGAATCGACATTTGTGGATAGATGGGGGAGAGGTCTGGATGGGGATAGCAGGGATGGGAACAGGAGGGATCGGGTGGGGAGAGGATGGGGTTGGAGGCGTACTTGGACAGACAACTGGAATCTGCCGGCATCTCTGGGACAAGCTAGAAACTTTGTGCAATGGAAACTCCCAGGAATGTATGAAGGTGACCCTAGCTAAGACTCCTAGCAATGGGGAATACAGAGCCTGAACTGGCTATCTCCTGTAACCAGGCAAGACTTCCAGAGAAGGGATTTTGACAGCAAAGCAGCCACAAAACATTCGACCTACAATCTGTCCTGCCTACAAGATGTGTTGGGAAAAAGTGGCATGGAAATTGTGGGAGTAGCCAACCAATGACTGGTTCAGTTTGAGATCCATGCCATGAGAGGGAGCCCACCTGTGACATTGCCTGGAGGGCCAGGACCCAGAGGCTGGATAGCTCAAAGATCTAGGAGAGAAAATGATTCTTAATGATATTCTGCTATGCTCATAGATTGGTGCCTAGCTCTATTGTCATCAGAATGGCTTCACACAGCAAGTGATGAAAATAGACCCAGAGACCCACAGCCAAACATTTGGTAGAGCCTGGAGAAACCTGTGGAAGAGGGGAGGAAGGATTGCAGGAGTGAGAGGGGTCAAGGACACCACAAGAAAATCTACAGAATCAACTAACTTGGGCTCATAGTGGCTTACAGAGACTGAACTGCCAACCAGAGAGGAAGCCTGCATGGGACTGTCCTAGGTAGGCTCTCTGCACACATACAGTTTTATAGCTTTGTTTTAATATGGGACTCCTAACAGTGGGAGCAGGAGTTGTCTCTGACTCTGTTGCCTGCCTTTTGGACTCTTCCCCACTATGGAGTTGCCTCATCTAGCCTTAATAGGACAGGGGGTGCTTAGTCTTACTACAACTTGATATACTATGAGTGGTTGATATCCATGGGAGGCCTGCCCTTTACTAGGGAGGAGTGGATTGGGGGTGGTGTGAAGAAGAGGTGGGGGAGGAGCTAGAAAGAAATGTAATATAAATACATAATACATACATACATAAGATTATGGTAGAAGGGACGTCTAAGTACAGATCATTAAATTAATTCAGCATTACTTGAATACCTGTGCTGTGGTAAGTAGGATGAAGCATGTAACAGCAGAACAGAAGCACATGGGAAGTGGAGAGAGTCTTGGAGACACTGCCATAGCAGTATTAGTAAAAGTGAGCACAACTGCCATTATTGAGCAGTCATTAGTGTCTAAAACATTAACTATATTATATCCAATAATCAAAATAACCCTGAAAATGAAGCATTCTTAGACCCCTTTACAGTTAAGGAAATAAACATTTTGAGCTGTTGAATGACTTGCTCAAGACCCATAGGACAGTGAATTGAGTATTGCCTTCTCTGGACTCATACACAGCTCTCCACCTCTGGACACTTGTGCAACACAGGATCTAGGCAAGAGTCTAGAATGAGCTTTGTTGTGTTTGCTGAGTGTCAGTGTTTCCATCTGAACATGTGGGTGATGATAATAGTTGGAGTCCCAAGCAAAGAACTGGTGGCAATGCACATCAAGAACAGAGGAACTGAAGGAACCCACAGGGAAAGGCATCAGCGCTGAGAACGTAGGAGAGAAGTAAACATTTGTGAAAATGGATCTAGAGAGTTGCCAGGGCCATTTGGAGATGTGTGCCTCAAAAAAGGATTTGTTCAACAAGAGATGAGGAAAAAAGTATGCTGCACTAATAGCCTGTATTAAAGGGCAGACAGTCTAATAACATTTTCAAGATGGCGGAACCAGGAGTCTCATGGTGCCCAGTTAACAAATCTAGTAATTGCTTTGTGTGTTTTAGTGAATCTAAACTGGAGGTGAGAAAACATAAGCCTCTAAGCCCGTGTTTCTCAACCTTCTTAACTCTGTGACCCTTTAACACAGTTCCTCATGGTGTGGTGACCCCCAACCATAAAATTAATCTTGTTGCTACTTCATAACTGTTATTTTTCTACTGTTATGAATTGTAATGTAAATATCTGATATGTGACTCCTATGAAAAGATTGTTCAACTCCTTAAAGGAGTCATGACCCACAGGTTGAGAACCATGGCTCTAAGTGCAGTCCTTTTTATTTTATTTTTTTAAATAATACTTTATTGGACTGCAGCCAGAAACATTGTTTCCACATTTTCAATAGCTTCTTTTCTGCCACAACAGAAATTAAATACCCACCACAGACAACTACCCCTCCCACCCAATCTTTACTACCTCTGTTTTATGAACATGCTTTAGAATCTTGTCTTGTTACTTTAACATGAGTGCTGCTGCTGTTTACCCAGGATCCTTTGCATCTGTGCATGTGTGTAGTGATGATTCTTTCCAACATGGTATATCTACTCACTGTTACACACTTCATCATATTGCATAGAGCCTTTAATTTAATTGTCACTGGATTAAAACTGAACAAATTTAATGAACTGACTGATTTGCTATGTTTTTAATAATGAAGGTATCTCCAAAGGTAGAAAATTAGATTAGATAATTCCTTTAAAAAGATAATTCATGAAGAGAAATTCTCAATTACTCCCTATTCACTTCTAAAAATAATGCTATATCATTAGTGAAAATTTGAGAAAGCAGAAAAAACATCCTATGAAAGAATAACTAACCTAAAACCACTGGAGTCTTTACTCTTACCATTAATTCTTCCTACTCCTTTCTACTCACTTAAAACATGTGTGTGTGTGTGTGTGTGTGTGTGTGTGTGTGTGTGTGCGCTGGGTTGGGAGAAATGGCTGGAGGGTTCTAAAGGAATTGTATTCTAATTTGGCTTTTCTCTTTGCACAGCAGCCTGCTGTGGGAGGCTCAATTCTCAGTATAGAGCTTGTGAACTTGAGAAGGCAAAAAGATATGAAAAAAGGCATTGGGCAAGTCCATTTGGGACTTAATGTGTACAAAGTAAAACCAAATGAAACAAATCAAAAGACCAGATCTGGCTGAGTGGTGTCCACAGAAATTACTGCCTGCTATCCCCTGACTTCCCTGCCATGACCAGCTTGGATTTATAGGATAAATGCCTGTTGTTTTCTTCCTGGGTAGAGAATGAGAGGGCTGATAAAAGTGGCTAAGAGAGGAGTATAGAAATAAACGAGGCCATTGTCATTTGGTTTTGAGCTATGGATTTCCATTTGATAACCTCCAGAGTAATTTTATTTACTGCAGCATGTAGTATAAGGCCACTGAATCAGCAATGGCATTTTGGATAGAAACCGGAAGGCTATTCTGGTCAGTCATCTTTCATTGCCTGTTGGCTTGTTACCAGAGATGAAGAGTTGAAAAAATTTCAGGTTTTCTGATAGCTTGGTTAAAATCCAAGCTGTTGTAAAATTGAAGAGTAAATAACGCTATTAGCTTATTAGCTTCTATTAATATGGTTAATTTATTTGGCTCCTTAAAGGAGACATTGACATATAGATTTGAATGATGCTTAGGAGGGAGTGGGTGCTAGACGAAGGAAGATAAGACCAATGCTAGCAAGAGAAAGTAGACCTATTATGACATCCTTCTTTCCCCTTCCCCTTCCCCTTCTTCTCCTTCTTCTTCTCTTCCTCCTCATCCTCCTCCTCTTTCTTCTTCCCCTACTCCTCCTTCTTTTTCTTCTTCCTCTTCCTCCTCTTCCTCATCCGTTTTTCTTTTATCAATTAACTTATTTACTTTACATCCTGATTATAGCTTCTCCTCCCTCCTCTCCTCCAAGACCCTCATTCTCAACTCTCCTTCCCACCCATCCCCATACTGCATTTCATTTCAGAAAAGGTTCAGGAAAAGGGCGTACTCCTGTGGATTATCAACTCACTTAGGCATATTAAGTTGCAGTAGGACTAGACACATCTTTTCTATTGTGGCTTGACAAGGCAGCTCAGTTGGGGGAAATGAGCCAAAGGCAGGCAACAGATTCAGATACAGATCCTGCTCCTGCTGTTAGGAGTCCCACATGAAGACTGAGTTGTACAGCTACTATATATGTCCTGAGGGCCTAGGTCTATCCTATTTCTGCTTTTTGTTTGTTGGTTCAGTCTCTGAGGGCCGCTATGGGCCCAAATTAGTTCATTTAGAATGTTTTTATGTGATGTGCATGATCTGTCTGGCACCTTCAATTCTTCATTTCCCTCTTCCGTAGTGTTTCCCAAGCCCCACCCAAATGTTTGACTATGGGTCTCTTCATCTGTTTCCATCAATTGCTGGTGAAGGCATTCAGACAACATTTATACTAGGCTCCTGCCTGGAAGTATAGCACAATATAAGAAATAGTGTCAGGAATGTGTTCTCTCTAATGGTGAAGGTCTCGAGCTGGACTGGTCATTGGTTGGGCATTCCCTCAATTTCTACTAAGTTTTTACTCTTGCATATCTTGTTGGCAGGAAAAATTGTGGGTGTAAGGTTTTGTGGCTGCACTGATGTCCCAGTCCCTCCATTGCAAGTCTTTTCTGGTTACAGGAGATCACTGTTTCAGGATCCATATCTCCATTACTAGGGGTCTTAGCTAGGTCCCCCTCACAGATTCCTGGGAGTCTCCATTGTAGTTTTCTAGCTAGTTCCTGAGATGCCCCCCCATTTCTCTCTTCCTTTAGTCTGTCTGCTACCCCATCTCTCTCTATCTCACACACACATACACACACACACACACACACACACACACACACATATCCCCCTACTTGATGGCCTCTGTATTTGTTAGGCTCTGGCTGAGCTTCTCAGGAGACATCTTCCATCTTCCATCAGCAAGCACTTCCCAGCATCCACAATAGCATCTGGGTTTGGTGGCTGTATATGGGATGTATGCCCAAGTGGGGCAGTCTCTGGATGGCCTTTCCTTCAGTCTCTGCTCCACACTTTGTCTCCATATTTCCTCCTGTGAGTATTTTGTTCACCCTTCTAAGAAACACTGAAGCATCCACATTTTGGACTTCCTTCTTCTTAGGTTTCATATGGTCTGTGAATTGAAACTTGGATATACCGAACTTTTGGACTAATATCCACTTATTAGTGAGTAGATACTATGTGTGTTCTTTTGTGACTGTGTTACCTCACTCAGGATGATATTTTCAAGTTCCATCCATTTGCCTGCGAATTTCATGAAGTTTTTTCTTTTTTTTTGAAAAACTTTTGATATTTTATTTACATTTTAAATGTTTCCATGTTTCCAGGTCTCCCCTTTTGGACCCCCTATCCCTCTCCCCTCCCCTGCCTCTATGAGGGTATTCCTCTACCTGCTCACCCACCCATTCTCATCTTCCCTCCTTGGCATTCCTCTATACTGGGGCATCTAACATACTCAGGCCCAAGGGCCTCTCCTCCCCCTGATGGCTAACAAGGCCCTCCTCTGCCACATATGTGGCCAGCACCATGGGCCCCTCCATGTGTACTTTTTGGTTGGTGATCCAGTCTCTGGGAACATCAGGGGGTCAGGCCAGTTGACACAGTTGCTTCTTCCATGGGGCTGCAAAGTCCTTCAGCTCCTTCAGTCCCTTCTCCAACTCCTCTATCTGGTACCTTATGGATTTAATGCAATCCCCATCAAAATTCCAACTCAATTCTTCATAAACTTAGAAAGAGCAATTCTCAAATTCATTTGGAATAACAAAAAAAAAAAAAAACCAACAACAACAACAAAAAAAACAGGATAGCAAAAACTATTCTCAACAATAAAAGAACTTCTGGGGAAATCAGCATGCCTGACCTCAAGCTGTACTACAGAATAGTAGTGATAAAACTGCATGGTATTTGTACAGCGACAGGCAGGTAGATCAATGGAATAGAATTGAAGACCCAGAAATGAACCCACACACTTATGGTCACTTGATCTTTGATAAAGGAGCTAAAACCATCCAGTGGAAAAAAGACAGCATTTTCAACAAATGGTGCTGGTTCAACTGGCAGTCAAGATGTAGAAGAATGCAAATTGATCCCTTCCTATCTCCTTGTACAAAGCACAAGTCCAAGTGGATCAAGGATCTCTCCACAAAACCAGATACACTGAATCTAATAGATGAGAAAGTGGAGAAGTCTCGAACAAATGGGCACAGGGGAAAAGTTCCTGAACAGAACACCAATGGCTAAGATCAAGAATGGACAAATGGAACCTGATGAAATTTCAAAGCTTCTGTAAGGCAAAGGACACTGTCAATAGGACAGAACGGCAACTAACAGATTGGCAAAAGATCTTTACCAATCCTACATCCAATAGAGGGCTAATATCCAACATATACAAAGAACTCAAGAAGTTAGACTCCGAGAACCAAATAATCCAGCAAAATATTTAGTAAAACCAACTCAACTACAACCATTCTATAGTGTTTCTCTTTCTCATATATAAAGTCTTTCTTTTTGTTCTTTGAGAATTCCTTATAATGTATTTTGATTCTATTTACTCCCAACTTCTCTCAGTTCACCCTCACTTCCCTCATTTTATTTTCAAATTCATAGAGTACAGTTTGTGCTGCTTATATACTCTAGGATGTGTGTGTACAGGATCTTGGTTGACCTACTAGAGGTCACACCATAAAGAAAACTGGCTTTCCTCCCAGAATCAATCAATTAAAAAATAACTCTGTAGTTAGGAGTGGGACTTTTTACCCATTGACTCTCTTGATGCTGGGATTTCATCTTGTTTGAGCTTGTCTCTCTTTTCCCCATGAGGTTTCAACTGCTGTTGATTCTAATGTGTTATGCCCAGAAAACAGTGTTCCTTTTTAGTTATCCATTGCCTTTGACTCTTTATACTGCTTCTTCCTTGGTGATCTCTGAGCCTTGGGAAGTGGTGGGGGTAATATAGATTTCTCCTTTAGGGTTGGGCATTCAAGAATCTCTTATTCTCCATATCAGGAGAAACTGTGGGTCTCAGCATAACCAATAATTTTCTGATTGGTTTTAAGGCTTGTTTCAAAAAAATGGAACTATACTTGACACTGTTATCAGGGCCAAGAACCTACGGATAGACAGGTCCTAGGTCCTAGTGGAGAACCTATCACTATTATTCTGTTGAATGGTGCATAGTATTAGACTGTCTCCTGAAGATTAGTGCATCTCTTAACTCTCATCAGCAAAGCTTCTGCAGTAGATGGTGTGTAATCTTTCCTCTTAATATTAATATTTCCTTGTCCTTTATTTCTGTCATTTAAAAAGCCCAGGTTGTTTGATTACAGGAACACATTTAGCATGTATTTCTATTATTCACCTATAAGATTATCCTGTTGCTCTTGGATTGCCAACACTAAAGTGGGTACCTACTGTTCCCTCTCTGTGCTGCATAGGAAGCTGGAGACTATCATGATGAACTGTGGTATGGCTGTGCATTGCCTGAATTAACTGATACTTCTCATGAACAAAAGAGAAAATCAGGGCATAGCTCGCTGACACTGTGAGAAGAGACATTACATAATCAAGTATGTGCTCATTTTCCGGAGAGTGAACTATACCTTTAAATATTAATAACAGCCCTAACAGCAACATGTATCTCTGTACCTTCACCTAAAACCAGTAATGGCATGTTGGGCAACCAGCGAAGTATAATGGCTAGGTGATTTTGAAACAAAAATAATGTTTTTCCTAAAAAAACCCTCATCAGTAGCATTGTTTTTTTGTTTGTTGGTTGGTTGGTTTGTTTGTTTTTTAATTCAGTGCTTCACTAAAATCTATAGGGCCCCCAATAGTCATCAAACACAAGACTCAGAAGCCCTACACCAAACAGCAAGGGAGGATGTGTTAGTCAGCTGTCATAAAATACCAGATAGGATGACTGTGAGTAATTTCCGCAGACTTTGGAATCTGGAAGTGAAGACTTAGTGCTGACTGAGTTGGTTTCTAGTGAGGCCTGCCATTCTGGTTTGTGACTTTCCATCTTTTTGTGGGGTTCTCCTCGGCTTTCTTCTCTTCTTCAAGGGGGAATTCCTCTACTTATGAGGACAGCAGTCTTATCAGATTGACAGACTCTCTTTCAGAACTCATTCAACATTAAACTTCCCTAAAATGCCAACTCCAGATATAGACACATTGATATTGAGTTTTGACATATAAATTTTGGAATCATATGGTTGAATTTTTAATAAGGAATAAGTGTTCCCCTTTGGAGGCAAGTGAGGTTTACTCTGGTATCAGGAATTTTTTCAAACCATGTGGACAAAACCATGGGGACAAGAAAGTCAAAACCATGTTTTGGGAAAGGTGAGCAGTGGTTAAGCTCAGCCAAAGCAGGAGATTCATGGAGAGATTTAGGAAGCCAAGTTGAGAAGAGAGATTAAGACACAGCTGATGACTAAAGAAGTGGGATGGTGCTGTATTACCTGATTTGAAAGCAAATTAAGAGATGGTCTAGAGTATGACATGGTCCAAAGCTACCCTATGGACAGGTCATGAGTGTGAAGGATGTGATGGGGGGATTCAAGATTAGAGGCAAGGAGGTCACCAAGTAATCAAAGATGCGTTCTCCAGAGGCAGAGTCTGTGGTTCCTAAGTATATTGTCTTCAAGTTCATGTTGTGTGAGTTTAAACATGACTTGTGTCACTTGTAGCCACAAATAACTGAGGGGAATGACTATTTCTCTGGGCTTTTGAATGTGTTAGAGTCATATAGGCTGGTGCGAGTTTTATGGCTGAGTATCAAGTGAACAAAAATATCTAGCATATTTAGAAAATATTGGACTTGCAGCAGAGTGGAGTTGTTTGCTTCTAGAGTGAAGATGGAAAATCATGAGAGAAAAGTCCCAAATCCACATGCTCCTTTTGTCTGGATCAACTTGAAAATAAATGTTTTTACTAATGTTTCCTGTGTTTTCCACTGTATTTCTGTCTTTCACACGTCCCCTTCTTGTCAGCAATTGGATTTCCACAGTCTGCCCTACTGTGACACTTTTTGGCCCTGCCAAGAGAAACCAGAATATCCCTCTAGTATTGAAAATACCTACAGGTAATCAATAAAATATTTTTGACTAGGGCATAAAGATGTTCAACACATTTGCATCTATACTAAATAAGGTATTTAAATAGAAAGCTGAAACTATACCAAAAGTCTCATTTTGTATATTCTCTTGAACAACTAGACTACAGTGAACCAAAACACTATAAAATTTGAGCCTGAACATAAACACACGCATGGTGAAAGCAAGACAAGCCATTGGAGGTGTTATTATTATTGTGATTGAAAATATTTTCAAGTTGAAGTTCTTCGCTAGACTTTCAATGTACAGACTCGGATTTCTATATAATCACTGCAATGATCCATGCTTTTGGTGGATGGTGTTTGGACTCAGTTTGAGTTAGTCTGTGTTTGGATGAATTATGTAAAATCCTCAAATCGTGTGTTTTGTAAACATGAAAAAAAGAAAGTGATTCCAATGGATGGGAAAAGTTGTTCCAAATTGGGAAAATGGAAAATCAGTGCCAGATGGATGAGTGTTGGAAAGCTTAAAATGCTAGCATTGAACAGTGAGCTTGCATGCTCTCTCCTGTCTTAAAGTGAAGGATTACCTTTTTCTGGCTCCTGAGAACTGGAGAATGGGCCATTTAATTTTTGTTTATTCATCATTTTATTAAATATTCATAACTAAGAGCCTGATGGATGCTGACTCCACAGTATCTCAGGATCATCACGTACCACAGCTGAGAGGTTTGCTTATAAAACTCAGCACCGTGTCTTTACATGTCCAGAGTCAGGAAGTCATAGCATTGGTATCAGACTCTAACATCCCTTTCTCAACACCAGGTAAGCCCTCAGAGGTGTGGCTTAAGCAGGACAAAGGATTATGAGTGTGGTTTTGTTGTATTTGAGGTCTTCATAATTATAACTCACAGCTAATGAGGCAATGTTTTGCTTTTACCTTCTCAAGCAACTTCCAATGATTTGCAATTATAGACACCATCCCCTGAAAGTCTCACTTGTGTTTGTGCTTTACCCTTAAATGGAGTGTGGTAATATGTCTTACACAGCATCATTGATGTCATGCATTGGGGTATGGTGCTGAGCATATTGCCTGTAGAATGACAAGCCCAGCAAATGGTAGCATGATCAATAGCATCTGTAGGCAGGGAAACACCAGATGAATGGTAATCACTTATGCCTGCATTAGCCACAATACAACATTGGGACCACCCTCAAGGAACCCCATAACCAGCAGGCAGTGCCGGACATGCATAAACATCTGGCCCCCAGAGAAGATTATGCTAAGCATTTAAATGAATGAACCAAGTGTCTGGGATCAGAGGAGCCAGCCAAGAAGAGATTTACCTTTCTCCCTGTCTCTAGTCATGGTCTATTTCTTACTACAGGTGGAACAAAGTAAACATTTTCCCCTGGAGTTTGTGAGCTGGATGAGGGCATTTATAAACCAAAGTAAAAAGTATGAGAATAAGCATAATGGAAACTGAGCTTTATTCTACAACTGTTAATATGGTAATTTCTATTCCTCATAATAAGAGGCATAGAGAAACAATATCCCAAACATTACCACCACCACTTTGAAAATGTAAATTGATTCAAAGGGGTTAAAAACAGCTCAGCAGTCAAGATGTGATAACAAACAAAGGCATTTGGAAGTGGGGCACAGTTTGAGATGTGATAGTTCATAAGGCTGCTGCTTCTGATAAACAGTATAGGGAATAAACACTATAGGATGTTGATATTAGAAAGCAACCAGTGTGAACTGACATCAACAGAGACCAAGAAGACCTCAGCATAATTAATGTAAACTTGTCTCCCTGATGGTGTTTATTGTAGAACAGACAAAAGCAAATCTATATATTTTCCTGACGAGCATACACAACCTTAATTAATGGATTAATGGTTTTCGGAAGAAAGACAAAAAGGTAATGAAGTGTTGTACAAATGAATTGGAAGCTCCAATCTAAATTTGGGGAAGTTTTGTTTGTTTGTTTGCTTGCTTGATTTTGAACTAGGTACAGGAGAAGAAATCAAAGGAATTTCCATTCTTGTCCTATTTTTATTTTTTTTAAGGAAGTATTTATTTAGTTTATGTATGTGAATACACTGTAGCTGTCTTCAGACACACCAGAAGAAGGCATCAGATCCCATTATAGATGGTTGTGAGCCACCATGTGGTTGTGGAGAATTGAACTCAGGACCTCTGGAAGAGTAATCAGTGCTCATAACTGCTGAGCCATCTCTCCAGCCCTTTATTTTTATTCGTTTACTTCATCTGATGATTCTGATGTGTTCTGTGCTTCACTCAAGAAAAAAAGTCAATCTTGAATCTTGTTTTCTAAATGAGGGAGACTATATGTCATCATTTATTTTAGTTTTTCACCATAAAGTGAGAATTAGGTGAGAGAATTCTTCAGGCTCTTCCAAATTTAGCAAAAGACAACTAAACCCTAAACAAAACTACATTGAAAACACACTGTTAAATATATGTTTAAATTCAACTGGTGCAATGGCCCACATTTAGAATCACTTAGTAACAGAGTCTTAACGGGTGGGCAATTTTCCAGGTCAAATTGGTCTGAGGCCAAGTTTGAGGAGACTTATCTTGATTACAACTGCCAAAGAGGGAAGAAGGTTCATCTACAGTGGGCAGCACTATTCCACAGCTGAAAGTTCTTTAACTGCAAAATGGAGACATTTGAGCGTAGGCATATGTGCAATAATTTATTGCTCTCTGTTTCTGATTATGGATGTGATGTAACAATTCACTGAACCTTTTGCTATATTGACTTCCCTGCTATGGAAATAATTTCAAGCAAAAATATTCCTTTATCCTCTAAACTGCTCTTGTTAAGGTGTTTTATCACAACAGGAATTAAAACTAAGGTATAAATTGGTACCAAGAAATAGAGCCATTACAGTGATGAACTTGATCATGTTTCCCCCACTATTTTTAGAAATGTTTTAGAGTTGGTAGCATAACTTGACAGTCTCATAAGCTTCATCCATGTGGCACTGATTTTGAAAACAAAGAAACAAGAATGAAAAAGGTCAAGGAGAGTTGCTGAGCCCAAGTATTGTGCAGAAGGCTTTGAGCCTCTGACAAGACTCTGGGAGGTCATTGTATTACGCTACAAAGATGAAGCTTCAGTTGCAGTGGAGATCCCAGGATATTAGAGTTGTTAGGACCATGAGTCATCCTTCAAGGAGAGATGTAGAAGTGGAGTGGAGCCAGCCTAAACCAAAGAGAAAAGCTGTGGGTACTGCACATGGTAGAGCTAGAGAGGTGAAGCTATTCAAGGCCTTTGGAGCACAGCCTCTTTCCTTTTGAGCCCCAAGTGCCAGACATGGAGCTGCAGCATTTAGTGTTTTCACTGCTGGGTTTTGAATTTACACTAGTGTGATATTTTTGTGCCCTGATTCTTCTCTTTTGAAATACTAGTATCTATTGGGTTATTATATGTTGGAAGTATGCAACTTAATTTTGATTTTACAGGATTTCACAATTAAAAAATTTTGAACTTTTGATGTGTTGGAATAAAAAAAAGCAAGCATTACATGTATGTGTGTGTTTCTGCTTGCCAGTATGTGCAATATATGCATCAAGGAGTTTGTGGAGGCAAGAAGAAGGCACTGGACATCTTGGAACTGGAGTTACATTGAGCCACCAGATAGATGCTGTGAACTGAACCTGGGTCTTCTGTAAGAGTAATAAGGACAATAAACTATTGAGCCATATAAAACATAGTAAACTCTCAAGAGTTGGGTTTTTAGAGATGATGATGACTTTTAACATTATACTATCTTATATATTATGAGATAAATATGAGATGTGGGGGACAAGAGAAGGAACATTATAATATAGAAGTGATGTGCTTATGTGTTTTGTTGGTAAGTGGTAGAGTTGTGCTGACTTAGCTTTCATTGTTGACACAACTTAGAATAACTGGCAAAGGGGTCTCAGTGAGGAATTGTACATTACATTGAGGTAACTTGAGAATATGCCTATAGGAGATTGTCTTAGGATTTTATTGCTATGAAGAGACATGACGACACAGTCAAATCTTACAAAGGCAAGTATTTAATTAGGGTTGGCTTGTAGTTTCAGAAGTTTAATCCATTATTATCATGGCAGGAAGCATGGAAGCATGCAGGCAGTCAAGGTGAAGGAGGAATAGCGAGTTCTATATTTTGATCTGAAGGCAGCAGAAGGAGACTGGATTTCCATACTGGGCAGAATTTTAATAGGAGACCTCAAAGCCCACCCCCACAATGATACACTTCCTCCAACAAGGTCACACCTCCTAATAGTGAAGTTATCTATGGACCAAACATTCAAACACAGTCTTGGCTTGGAGAGGGGTTCCTGAGAGAGGGAGTGTTTGACAGCAGAAAAAAAATTGACTCATAGTCAATTGTGGGGTACAAGATGATGGCCTGTGTTCTGCTTGAGACAGCTTTCTAGATAGCCCCTTGCTTGAGACAACTCTCTTGCTAGAAAAATAATTTTAAAAACTCTCTAGCTTATCACTTGCAGACTAAAAGATTGAACTTTTATTTACATATCCATTCAGTCATTTACTGGAGGTTCCCTTTTGATTATCCTACAATGACCATTCCATTACCTCAGCCCCTTGATTCTTAGAAAAAGACTGCAAGCACATTTTTTAAAACAGTGGAAGACTTCAGAGGTCTACCTGTTTTTGTAAGCACAGACAATAAACTATCTGGGTGGGATCCTGTCCTGAGATTACCATTCCCACCATGCCTGAGCCCAAACTAGCTCTGTTCCAGGCTGACCTTGAACTCAGGAATCTGCCTGTCTTTGTATTCACAAACAATAAACGTAGCTGGGTGGGATCTTGCCCTCTGATCACCACTCCCCCAAATCTCTTTATCTTTCTTCCTTAATATCTTTCTCAGAATCTGGCTCATAATGCAGCTGCCTTTATTCTTTTAGGTCTATGAAACTCCTTATACAATTTGTATTGCATCCTTATATTTTGAATAGTTGAGAAATTATATATTTTTGAACTCATGTTTTCTGAGTTTTTTTCCTATAGCTTTCAAAGCTGTCTTGAAGGTCACATTGTTTACCATTTTTGCTAAGGATATAGATACACCCTCATCTCCCAGACTCATGATGTTTTTAATTATCATGGAGTCATTAATGTTGGCAGGGAGAACATTCTCTGATAACCTCGACAGGAAGAATATTTCCTGATATATATATTCCAAGGAAGGAAAACCATGTCATACCCTCCCTTCCATATGGCCATTCATGGACTCAGCAGGGGTCATAACTATTAAAACAACCACAAGGATCATTTTGATTAAATTAATTGAGGTGGAAAGACCTGTCTACCATAGGTGATACTGTTCTGTAGGAAGGAGATTATGAACTGTATAGCATAGAGAAAGCAAACAGACCACAAGCACAAATGCATTCCTTGTTCTCTGTGCCTGGTTATGGATATTATGTGACTATATTTGTCAAGATTGTGATATTGATCTTTCCATGCTGTGATAGACTGTAACCTGGAACTGTGAGAGGAAATAAACCCTGTCACCTTCCAATTTTCTTTTGACAATGTATTGTATCACAGCAAGCAGAAATTAAGGTGACTGGGAATCTTGTGTCTTTTCTGGTAACATTGTTATTCAGGATTTATGCACATACCAATCTCAGAAGTTCTAAATAATCTCTCGAATCAAGAATCAGAATATTAAACCTTCCAGTGCAGTTAATTAAGATCAGGTAATAATTTGTTTTCAGATAAAGCCAAATTCGCTTTCCCATTCTTCCCAGCATTACTTCTAATGGAGTTGACTATAAGCAAATTTGTAGGCAATCAATTCAAATTTTAAAAAGCTTAGAAAATTTTACTCTCTCTATATATCTATTCTCTCAAGGAGGCAGAAGACATCCCTTCTCAGAACCAAAAGAGAATCAGTCTCATGTCACCAATAGTCATCTTTCTCTGGGGCAATGCCAGGTCTCTCATCATTGATGATCCTATGCTAAAAGCAATGTCAGGCCTCAGTCATTGGTGACCCTCTTTGTTAGGGAAGAATGTATTTAATCTTTCTGCTACTTATACACACATCACAGTAACATAAAGGAAAATTAATATTTAATTCATTATTTAATATTGATTCCTAAGCTTTAGAAATTAAGTTTGTTTTGTATTTGGTAGCACATATATAGTTAGCCAATTACTGAACATCATTTATGTATTTTATTCTTTTTTTAAGAGTTTATTCAGGTTATGGGGAGGGGAGCTAAGAGGGTAGTAGAGGCAGAGAAAGGTAGAGAGAGGGAGAGAGTAGAGAAGTAGAGGCCAGCCATGACCACGTGGAGAGAGGGGGGAAGGGAATCTGTACTTTATTCTTAATAAATCATTTTCCTACTCATCAATCTTTTGAAGAGCCTATATTATCATCATAGTATTATACAGATGAGGAAATAAAGGCATAGACCTATTTAATAATTTGCATAAGATCATGTAGCCTTATAAAGAGCAAAGTCATCACCAAAAGACCAACTGTTCAGCTGAAGTGTGTATGCTTTGCCACAATATGAAAGGGTTTGGCCCCAGTGTCAAGCTCTGTCAGCAATGCCTGGAAGGAATACTCAATAAAAACTGAAAAGGAACTATCAAAACTCTAAAGTTGAAAATTGGGCACAATTACTTCTATATACCTTGTAGAATACATGCCATATCTGTACTTTATATATGTATGGCAAATGTTATATATATATATAAACAAATATATATTACAAATTTAGGACAAACTTAAAAAGGTGTGGACATCTCTGTAGGCAAGATGTGCAACACCATATTGTAGGTTGAACATTTTGTTTAGTTCTCTTTTCTTCTATACCCTTCCCTGGTTGGATGAACTATTTTTATTGTGGGAATCACACAATTGCCAATGAAGGGCTTCATTGGGCCATCTTCTGATGAATGACTACTGTGTTCCAGGCACTGTGCTGGGTGTATGTGGAAGAGTCTGCAAAAACAAGAGAAACAATCCAACATAACCCTTATTTGCAAACCAAGAAGGCAGAGAATATATTCAGCATGTTAAAATGTTTTTCAAGCAAGGAGTTTCTGTGAAAACACTCTTCAAAGAACTATATTAATGATAACAGCAGCAATAAAAATAATAAAATGAGCAATAAAAAGAAAATAATGGCCTGTGGGAAACAGGGGAATATTGTTGTATTAGAAATAGCTACTAATAAGACTGACTGAAAGGAATCGTGAGGTAAACATTACTTAAGCAAGGTGTGGTAAGCCACTCTCCTCAGGCACATCCACTTTCTATTCTCTGGAACTTAGAAATTCGAGACTGTACATGGCAAGAGGAAATTTGCTGATGTGATTAAATTTTATGTATACAAGAAATGCAGGCACAGGATGGAGTAGAGACTGAAGGAATGGCCAACAAATAACTGGCCCAAGTTGAGACCCATCCATGAACAAGCACCAGTTGCTGACACTATTAATGATACTCTGTTATGCATGCAGGCAGGACAAGCTGTCCTCTGAAAGGGTCCACCCAGCAGATAAGTCAGACAGATACAGACACCCACAGCCAAACAGTGGATGGAGCTTGGAAACTCTTATGGAAGAACAGGGAAGAAGGATTGCAGGCTCCCAAAGAGATAGGAACTCCTCAGGAAGATTAACAGTGTCAACTAACATGGACTTTTGGGGGCTCTCAGAGTCTGAACCACCAACCAAAGAACATACATGGGCTGGACATAGGCCTTCCTGCTCATATGTAGCAGATGTGCATATTAGTGCTTATATGGGTCCTGAAAAGCTGGAATGGGGGCTATCCCAAAAGCTGTTGCCTGTATGGTATATGTTCTACTAGATGGGTTGCCTTGTCTGGCCTCAGTGGGAGAGAAACCACCTAGCCTCTTAGATACTTGAAGTGCCAATGTGGGGGTGATACCCAAGAGGGCCTCACCTACTCAGAGGAGAAGGGGATGGGGATGGGAAAGGATTGTGGGAGGGGGTAACCAGGAGGAGGGTAGTGAGTAGAATGTAAAGAGAATAAGTTTTCAAAAATCATATTAAATTTAAAAAATAAAAGCATATTATTTAGTACAATTGTTAAAAAATCTTTTAAGATAGAAAATTTTCCCTGGACTATCCACTAGGCATAATGTACTCACAAACATCTTTAGGATGGAGGGAACAAAATCAGTATCCAAAATGGAGTCCTGATGCTGAATAAAGCTGAATAAATGCCCGAAAGGAGAAGGTGACATTTTTTATGCCATAAAAAGAGGAAGAGATTCTTCCCTGGGGACTAGGAACAAATGAAATCCTACCTAGCAACTTGAATTGAAGACTATTCTTTCAAACTGTATAAAATTAATTTAGGTTGGCTTAGACCACTAATATTAAGCTGTTACAGAAACATGGAAATGAAATACACATGAAACGGTGTGTTTCTTTCTTACATGTGAATGAATTTGTAGGTGGTCGTTGACTACTGAGAGGGCTTGCTTCACTAGGTGCTGAGACTCCTGACTGTTTGTATTTGGTAGACTTCCCCTGGAAAGGTGCTGCTTTCATCTATGGTCCATAATGTCTCGCAAGCACACATGTTTCTAGCAGATGGATGATGGAAGATAAAAAGAAAAGTTTGATCTCTTCTCTTCAGGAAATATTCTAAAGATTGCACATCTCTCTCTCTCTCTCTCTCTCTCTCTCTCTCTCTCACACACACACACACACACACACACACACACACACACTCACTATATTTACCCTTGGGTGGCATTCTGACAGACTAAATACTGGAGACAGCTAAGAAAGTATCGCAACAACTTGTTATTCGTGTTATTGGAAATTAAAGGCATAGCATTTATGCTTTATGCTATAGAATATTGATAATGCCAAGGCCTGGGAGATGCAAGGCATGATAAAAGTCATACAATAACGTGGTTCTGGTTGAAAAAAGGTAGGGACATTTATTCACTTTTAAATTTTCAGTGATTTAAATATAGACACAAATATTAATAATGTTAGAATCCCCATAGGATATTAATGACAGAATGAATCATTTCCAAGTAGCTAGAGAATATTTTGCTTTTGTTTTCAAATGAAAGCTGTATGGGGATTAAAAAAAAAGTAGAACAAGAAACACAAAATATGTTGGTAGAAACAAGTTCTAACAAGAGCTAGGGAATAGCTTAGTAGTAGAGTCACTGGCTGGCATGTGTAATGCCCTGGATCCCATCCAAATACCACAGTAAAGAAGTTCTAGCAAACTAGTCGTTACTATAAACACAAATAAAGCAAATACCAATAAAGCAGAGACTGAAGTAACCAGACAGTAAAACACTCTCAAAGTTGACCAGATTATAAATCATCATCATTAAAAACAAAGATCCATGCTATTTGTATTTACTGTCTTTAAAAGAATGTGTAAATAACATGCCAACTAAGTTAGACAATCATAGATATTTTTTCCAACACACCAACATATGTTCAAAATATAAGGAACAGCAATCAACAAAACCATGATAAAAATAAGTCAATAACGAAAATCGAGGAGTCTTAAAAACTATTGGTTCAAATAGACACAAAACAGCAAAGACATTAAAGGTTTGAATGAAATTATTTAGAAGGGTGTTTAGGGCTTTAACTACATCTTCAAGAATAAAAGTAAAGGACCTACCTGAAGGAGAATTTATAAGACATCAACAGTAAAGCACCATCTTAGACAATTTAGGAAAAAATAAAAACAACTAGAAGGGATAAAAAACCAATGTGAAGGTTGATAGCATTATGTACAAATGAATAAGCAGGTTGAGAAATGGGTATGATGGAGTGGTACCCAATGATTCTGGCAACAGTGGTCAAGAAACAGAAGCGAAGAAGCAAGCAAGAACAGCATCTGAAACGTAATAAACAAAACAATTAATAAAAAACACACACACCTTGGAAAAGATGAGCAAGTAAGTGACCAGTCAACAGATACAAGAAAAGGAGTAACAATAGGTAACAAGTACACGTGCTGTAGAAGACAGTACACACTACTAATCTATAACTCAATAAAACTAGATGGAAAGATCAATATTCGTAAGAAATACTATATTTGACACAATACAGAAAAATCTGCAGTTTAAAAAGTATAAAATATATTGAAATAGTTATCAGGGAAGACCATCTTATTTCTTGCACTTCAAACCTTTCCAAGCCCATCTTGAAAGCATTGCAGGTCACTTAACCAAAATGAACCAGCCGTTTCACTAATTGTGCAAGTCAGTGGGATTCGTATTGACAGTGTCATGCATACACATGATGTGTTTCAGTCATGTTCACCTCAGTAATCCTTTTCTTATACATACTGTCCTAGGCAGTAGAAAATTGAAAGGTCAACATACCTAAACATTTTATCACATTGATTTTTTAACTATACAAAATAGCCTCCCTGAAGAAAAATGACAGGACTGTATTATGTACTAATGTATTTATGAAATTCTTAAATTTCATAAATTTAAGTGGCAGAAATCAGTGGCAGAAAACTACAATCATGTATGAGTTAGTTCTTCCAGTTACACAGAAGGTTTCCATATCAGACAATCTATAATTTAACAGAGCTAGTTCACCAAGGAAATAAATCCTGTGCTTAAGCTAATACAGGCAGGAAGTTTTGGATAACATTTTATGACATTTATTCAAATTTTCACAAAACCACACTTAGGAGAGAATCTCATTATCTAAAAAATATGTGTAAAACACTTCCAGGCATTGTTTTAAAAGAAGAAATGTAGCGATATTTCATATAAGACAAGAAACCTTGTATCACTACTGCTAATTAAACTAATAGAAAGCATAATTGCTATAATTAAGAAATACAATGTAGTATTAACATTGGAGGGGAAAAGTGAAATGATATAATCCAATGAACACAATCTTCTATGCTATGTCATATAAAATAAGTATAATTTCTCCTTTTTTCTTTAAAATTGCATACATTTATAAAATGTAAATTGTTGTGATAGTCACCTCTCATTACTCCTAGAATTTGTCATTCCACTCCTGATGATGACCTTCCCAACAAGTCCCCCCCCCCGTGTGTGTGTGTGTGTGTGTGTGTGTGTGTGTGTTTAGTTCTTGTCCAGGTAGCCACTGTTACTGTGAGTTCATGATTGAAATGTCCAGGTTGTATCAAGAAGACTTCGTTTCATATTCCTGCTTCCATCCTCCAGCTCCTATGACCTTGTTGCCACCTCTACATAGCTGATGTAGGAGAAATAGCATTATTCTTATTCTTACCCAGCTGATGAGCTGGCATGTACATTAATAACTGCCAAGAATGATATGCCTACTGGAGCAATGGTGGTATGACTGTTTTGGAGATACCCTACCACTTCCTGATTGGGGTTGAGGCCTTCTCTATAGGAAAGAATATATACTTGCTACACTAAAGTTGGTCAGAAACATATGGCTGGGTTAGTCTACTCCTGGTGTTTTGCTAAATGGAATGCTCCTGAGTATTTATTTTTAACCCATAGACTAGTACTAATCTCAGCCTTAGATAAAATCCCTTGATGACAGTAGTTAATGAAGATATTCATAACTGGTTAGAATGTTGAGAATCAGTGACTATATTCAGCTCTAAATAAATCAACATGCAAATCAACAAGAATAGGGCAACTGGCAATGATTACGAATAAGAAGTTTAAAGAAAGAGAACCTCACTTTTTAGATACTCATAGAAAGATACTCAACATCAAAATAATTAGGTAGATGCAGTTTAAAACTAAATGAGACTCAATTTACACCTACTAGATTAGTAACTATCAGAAAGTCAGATGGCGTCATATTGGCAGAGATGTGGAAGGATGAGTCTACTTGTGCACTGCTGTGAGAATACAAACTGGTGAGCTCTTCTGGATGTCAACGAATCACTTCTTTAGATCGGTTTTCAGAGGAGCTTGTCTAGGACCATGTGTGGTATAATTGAAGAGAATCAGAACATCTGCATTCAGTTAGGGAGAGATTGCCCTATGGAAATAGTCAGTGGACTGCAGTGCGCAGCAAAGCCACAGCTAGCTCTCTGTGTTTTCAGGGCTGGATTATTCCATGATTCTTACGTGAGAGCAATGATTGCCCATGCCACTATAATGCAAGTATATTGTTAAGACCTAGGTGTATTTCTATACCCAGCAGAGCCCCATGCCCTGAAGGATTTGTCCTAAAACTGGAAAGATGAATGTATAACACATAGAAAGTTAATGGATTCCTAACACTTTAAAAAGTAGAGATTACCGAAGAGTAGACACAATGCTGAACCTAAGGGAAAAATATAGAATAAATATATTAATTTTATATCTGTCTTCTCCTATATGTTCTCAACATGAAGGAAACAAATTTTAATGAAAATGAATTAATTTCAATGAAAATTACATCCGCTCTTTTCTTTCACCAGAAATTCAACAACATAGTAACATCTTATATGGTTATCCCATAAAATTCGCTAGGAGTTTCTTCAGGTATTCAGAACAAAGTATCTTGGTGTGGGCTGCTAAAGTTCATGTTGTCCTGGGACTTTCATTTATGTCACTCCAATTGGTGTTCCCAGAAACTTCCTTAGAAAGCTGTACTAAGATTATCGTTTAGTTCTTAGACCAGTGGTTCTCAACCTGTGGGTGGAAACCCTGGGTCACATATCCTGAATATTAGATCTTTACATTACGATTAATAACAGTAGAAAAATTACATTTATGAAGTAGCAACAGAAAAATTTCCTGTTGTGGATCACTACGACATGAGGAACTGTATTAAAGAGTCTACAGCATTAGGAAGGCTGAAAACTATTGACTTATGCTAAAAAAGACCTCTTCATGCCATTGCTCTGTTTCCTGTTGTGACGGTGGCTCTTGACTTCTGTCATTATAGCCACATACCATTCTCTTCTATCATTAGGAGCATGTCTATGTCTGTCAGCTATATCAGCTGCCACCTTGGTCTTGATGCTAATCTTGCTAATGCCTTCTAAGATAGGATATTTCAATTTATTTAAACTTCATGCCTTGTCTGTTACACTTGGCCCTCAGTCATATAACCCATTTTTCTGTTAGAGAGAATCGGTATAGATATCCCACTTCATACTGCTCTTGATCCATGATTTGGGCACAAATCCCTAGAGACTGAGCTGGGTGAAATGTTTGTGATGGATTTGGGCAGTCCTCACTATTTTTCCTCCCCTTTAAGCTTGGTAATTTTCTTTGTGATGTTTGATATTTTCCGTGTGAATTTTTTTTGACCACTATTCTCTAAACTGTCTCACTTACCAGAGGCTCCTCATGTCTCTTCAGACATTCTAGGGTTCCCAGAACTTATCAAAATTCTAGAGTGAGAGAGGCTGAGGTGTGAACTGAGGATCCTTTAGGTGTAGTCTGCATAGCATCCCAGCTCTAGGTGTGATAAAGGTAAACAGAACTAAGCTAGGCTGGATGTGCTTACTTCTATAACCATTTAGAATATCACCAATGTCTACTATCTCTGCTCTCTTTCTCCATATTCATTTTCCCCCTCTCAGTTAAGGAACAGTCCATCTGACCCTAGAAGTGGCGTCATTTCTCAATCTGGGTTCTAACTAGCATGGGTGTTCCATCCCCTAGGCTCAGCCCAATGGCGTGGGTAATATAAATACAGTTATATGAGTAGTTCCTACAAGAGGAAACATATGCAGTGTAGCTAAGATTTTGAACTAGGATGTGAAAGTTCCAGGGTCAAATCCTGATGGTCCTTTCCACCTTCACAATTTGGCAAATTGTTTAACTACTATTGTCAATTCTATTATTTTAAAAGCGAGAACAACAATAGTACCAACTTCACAAGACTATCGTAAGGCTTCCATTATATATGTTACAAAGCATTTGATGTGTAGGAGATACATTTTTAATTAGCCCATGAGAAATCAATCCTAAAACACACATGGTCAAGGTCATGGTCAAGGTGTTTGTACTTTGGTTTTTCACCTTCAATTGGTAGCTAGAATAAGTTTCCCATTTTAACACCTTTCTTCATGTTTTAGCAACTTTTAAATTTTTTTAGTATGCTGATGTTGGTTTATTAGTCAACAGATATTCTATACATTGTTTAATATGCAAGACTCACAAGAGTACACTGAAAACAAAGATTAAGTTTTAATTTATTATGAAAAATTGACCATGTGGTCTGTAACTTAACTTCATTACATATTGATCAACAGTTGAATACTCAGTTTATAGAATACTCAGTTATTAGGATTATTCTTAATTATTTTTATATTTAAACATTTTGAGAATTCACACATGAGTATTGTATTTATCTAATTTCCATGTCTTTCCTATCCCCTCAACATCTATGTCTGCCACACTCCCTCTTAAATTTATGACCTCTTTCTTCCTCATTATTCTCTCTCTCTCTCTCTCTCTCTCTCTCTCTCTCTCTCTCTCTCACACACACACACACACACACACACACACACACTGCCCCAAGTCCATTTAGTGTTTTCTGTATGTGTGTGTGTTTAGGGCTGAGTACTTGGCATAGGATAACCTATCAGAGGTCTTGTCCCTCTGATGTTCCTGGTCTCTATTAATTGCCTGTAGCTCTTCATCTGGAATGGGGCCTTGAGAGATTTTCTCATTCATGTCATGCCAGGTCTGTTAGTATTGTCATTATTCTGGTCTTGTTTAAGTGACCATATTGTTGGGATTTTATTGATGTAACTTCTCTGTCATATGTAAAACACACTGTCCTGTAGCAGACATCTGTGTCCTCTGATTCTTACAATTGTCTGGTCTCCATTCTGTGCTGTTCCTTGAGCCTTAGTTGTAGGGATTGAATTGTGGATGTACCATTTAGGGTTGGGTACCTAATCCAATAGTCAGTTGTTCCCTGCATTTTGACTAGTTTTGGACTTCTATAATGGTCTCTTTCTCTTGCAAAAGAATCTTTTATGATGAGGGTGAAAGATACATTGATCTGAGGATATAAAAATAGGTTTATTCGGGTTATATAGGGATGGTTCAGTATACATAAGTCAGTAGATGTATGTAATAAACCATATAAATTGACTTAAAGACAAAAATCACACAGTCTTCTCAATAGATATACAAAGAGACTTTGACAAAACCCCATATGCTTTTATGATAGAAGTCCTTGAGAGAGTAAATGTAGAAGGAGCATACGTTAACAAACTAAAAATGATACATGGCAAAGCCACAGTCAACATTATTCTAAACAGAGAAAAACTCAAAACAATGCCTTTAAAATTTGGAAATGATATGTAGTTGCAGTTGCATACTATTCCCACCCATTTTCAATATAGTGCTTGAAACACCAGCAACGAGACAAGAGGAGGAGATAGAAGGGATACAAACAGGAGAACCAGAAGTCAAATTATCCCTATTTCCAGGTGATATTATAACATGCTATCCCAAAAATTCTACCGGAAAACGTTTAGAAGTGATCACTACATTTAGTGTAAAGACATGCTACAAAATCAACTTATAAAAGTCAGTAGTCTTTCTATATACCAATAACATACGTGCTTAGAGTCCATGTGAACACTCTCATTCACAGTAGGAAAAAAATCTAGGAATAAATCTAACTAAATGTTAAGTGGGAGTATATACCCTGGAATAGCTCTGAAACCCAGGAAGGTAAAAAGAGAGTGTGTGAGTAAAGATAGAGAAGAAGCTGTAGAAAAGGGCAAAGTAGGACACAGGCACTATGAAAGCATAAATGGGGAATTTGCGGGGTGGGTTTCAGCTGGGGAGGGAGAGTGGGTAACAGAGAAAGAGGGAGGGAGAAAGGGTAAGTAAGTCTAAGGATGTTTGAAAAACTTACAGTGTAGTATATATTCTCGTTATTTAACTGTATGTAGTGTGCATGCTTCAATGATGTTATATCACTAGGAGCCATAGACTATCTTAGAAAATTCCCACTTCGGGTCGTGGGAAACCAGTTTCTAGTCAGGGAATTCCAGGAGACTCCTAAACAGTATAGGCTATTACTGTTGCCCTTGCTTGCCTACAATAAATTGAAAGTAGGATTATTTCTGAACCCGCCACACACTTTGGAATGGGACATGGAGGAATCAAGCTGGAACTGAGCTGAAAGCCTTTTCCTCATGAAGTAACTTTCATGATTGTCTGAAAGTGTCAAGGATGGAAAAAGCAATCAATAGTCCCACCCAGCTAGAGGGGCTAGGAACTACAAGGACAAGCCCTTCAAGATATCCCTAAGGGTGCAAGTCTTTATAACTTGGGATAACTGACAAATGTTTAATTGTGTTTCAGGTCACTTAATAGGAAGGGTTTCATATCTAGTACTGTAAAACTTGCAGCTCCCTGTGGTCATGGGCCTTAGAGAAACACACCACTGCCACCTTATGAAACCAGGAAAATTTCTATCTGTCTCCTAAGTGTCAACAACTTTGGACCTGGTTGCCAGGCCCCCTAGTGGCAGTAGGGTGTGGTTTTTTTTTTCTAAGAAATTCTTTAGATTTGTCTTCAAATCAAGAAGAATGGAGAAACCTCAACAGGCTCTGCAGTTCTCCTGCTGGGAGGTCTCAGATTCACCTGCTAAGCACTCTGGGGCTGTAGGTTCATGTCTTCCTCTGGATGTTCAGTGCCAAATATCACAACCGACACAGGTTTGACTCTCACCTAGGATACTGAGGCAATAATTAGCTTTCCTTCCTTATTAGCATCCTGGATGATTAACACTAACTTCCGAGGCTCATTCTGAAGCAGTGGAGAACTCGACACACAAACATTAATGTGAATTATCTACCGGATATCAAGGCTTTCTGAATCTACAAGAAGTCCAAAATATTGAAAAATTAAAATAGCATCATTCTTAGAAACTGAAAGTATGCTAAATTACTAAATTAGTATCAGAAAGAAAGATGGGTATTTCCCTATGGTGATAACTTTACTATATTTTAATACTTTTTGAATTGTCATGAATAAATATCTTTCTCATTTCTCTCTTCTGAATTGTACTATTTTCTACTTTGTTAGAATATGTTTTATATCTTTTTGAAACATATAGATTTGTCCTACTTAGTTTTAACTGTCAGCACAACCTTGAGTCACCTGAGAAGGACGCCCAGATCAGATTGGCCTCTGGGCATATCTGTGAGAAATTGTCATGGTTATATTTATATAGGAGGGCTCAGCCTAATGGTGGCACTCTTCATATAAGTGGCACACTCGCTCATATAAGAAAGCTAGCTAAGCAAATCTGCAAGCTAGCTAGTAAACAACATTCGTCTAAGGTTTCCGCCTCAAACTTCTGCTTGAGTTTCTGCTTGGATATCCCTCAATGATAGACTGTAGTCTGTAAACTGGAGTAAATGCCTCCCCCACAAACATCCCTTTGGTCAGTGTTTTATGACAGTAACAGAGGGGAAATAAATACAAGATATATTTGATATATAGGAAATTTTAAGTCAAGGGTGGATAAAAGTGTTACTATTATTTCCCATCTGTAAGGACTTTCATAATTTGTAGATGTCTGTTACATTTTACAAACCTCATACCAGCCTGACTCTATTATAGTTTTTTAGAAGGAGTCTTGAATGAAGAGCAGTAAATGTGCTCTGTTATGCCTGCAGATGAAATACAGTCATGGAACAATTATACAGCCACCAGGCTAGCAAATGGCAGGACAGGTCCTCACACCCAAGCATTTTCTGATATTTCTTTATATTGCGTGCGTGGGTCTGAAGGATAGTCCTATTGTAGTTACATTGCATGGCAATAATGCAAGAGGAAAACACAAATATTTGCTTAATATATGCACATATTTACACAGACATATTCTTAACAAAATAGAGAAGAGATATTCACGATAATAGCATCTTCATGTCTATAAATGAATGAACATGGCCTTTACTAGTATTTATAGCTGCCTTCTTACACTACCCTTTCAGTATCTGTAGTAGAAGAAGGTAGTTCTGTCTTTACCTTGTCTTCAATAACCGGTGAGGCAGATCTGGGCTCTTTACCTAGAGGGTGACTCTCCCCTTCAGTCCTGAATTGTCTGGGACATGTATCATTGTGCCTGAATTAGGTTGTAGTTTTCCATTGACCTTAGTCACAGGATAGTCAATTCCAAGGTAGTATAAAGGATTTTCTTACTCCAAACACCCTCATTTTACCTCACTGGGAAGTAGTACTCTAATTTTCATGGAAATCATAACCAAGAACCTGTGGTAACATTCTAACTCTTTTTTAAATATGCTGGGTGATTTAAGGGCATTAGGAGCCCAGTGTAGCAAAAAGAAGCTTAGGTGATAGCTTAATGGAAGGTTTGCCGTACTTTGTGGCAGGAACATTCTCCCCTCTGGAACCAAGACTACATAAAGAGCATAAACAAGAGAATAAATGTACCGTAATAGGAAGTAAATATTTTGTTAGTGGGTTACTAGGGATGATAGTACCACTTACTTTTCTATTCCATAATTCTTAGACTGATGAGTCTGAATATTGGTATTAAATATGCTGATCCAGAGTATATGATGATTTATGGAAACTTTTGTCCAAGTATTTCAGGCCATTGCCACCCACTTGACTCTGTAATTGTGTATTTAAATCAGGATGCCTCTAGGTGGTGAGGAACATGGTAAGACAAGTGAGTCTTGTGAGCATGAGCCCACTGCCATGTATCTTTGGCTTTCAGATGATTTCCTTGGTCAGAAGAAATGTTTTTTTGGAACACATAATACTTCTAAGGCATTCTGTAAATCCGTGAATGGTAGTTTGTCAGAAATACTACATACAGGAAAAATAAATTCAAAACCAGAATAAGTATTTATCCTAGTAAGGATAAAACATTCCTTTTTTTCACAATAAAAGTGGTCTAATATGGTCAATTTGTCACTTGATCGTTGGCTGTCTCCTTCCAGAATGATGCCATATCAGGGATTGAGGGACTAGTGTTGGTCTGTACACATTCCTTTTTTCACAATAAAAGTGGTCCAATATGGTCAATTTGTCACTAGATCATTGGTTGTCTCACTCCAGAATGATGTCATATCAGGGACTGAGGGGTTGGTCTGTACTGCAGGCAGATTTGGGACTCAGCAGCAGCAAGTCAGGTCCATATTGGTGAGTGGAAGTCTATGTTGTCGAACACACACATAACTTCCATCCTTTTCAACATGGCCACTTTGTTCATGGCTCCAGTTGTCAATGACAGGCATGGCTGGCAAAGAATGAATAGAATGAGAGAGCCATTCTCTTACCTTGATTATTGAAACCCTTCCCTTTCTGCGACTATTAACATGAAACACAATTATTGCTTCACAACCTTTACCCATTTGCAGACATCTATAAAATACCTTTTGCCAATGTCTTTCTAATCATGCTCTGGCCACTGGTAGAAAGCATTGACTATACCTATGAGCTAGTACACAACTGCCCAAGAAATATAACCCTTATGAAAAATGTAGGACAGTGTGCTCTCCCCAAGTTCTGCACATAGCAAAGCTTTCTGTTTCTGTTCACCAAGGTTATTCTAGAAAAGGACTTTCCTTAAGGAAGGGTCCCCTCTTGGGTAGTGTTTGCACAGCATGAAGAACTATCAGTAAAGCAAATCTTAGTATTATTTTTAAGTCTAGTCATTCTTCTATAGGGCCCACTCCAAGGCCTCAAGTACATTCTTGGAGAAAGACAGCATTGTAACAGGTTTAGGAACTAAAACCATGTAGGTTTCTTCTTCATGCAAATTTTTTGTGCTTTCAGAACCTATTTGGACTATGTCTTATTTCCTTCCTTCCTTCCTTCCTTCCTCCTTTCCTTTCTTATTACTGTGATAAGATATTATTTCTAAGTCAACTTATAGAAGAAAACATCTACTGGGTGCTTACAGTTTCAGAAGGTTACAGCCCATCACCATTCTGGTAAGGAGCATGGAAGCAGGCTGGCAGGCATGGTGTTGAATCACTAGTTGAGAGCTGACGCATTGATCTACAAGTATGAGACAAAGAGAACTAACGGGGAGTGGCAAGGGCTTTTGAATCTTCATACCCTTCCCCTAGTGAAACACTACACAGCAGCAGGTCAAAAGCTGTTTCCTCAAATGGAGAATGATTGTCTTAAGTTGAGCAGGACTTTGCTCCAAAATATCAAGAGTCTCTCCTGTGCTTCATCTATGTGGTGGACCAAAGGACTTGAACAAGCCACTCCTGCTAATCCTGCCCAAACAGCTTTACCAACTATGACCAAGTATTCAAATAGATAAGTTTATGGAGGCCATTCCCATTCAAATCATAACTGGCCCAGTCACATGCATAGCCGCTTCTACTTGGTGATGGATTGCTGATGGGTAGGTCCAAACTTATGACTGACCCCTCAAATCACATGACAATTTGTTGATGCATTATCAAGAATCCAGTTTCCATTTAGTCAAGCAGCAGGTCAAAAGATGCTTCTCAAATAGAGAATGATTAAGATGAGCAGGACCCCGGAACCCTCAGGACACAGGAACTGAGGTGCAGCCTGAGACTGGAGCCTTCCTGTTTCTGTCTGCCCTCGGAGCTGATCCTCTGCCACAGTGCTCCATACCCAGATACTACCAAGAGAGAGCTGGCCTCCCAGGAGTGTGGACAAGTCTATTAGTGCAGGTAAGACCACCACCTCTGCTCAGAGGGACCCTCCCGGAACCCTCAGGACACAGGAACAAAGGAGTGACCTGTGACGGGAGCCTTCCGTTTTCCATCTGTGCCTGGAGCTGATCCTGTACCACAGCTCTCCATACCCAAATTCCTCCCAGAGAGAAGTGGTCTCCCAGGAGTATTGACACACAAGCTTACAAGAGGGGCAAGCCACTTTCAGAGACAGCAAGAACAGCTAACACCAGAGATAACCAGATGGCGAGAGGAAAGGGCAAGAACATAAGCAGCAGAAACTAAGGCTACTTGGCATCATCAGGACCCATTTTTCCATCCCAGTGACCCTGGATACTCCAACACACCAGAAAAGCAAGACTCTGATTTAAAATCACATCTCATGATGATGATAGAGAACATTAAGAAGGATATAAATAACTCCCTTACAGAAATACAAGAGAACACAGGTAAACAGGTAGGAGCCCTTAAAGAGGAAACACAAAAATCCCTTAAAGAAGTATAGGAAAGCACAACCAAACAGGTGAAGAAATTTAACAAAACTATCCAGGATCTAAAAATGGAAATAGAAACAATGAAGACATCACAAAGGGAGACAACTCTGGAGATAGAAAACCTAGGAAAGAGATCAGGAATCATAGATGCAAGCATCACCAATAGAATACAAGAGATTGAAGGGAGAATCTCAGGTATAGAAAACAACATGAAAACATAGACACCATAGAAAACATTGACACAACAGTCAAAAAAAAAATGCAAAAATGCAAAAAGGTCCTAACTCAAAACATCCAGGAAATCCAGAACAAAATAAGAAGACCAAACTTAAGGATAATAGGTATAGAAGGGAGAAAAATTCCCAAATTAAAGGGCCAGTAAATATCTTCAACAAAATTATAGAAGAAAGCTTCCCTAATCTAAAGAAAGAGATGCACATAAACATACAAGAAGCCTACCAAACTCCAAATAGATTGGACCAGGAAAGAAATTCCTCCCATCACATAGTAGTCAAAACACTGAATGCACAAAACAGGGAAAGAATATTAAAAGCAGTAAGGAAAAAAGGTCAATCAAATAACATGTAAAGGCAGAACTATCAGAATTACACCAGACTTTTCACCAAAGACTATGAAAGCTAGAAGATCCTGGGCAGATCTCATACAGACCCTAAGAGAACACAAGTGCCAGCCCAAGCTGCTATACCCAGCAAAACTCTGAATTACCATAGATGGTGAAACCAAGATATTCCATGACAATTTTACACAATATCTTTTCACAAATCCAGCCCTACAAAGGATAATAGATGGAAAACACCAACACAAGAAGGGAAACTATAGCCTAGAAAATGCAAGAAAGTAATCTTCTTTCAACAAACCCAAAAGAAAATAGCCACAAAAACATAAAAATAACAGGAAGCAACAATCACTATTCCTTAATATCTCTTAACATCAATGGACTCAATTCCCCAATAAAAAAGACAGACAACAGATTGGGTAAGTAAACTGGACCTAGCATTTTGCTGCATATGGCAGTGTCAAAGACAAACACTACCTCAGAGTAAAGGGCTGGAACACAATTTTCCAAGCAAATGGTCCCAAGAAACAAGCTGGAGTAGCCATTCTAATATCAGATAAAATCGACTTTCAACCATAAATTATCAAAAGAGATAAGGAAGGATACTTCATACTCATCAAAGAAAAAATCTATCAAAAAGAACACTCAATTCTGAACATCTATGCTTCAAATGCAAGGGCACCCACATTCATTAAAGAAACTTTACTAAGGCTCAAAGCACACATTGCACCTCACACAACAATAGTGGGAGACTGTAACACCCCATTCTCATCAATGGACAGATCGTGGAAACACAAAGTAAACAGAGACACAGTGAAACTAACAGAAGTTAGGGACCGAATGGATTTAACAGATATCTATAGAATATTTCATCCCGAATCAAAAGAATGTACCTTCTTCTCAGCACCTCATGGTACCTTCTCCAAAAATGAGCATATAATCAGTCACAAAACAGATCTCAATAGCTATAAGAAGATTGAAATAATCCCATGCCTCCTATCAGATCACTACAGAGTAAGGCTGGTCTTCAATAGCAACAAAAACAACAGAAAGCCCACATACACATGGAAGCTGAATAACACTCTACTCCATAATAACTTGGTCAAGGAAGAAATAAAGAAAGAAATTAAAGACTTCCTAGAATTTGATGAAAAGGAAAGTATAACATACCCAAACTTATGGGACACAAGGAAAGCAGTGCTAAGAGGAAAACTCATAGCTCTGAGTGCCTCCCAAAAGAAACTGGAGAGAGCATACCCTAGCAGCTTACCAGCACACCTGAAAGCTCTAGAACAAAAAGAAGCTAATACACCCAAGAGGAGTAGAAGGCAGGAAATAAACTCAGGACTGAAATCAACCAAGTAAAAACAAAAAGAACTATACAAAAAAAAAAAAAAATCAAGAAAACCAGGAACTGGTTCTTCGAGAAAATTAACAAGATAGATAAAACCTTAGCCAGTCTAACCAGAGGACACAGAAACAGTATCCAAATTAACAAAATCAAAAATTAAAAAGGAAATATAACAACAGAAACTGAGGAAATTAAAAAAACATCAGATCCTACTATAAAAGCCTATACTCAACACAACTGGAAAATCTGGATGAAATGTATAGCTTTCTAGAGAGATAACAAATACCAAAGTTAATTAGGATCAGATAAACCATCTAATTACTCCCATAACCCCTAAAGAAATAGAAGCAGTCATTAAAATTCTCCCATTAAAAAAAAAAAAAAAGCCCAGAACCAGATGGGTTTAGTGCTGAATTCTATCAGGCCTTCAAAGAAGACCCAATACCAATACTCTTCAAGTTATTTCACAAAATAGAAACAGAAGGAACACTATCCAATTCGTTCTATGAAGCCACAGTTATGCTGATACCAACATCTCAGAAAGACCCAACAAAGAAAGAGAACTTCAGAACAATTTCCATATGAATATTGCTGCAAAAATAAATACTCAGTAAAATTCACACAAACTGAATCCAAGAACACATTAAAATGATCAACCATACACCACAATCAAGTAAGCTTCATTCTAGAGATGCAGGGATGGTTCAATATACACAAATCCACTACATAAACAAACTCAAAGAAAAAGAAACATATGATCATTTCATTAGATGCTGAGAAAGCATTTGACAAAATTCAATATCCCTTCTTGTTAAAAGTCTTGGAAAGACCAGGAATTAAAGGCCCATATCTAAACATAGCAAAAGCAATATACAGCAAACCAGTAGCCAACAACAAACTAAATGGAGAGAAACTTGAAGCAATCTTATTAAAATCAGGGTCTAGACAAGGCTGCCCTCTCTCTCCCTATCTATTCAGTATAGTACTTGAAGTTCTAGCTAGAGCAATTAGACAACAAAAGGAGGTCAAAGGGATACAAATGGGAAAGGAAGAAGTCAAAATATCACTATTTGCAGATGATATGATAGTATACTTAAGTAATCTCAAAAACTCTACCAGAGAACTTCTACAACTGATAAACAACTTCAGCAAAGTGACCGGATATAAAATTAACTCAAAGAAATCAGTAGTCTTCCTATATTCAAAGGATAAAAAGGCCAAGAAAGAAATTAGGGAAATGACACCTTTCTCAATAGTCACAAACAAAGTAAAATATGTTGGTGTGACTCTAACCAAACAAATGAAAGATCTGTGTGACAAGAACTTCAATTCTCTGAAGAAAGAAATCAAAGACCTCAGAAGATGTAAAGATCTCCTATGCTCATGGATTGGCAGGATTAATATAGTAAAAAAGGCCATCTTGCTGAAAGCAGTATATAGATTCAATGCAATCCCCATCAAAATTTCAACTCAATTCTTCATAGAGTTAGAAAGAGCAATTCTCAAATTCATTTGGACTAACCAAAAAAAAAGGACAGCAAAATCTATTCTCAACAATAAAAGATCTTCTGGGTGAATAAGCATTCCTGACCGCAAGCTGTACTACAGAGCAATAGTGATAAAAACTGCATGGTGTTATTACAGTGGCAGGCAGGTAGATCAACGGAATAGAATTGAAGACCCAGAAATGAAACCACACACCTATGGTCACTTGATCTTTGACAAAGGAACTAAAAACACCCACTGTAAAAAAGACAGTATTTTCAGCAAATGGTGCTGGTTCAACTGGCGGTCTACATGTAGAAGAATGTGAATTGATCCATTCCTATCTCCCTGTACAAAGCTCAAGTCCAAGTGGATCAAGGTCCTCCTCATAAAACCAGATACACTGAATCTAACAGAAGAGAAAGTGGGGAAAATCTTGAGCACATGGACAAAGGGGAAACATTCCTGAACAGAACACCAATGGCTTATGCTCTAAGATCAAGAATTGAAAATGGGACCTCATAAAATTGCAAAGATTCTGTAAGGCAAAGGGCCCTTTCAATAGGACAAAATGGCAACCAACAGATTGGGAAAAGATCTTTACCAATCCTATATCTGATAGAGGGCTAATAGCCAATATATACAAGGAACTCAAGAAGTTAGACTCCAGAGAACCAATTAACCGTATTAAAAATGGGGAACAGTGCTAAACAGAGAATTCTCAACTGAGGAAACTCAAAAGGCTGAGAAGCACCTAAAGAAATGTTCAACATCCTTAGTCATCAGGGAAATGCAAACCGAAACAACCCTGAGATTCCATCTCACAACTGTCAGAATGGCTAAGATGAAAAGCTCAGGTGACAGCAGATGCTGGCAAGGATATGGAGAAAGAGGAACACTTCTCCATTGCTGGTGGGATTGCAAGCTGGTACAACCTCTCTGGAAATCAGTCTGGTAGCTCCTCAGAAAATTGGAAATAGTACTACTTGTATACCCAGCTATATCACTCCTGGGCATATATCCAGAAGATACTCCAACATGTAATAAGGACACATTATCCCCTATGTTCATAGCAGCCATATTTATAATAACCAAAAGCTGGAAACAACCCAGATGTCCCTCAACATAGGAATGTATACAGAAAATGTGGTACATTTACACAATAGAATACTACTCAGCTATTAAAAACAATGACTTCATGAAATTCTTAGGAATAGATGAAACTTGAACATATCATCCTGAGTGAGGTAACTTAGTCTCAAAAGAACACACATGGTATGTACTCAATGATCAGTGGATATTAGCTCAAGAGTTCAAATACCCAAGATTCAATTCACAGTCCATATGAAGCCTAAGAAGAAGGAAGACCAAAATGTGGATTCTTCAGTGCTTCTTAGAAGGGTGAACAAAATACTCACAGGAGGAAATATGGAGACAACATGTGGTACAGAGACTGAAGGAAAGGCCATCCAGGTACTGCCCACCTGGTGATCCATTCCATATACAGCCACCAAGCCTGGACTCTATTGTGGATGCTGGGAAGTACTTGCTGATGGAAGCTTGATATGGCTGTCTCCTGAGAGGCTCTGCTAGATCCTGACAAATACAGAGGTGGATACTCTCAGCCAAACATTGAACTGAGTGGGAGTAAGTATGGAGGAGCTGGAGAAGGGACTGAAGGAGCTGAGGGGTTTTGCAGCCCCATGGAGGGAGCAGCAGTGTTAACAGGCCAGACCCCCTGAGCTCCTGAGTACTGGACCACCAACCAAATAATACACATGGAGGGACTCATGGCACTGATCGCATATGTGGCAGAGGATGGCCTTGTTAGACATATGTGAGAGGGTGTTTGATGCCTCAGTGTAGAGAAAATGCCAGGGTGGGAAGAGGGGAGTGGTTGGGTGGGTGGGTGAGGGAGCACCTTTATAGAGAGAGTGGAGGGGGAATGGGGTAGAAGGTTTCTGAAGAGGAGACTTGGAAAAGGGAAAATATTTGAAATGAATAAAGAAAATATCTAATTAAAAGAAAGACAATCAACATTATCCATTTGATTGGATAAAATGTTTAAAAAAGAAATAAAAAGAAAATATAATGCAGCAATAGTTTATTAAAGTACTGCTAAATAACTGAAAATAAATAGAATGGTTTATATTTTTCATGGGTGTCAAATAAAACTTAAAAAAATGTTAAGCAGGACCTTCCTTCAAAATATCAAGATTCTCTCCTGTGCTTCATCTATGGGGCTGGGCCATAGGACTGAAACAGCATCTCTAATTGTCCCTTACTCTTCAAATGCCTTTGGGTCTGATGGATTATCCCTAAGTATCAGCGTAATATCATCAATATTGTAGACCAATATAATACCTTGTGGAAGATACAGGTCGTCAGGATCCCTGTGGACTAATTATGACATGGGGCTTGAGGGTTAATATACCCTTAGGATAAATCAGTAAGGGTATAACTGATGGTCTTGCCAGCTGAAAGCAAATTATTCCTCATGGTCCCTCCAGACAGGTAGAGATACAAAAGCATTTGTAAGATCAATGATTGCACACCATTACCAGGAGATATGTTAATCTACTCAAAGAGACCACATCTGCTACAAATGCTGCAATTAGAGTCTCTACGTGAGTAAGCCTGCAATAGTCAACTACTATTTCCATGTTTCATTTGCTTTCTTTACAGGCTGCATAGGAACATAAGGACAGATGTGTTAAGAATCCCAACCTTCACGCTGGTCAAGTCCTCAACAGCAGCACTAAAGATTCTAATCCCTCCAGGGGTGTGATGGTTCATTTGCCCTTGCCTGAGTCAGCTCTAATGATTTTTATATGATTTTTCACCAAAGTAGCCCCATTCTACACGAGAAAGAAGCAATGTACGGATTCTACTGAATCTGTAAATATCTCTATACCAATTTTATATTTTGAGAGGATAATACCATAAGATATGTTCAGGGGCCCACTGGACCTAATATGAATTGAAATTTTAGTAAAAATCCATTGATTACCTCACCTCACCACATCTCCATAAATCCTGTGACAGGAGGTCCACAGTGCTGCTTGGAATTTCCTGGAATGAATGCCAATTGGAATATGTTGTCTAACAGACCCTTAAGTTTTGAGTATTCCCTCTTCCCTAGTGTTTAGTTAGTTTGGTTTTTAAAATGTAGGTTGCTTTGGGGTTGGGTGAGAGAAACGTTAATAGCAAAGCCCTTTGGTATTATAGCAAGGTCTTTCCTCAAGGGGACCTGGCCTTGCCTTCATTCAAGGGGTTCTGGTCTTAAAATATGGCACAAGTCTGGATAATGGTTGAGGGCTGTGATTTTCTGCTGCTATGATTCAAGGTAGCCTTGTTCATTCACTCTGAAATTTCTTGTTTATACACATTAAGTATGAATTCAGTAAGTTTCTTGTGTACTTCACTTCTGAGGATGATATGATTGATTAGCCAGCATCATGGGTCAACTTGAGTCAGAACTTTTTAGCCACTATTTAGCCTCTGCTGTCAACTGGAGTCAGTATGCTCATCTTGCCTTTTGTGATTCAGTGTTGAACTCATTTCTTAGGGTATTATTGAAGGCTTAGATTGTGTGAATCTGGACCTGGGAATTTTCAACTTTGAGCTCATTCTTTTTCTTTATTACTTTATCTAGAGAAGCTAGAAATGATCAGCATTATTATATTCCTTAATTCTTCAGAAATGTTTAAAAGGGTTACTAGGTCCTTCATCTCCCATAGGTCGGGGTAAATAAAGAAAATTAAATGCATTCAACTTGAATAATTATTTAAAGCAGTTGTTCTTAGTTCTTTAAAGTGACCCTTTAATACAGTTCTTCATGTTGTGGTGACCCCAACCATAAAATCATTTTTGTTGCTACTTCATAGCTATAATTTTGTTACTGTAATGTAAGTATCTGTGTTTTCTGTCGATCTTAGGTGAGCCCTGTGAACAAGTCATGATGCACAGGTTGATAACCACTGCTTTACAGGGTTATATTATAAAATACATGCTCTTCCTACCATCAAGAAATTCGTTAGCAATTTCAAGTGTAGTCAAATTGGAAAGCCAGATAGAGATACCACCAAGCCCAATAGAGAAATACATCCTTATAATTCAGCTTCTCTAGAACTGCTCCCAGTATTGGGCAGAGTTATATAGAGGAAGAGAACTGATAGAATGTATACATATTATAAAAGAGAGTTCACTAGATTGGCTTACATGATAGAGGCAGGGTAGTCCAATGACTACCTGCATTGGAACGGGCAAGAATCCAGTACCTGCCCCAGTCCTTGAAGCTGGATTCTTTAGTAGTCCCAATCTGGTGCTGAAGATTCTTGGAGAGTTTCTTGTCTTCAGCCTACATTGGAAGGCTAAGGATGCTGGAATCTGGGATTGGAGAGATGAGTTCATTCCTCTTGCAAAGGAGCCAAGTTTGGCTCTGAGCACCCGTATTGGGTGGTTCTCACCCACCTGTAGCAACATTTCTATGATATCTAGCTACCTCTTTCAGCCTCTAGAGACACCTGCATACTCAACTACACACACCAGTTCCCACCATACACAAATGCACATAGTTAAAAACAAAACTTAAAAATGAAAATGAAAGATACCAGAATCAGTGGTGATGGCAATAGAGAACAGCACGAAGCCTCTTCCTCACCTAGGCAATCCTTTCTGGAAATTCCCCTACCCAGACGTGTCTCTCAGTTGATTGCACACTCCATCCAACTGACAATCAAGATTAATTCTCATAGAGTCCACACTAAGCATCAGCTAAATCTGATGCACTAATATTGACTTGAACACTGGTCCAATGTTATCAGAGTGTCTAGGAAAATATAATTCTTTCTTTTGGGAAATAATGCAGAGGGAGTACTGAAGAATACAGAGACATGACAAAGGCCCTAATACTGAGAATCAAGGTTGGGAGCACCAGCTTGTAAGCAAGTTTCCAACTCTTCTACAGGCTTCTTTTGTGATCTCACAAACAAAAAAATTATCTTTATTTCTATCTGCAAAATTTGGAATGCTGAACCAGACTTGGAAACCTATGCTTGTTATCCAAGTCCTTCGGCAGCTAATGTAGTAATGTAGTAAGAGTTTGAGCCCAGTCTCAACTACATAGAAAGTTTCAGGGCAACTTGAGCTATTCAAGATACACTACCTGAAAAAATTTTTTAGCAAAGTTGGAATCCATATTATTAAAGCGCTTTATAGCATTTAGGTTCCCATGACTGAGTGTTCTCTTTCAGATTGCCACCCTCTGGTAGAATAATTTTATGATTTCCTAGGAAGCAGATGGTGACCAAAGTCAATCTTCTGGTTAATCCTGTCGAATGTTTTGGGTGACAACTGTCTCCAGGGTCTGACTTGTAGAGAGCACACTTTTCATTGGTTCAGCTTGCACACTGTGATGTGCCAAAATTCTTTGACTTCCAGTCTTTGAACTGAGAGGGGGCATGGTGACACTGACATTTTTGCCTAAGGCTAGTGGTTGAGTCACCCTTTGAAACTAGCAGTTGGGTTATGGTCCAAAGATGTCAACTGGCTGGTCTCAAAAGTTTCCACAAGGTTGTCATAAGGTGAAGTGACTTTCATTACTGGATCTGGTGAGACAATAAGGTTTTGGAACAGCAGTTTATCACTGCCTGGGAGGGAGACACAAGATGGAGTCACAGAACTTAACATTTTCCACATTTCAGTTTTCTATTTAATAATTTGATATGAATACTTTACTGGTCTCTGTGCTTGAGAGAAGAGAAGGGGAGGGAAGGACACACAGAGAACAGGGGCTTGTACCAGTAAACACAATGTAGACTGTGGCCTGTCTTATGCAAAAGAGGACAGGTACCCTAGGGACTTGGGGGATCTCCAGGTCAGATGGATCATCATGAACAAAGACAAATTTCAGCAGTGTCGCCAAAGACAGCTGTCTTTAATATTACTGTTGAAGAAATGGAGAGGATCTGAGGGTTAAGAGGCACATTAGCAAATGTAGACAGACGAAATTTTGCTTGAAAAGAGGAATGGTCTAGGATATAGAAAGTGGGGGAGAAATTTTGAAAAAAAAAAACATTCTTAGGAAGACACTTGCAGAACATTTGATAACTACAGAAAATATACAACCACTGGAGTTCCTGAGGGGCATGCTATGGCAAGAGCAAGGGGTTGACATTTATTTACTTAACAGTACAGTGTGAAAGGGCTACTGGATCCTAGTTTAGAGGCAGGGGTTCTCAACCCGTGGGTTGTGAACCCTTTAGGGGCCACCTAAGATCATCGGAAAACACAGATATTCATATGATTCATAGCAGTAGCAACATTACAGTTATGAAGTAGCAACAAAAATAATTTTATGATTGGGGGCCAGCACAACATAAGAAACTGTTTTAAGGGGTCACATCATCAGGAAGATTGAGAACCACTGGTTTAGATAAATGAATGATTTGCTCTTTTGGTAATGTATTACTTATCCTTGGGGGAAGAAAATGAAAAATCAGGTGACCAGAGTATTTATTATTACTCCTGGAAAATATCCAGATAAATCTTTTCTACTTTGCAAGAGCTCATGGATCTAGTTAGTACCAGCAGAGAATTTTTTTTTGTCGAATTTCTTTAATTATGCTCTTCATTGGTTAAGCTGTATTTTAAATCAGTATTTTAAACCCCAGCTTCCTATACTGCAAACTGAGGAAAATATATAAATTCTATATGTAATAGAAGCCAGCATAGAAAAAGTCTATAAAATGTTTCTTTCTTAATAATTCCCATTATTAATATTATACATTCTATATATTACATATCTATACACTATCATTTATCTATTTATCTATCATGTATCTATCTTTCTATATCTATCTATCATCTATATATCTATCTATCATCTATGTAATTTTCATCATAGCTGAAACAATATTGGGTTCTTATCCTTCCTTAGATGGAGTCAACACAGACTGAAGTGGAGAAGTCAAATCTGGAGTGACTAGGCTAGAGGCTTAGGTGGTTTGCTGTAGCTTGTGATATTTATACAGGTTGTGGTCTGATTTTGAGACTAGAATATCTGTTTCAAGCTCTTATTGAGGCTAGAGCCAGAAAGGAAAGTCTAAGTAGGAAGGTGGGACGGGGAAGAGAAAAGCCAACTTGTAAGACTGTCTGGCCTCATCAAGGAAGAAGCAGGATCCAGTGTGCAGGGCCAGAGTAATGGAACAGTTTTGGGATTAAGAGTGGATGTGCTCAGCAAACTTGAGATCTCAACTAAGAGGCAGGGCATGGGGACCAGGGAGTTAAGAAAACCCCTGATATAGTTTAGGTTCCAAATATCTCCCAATAGCTCATGTGACAACAGCTTGGACTC
>JADRCH010000065.1:10319323-10376366 GCA_019843965.1 Rhynchomys soricoides | reverse complement strand
CCACTCTTACCCTCTCTTCTATCTAAATATGAGACCTACCTGACCTCTGCTTAGCTTCTGAGATCAGATAAGGTAGATGCAACCAGAATGGTATGTCTGAACCATTCCTCTTTGTCTTTTGCTCCCTGTCAATCATGAGCACATGCCTACACCCAGGATACATTGTTTCATCCAAAGTAGTTGAGTGAACCAAACATCAGTTGCAACGTGGTTCTCAACCATTATGATCCCATTGGGGGTCAAACGAATCTTTCATAGGGTTCACATATGAGATATCTTGTATATCTGGTATTTACATCATGATCCATGAAAGGAGCACAATTACAGTTATAAAGTAGTAACTAAATAATGTTATAGCTTGGTGTAATCACAACATGAGAAACTGTATTAAAATGTTGAGAACCACTATGTTAAAGTCATGAGCCAAAATGGACCTGCTTTCATTAGAAGCTGATGATCTCAGGTACTTATTACAGTTTCAGAAAGCTGACTAAACCCACTTAAGTGTTGGTTGGGGGGAGATGTCAATGTTTCTTCATACACACAGTGAACTTTTAGGTCAGTCACAGCAGGGTTTCCCTTCAGAGCTCTTTTGATTGCTGGACAGAGATTTCTGGAAAATTCTCTGCCTCTCTTGGTTGATCCTCTGAAATATGCTTAGCTTGCCTGGTCTCAGAGAACAAGAGGCCACTTCAAGTAGTTCTGATCATCTGATCTGCTTCTGAAAGTTGCTGCTAAGATCTTTCAGGTAAAATCTCAGGTGCAGGAAAAAGCTTGGAAAGTGTCTAGGAAATTCATTTCCACACCTGAGGTCTAAGGAATAAGTAGGAGACTTCTAAAAGCCAAGGACCCAATTAAAATATAACTGCAGAAATAAGGTTAATCTGATATACAAGAGAGAAGAAGATATCTATGTAGCTGAATGCTGCTCTAAAAGGCTTACTGGATTTTGGTTTGTAAAGGTATTTTTCATTAATTAATTAATTTATTTACTTTACATCCTGATCTCAGCATCCTTCCTTTCCTCCCAGTGCCACCCTCACACCCTGATCCCCACTCCTCTCTTTTCTTCTTCTCAGAGAAGGAGAGCCCCCCCTGCCTTAGGTACTAACCCACCCTGGTACATCAAGTTCCAGCAGGACTAAGGGCATTTTCTCCCACTGAGGCCACAGAAGCCAGCTCATCAAGGAGAAAGGAATCCAAAGGCAGACAACAGAGTCAGACAGCCCCTGCTTTAATTTTTAGGGGACCAAGCTGCACATTTGCTATGTATGTGTAGGGGGCCTAGGTCCAGCGCACACATGTTTCTTTGATTGGTAGGTCAGTTTCTTTGAGCCCCTGTGGGTCCATTTCAGTTGACTCTTTAGGTCTTCTTGTGGTGTGTTTGACCCATCTGGCTCCCTGAACTCCACCTAATGTTTAGCTGTGAGTCTCTGCATCTGCTTCCATTAGCTGCTGAATGAAGCCTCTCAGAAGACAAATATGCTATGCTCCTTCCTATCTTCAAGAATAGCAAAATTTCATTAATAGTGTCAGGGGTTGGCACTCTTCCATGGGGTGGGTCTCAAGTTGAGTCAGTCATTGGTTGGCCATTCCCTTGATCTCTGTTCCCTCTTTATCCCTATAAAGTAGATCAGTGGCTCTCTGTTCTAATCTCTGAGCTGTGTGGACTAGAATGCCAATATGTGAAAAATGAAATTGCTGTAACTTATTCATTCTTTTAGGTCCACTGAACACTTGTAAAATTAAACACATAATTTCAATAAATTGAAAAATACAGTACTGATAAACTGATAGATAGGTAGGGACTTGCCCATCCCTGGGGTACTGTACATCTCCTTTTTCCTTTTGAATTGTAAATTTGGCTCTGATTCACATACAAAAACTCCTCAAATTTGCCCTTTTCTGTCAAACTGTAAAAGCACCAGCAACCATGTAGTTGTTTACATACATTTTTTGACCAAGACATGGGGGAATAACATTGCTGCCTCAGAAAGAGCCAAGGTCATGGCAATTCCTGGCCTGGAACATGAAGGAAAAGAAAATGATGTGGCTGGGCAATAGTGTCAGGGCTGCACAGTGGACTTTAGTCATCATTGTGGGACACTCAGAGGGAAGCTGGGTGCTGTGGAAGAGAGGTGTGCATGGGTTTCCCCTCAAGGGCCATGAGAAGTTGAGCTGTAGGACCATGCATATGCCTTGTCTGTAAGTATTGACTGTGTTAGGGGCTGCATGCTCTGCAGATAGGACCATGCACACAGCTTGTTTATAAGTCCTGACTGTGGAAAGGGCTACATGCTCTGCAGATACACTCCACTGGAATTTGGGCATCTTAAGTAATGGATAGAGGGCTAATATCCAATATATACAAAGAACTAAAAAAGTTAGACTCCAGAGAACCAAATAACTGCCTCCCTAACTCACTATTCAGTCCACCTTAAAAATTGATATGAAAATATGTGCATTTAAATTAAACATAGAAGGGAGGAGGGAACATATTAGATATAAGAAGGTCCCTGTCTAATGCAGACAAAGATCTTGGTCTCTAATCAGCTTTATGCTTTGTTTTCCTGAAAATATAGAAATGGTTCCTAGCCCAGTAGACAAGGCAATTTTATAAAAATAGAAACCAAAATAAGAGACTGGCTTTATGTATTCTCTACTTCTTATATATATATTCATATATCTAAATATGTACTATGTATTTTGTATGTACGTATATGTGTATTTAACTATTGGTCTATCATCTTGTTTTAGATAAGATATTTATTCTTACTTATTTTACATGTGAAATCTAATTGTTATGTATTTCCTCTGTACTAAATTGTCTGTGCACCCTCAGGCACACGTTTAGGCTTATTTAGTAACAAAGTATTTTTCTAAAATTTCCTATTATCTGAAGAAAGCAATCCTGTAGTACTTGGTCTGTTGTGTTCATGGCTTCATTCTGTCTTCTTTACGAAGTCTAGTGCTCATTACTCAGGTTGAGTTTCCCGAAGTAGACTATGAGACACTAAACTGTGAAACTGTCTCAAGGAAAAGCTTCCAGGTAGAGCAGGGAAGTAGAACTCTAGAAGAAAGGACAAGCTCGCTACCCCATCCAGAGAGCCTTGCGGAAGTGTTCAAGTTCATCTTTACAGACGTGCCTTGGGAAGAATATAGATAGGTCCTCAGAGTTGTCTACCCAGGGTGCAAAAGAGTTCAGGGTACAGCTAGACCCATCAGTCATTTCTTAAGACAATCTTCACCTCCCAGCCAGGGGAAACGTGAAGACAGAGGATGGTGACTCCTGGCCCTTCTAATTTATTTCATAGCCAAACAATTTCTTACTAATTTCTGTAGGAAAACGGTTCTCCCAACAGGGACTATCATGGTCCTCAGGAAGCCTGAGTTCATGAAGTTGGAGGGATTGAAAGTGGATATGTATAGTGTCCTGTTGTTGTCCAGTGGTGAAATAACATCGACTCTACTACCCCCGCTGAAGTCTTGCCTGCCTGCCTCTTGCCTCCACAGGAGTGTTTTGTCTGTGGGCAATGCGTTCCTTTCCCTCCATAGTGCCATTTATTTCTTGGTTCTCTCAGTACTGCCTTTTATGTGAGAGCATCTCCACTATGACTTTTCCATCATCTGTTGGGTCCCCGAACATCCCATACCTACCTCTATTATGCTGTTGTCAGAGATGTTCTTGCTGTTTGTGATCTCTCTCTCAGTCGTATCTGACTCCACCCAGTCAGAACACTGGGCCCATTAAACAGGCTTTAGTTAATACTGAGTAGATGAATGAAAAGAACTTTAGGGCTCTATCCCTGACTCCCCAATTCCATCATTTCCCTTAAATCATAATTACTTATATGCATGTGCTAATTTTATTGATCAATCATAAGCTCTGTAAGGTTAAGAATAATGTTAGAATCCCCGTGATAGGGCTTAGTGTGAGCTTTGAGCAGGTTGGGGGCTCAGGTGATGATGCTAATTGCAGTTCATGAGACAATCTTTCAATACTGACCTATCAGCTACTTGACTATGCAGTACTAGTGTAGGGTGGGCTTTTCGGTTTCTCCTCTTGTTCACAGCCACTCCATTGTGGGTTGTGGCTACACTGTTTTATAATACTCATTCAAATGATGGCCAAAACTTTGAGATGCATCAGGACTATATGAATATATAATCCCAAGTTTCTTTTGGTTTTTATTCCTCTAAATGTATCTTGAGATTCCCCCTCATCACTAGGGGGAAAATCTTGACATGTAAGAATTAATCAATTCCCTTGAAGCACCTTAGACTAATAGCTTGACATCACATCTATCATGCTTTCTCTAAGCTTTCTAAGGCCCATTAGGATTGGGGAGTTGCTAGAAGAACAGGACAGGCTGGGAAACAAAATCCTCATTGGGAGTCACTGAGTGAATCCAAAAATATTTCATACATAGCAGCACTTGAGGCCCTGGGCTTATTCCTGTTCACGTTGCTAACACATGATGTATGCTTCAGCCACGAAACGCCTGCTTGCATCTATATTGGTACCCAATCTCTTCAGGTCTAAATCACTAAAGTGGAAAATAACCCCTCTGGGCTGTAACATGCAAAAGAAGATTTTTGGATTGGAAATCATTTTGTGAGCCCACAGAAATTTTACTTTGTCTAGACACAAGGCAATAAAAGTGAGAAGAATCATCAGAGATGATAATAAGAAATCACGTACTAAGGATGTACTTCCTGCAGAGCCATGATTGCTTTTTTAGAAACACATTCTAGCCTGATTTCTCTAACCCTGTCATCTTCTGTAAACTCTTCATCCAGTCTTCTGCCTATTATTGGCTCAGGGTAGAAAGTATTGACAGTTGTGGACAAAGTTATCATTGAAGCAAAATAGCAAATAAACTGATCTGCTCATGGGAGACACAATAGAGGTGTAATATGTATTCCTGAAACATACTTTGTATGCTTCTGTATATGTTAATAAACACACACACACAAGCACACACACACACACACACACACACACACACACGGAATATTTTTTTCCAGGTCTTCACAATCTTCTTGAATATTGTGTTAATTGAAGCCAGTTTGGGCTGGGCTACCTTTCCTGCATAGTAAGTTATGTACCTGTCATACAATATACAATCAGAAAAAAGGTGTTAAAGCATATGTTTTAAATGCTTACCAATGTCGCATGAAGGAAGAGTGACTCAAAGATGACAAGTAATGAAGTCCTTGTTACATGCCGATCTTTGAGGTAGCCTCTTTAGGTCTTTCTCTCATCCTGTTTTTCCCTCTTAAAGCTATCTTCTACAAATTTATCCTTTTGTGTGATCAAGGACTATATTGGGCACATAGTAAATCCTCACAACATAGTTTGGCCTTAACTGACTCCGTAATAGACAGGATTTTTTTTTTTTTAAAGTGGTATCTTAGTTACTATTCGGTTACTGTGACGAAACACCATGACCAAGGCAACTTATAAAAGAAAGGATTTTATTGAATCTTGCTTATAGTTTCATAGAGTTAGTCTATGGCCATTATGGCAGGGAGGGTGGCGGCAGGCAGGCAGGCAGGCAGGCAGGCAGGCAAGGTACTGGGGTGGTAGCTGAGAGCATACATTTTGATCTGCAAGAAGTGGACACAGTGCAGACTGAACTTGGCTTGGAGTTTTGAAACCTCAAAGTGACTACCCTCAGTGACTCACCTTTTCCAACAAGGCCATACCTCCTAAGCTAATCCTTCTTAAACAGTTCCACCAACAGGGAGCACAACATTCAAATACATGAGCATATGGAAACTATTCTCATTCAAACCTCCATAGCTGGTTTTGTAATATGCACCAAATAAACATTTACTGAATATCCCTTATTCTTTAAAATTTGTGTCACATTTATGTATGTATGTATTTATGTATGTATTGCTGTATGTATGTTTGTATGTATGTATTGATGTATGTATGTATTGATGTATGTATGTATGTAAGTATGTATGTATGTATGTTTGTATTGGTACATGTATGTATGTATGTATGTATGTATGTATGTATTTTGTGTTTGTATGTGCGCATACATGTGTATTTGTTTGGAGCTCAATGGAAGTTGAAGGACAAATTGTGGATTCTTTCCCCCCACCATGTTAGTCTTAGAGATTCAACTCAGATTATCAAATTTGATGGAAAGCACTCTTTACCCACTGAGCCACATTTGTGACCCTATTCTTTTATGTTTTTATGAGCCCGTAGCTGTCTCTTTAGGGAAGAGGCTCTCACAAATGAATCAATGTATTTAGAAGGGCTAAGGATTCTTAGGACTAATATAGTCTCCATAAATAAGGTCCCTAACCAAGAGGCTTGCATTGACAATGTGTTTAAGACAAATGATCCTTAATATTGGTTTTAATGCTGCTTCTATGTGGAAGCTGTCAGTTGTTTGCAGGCTGACTTGCTCAGGATGAGGCAAACTGTGTTCAATGTACACATTGGCCATTATCCTGGAAGCTGGGAGATGGGTGATTTATGCTTTTGCTATTCATGTTGAGTTGATAAAATGTAGCTCAAATATAATGACTAGAAATCATCCTCAGAAGGATAAGAAAGCCCATGGTGTTCAGAAATAAGTTCTCAAGCAAAATTAAGCAACCTCAGCCTGAGGGCATGCCGTTCAGTGTTCTTTTGGTAAGTATTTCTAGTTTTGTGCCCTGGAGTACTGGCAGAAAGTCTCTAATAGTTATTAGAATGCCTCATGAAAAATATGTACCAGTTTTGTTTCTGTTCCTTATTAGTTCAGTGATCTTGGACAAGTTACTTAATCTTCAAAATTTCAGTTTCCTAGTGCTGAATATATAGACAATAATATGTAATTCATAAGATTGTTGTAAGGTTTATATGAGGTAGTAAGTAGTCTTGAGTGTCTGGTTAGATGAAAGTCTAAAAACAGTAATAATAGCAATTATTCACTTTGTACTTTCTATTTACAAGCATAGTTCCAAATATTTCATACATATTAACTCAATTTAATAGCAGTACTTTTAACACTCACAATATCTTTGTTCTAATATTGAAGGTAAAGAACTCAAGACAAAAGGAGACTTTACTAATTTGCCTAAATTCCTGTAAGCTAATAGTTTTATACATGGGACTCAAACTTTGAAGCATGCTTTAGAGGGTATAGCTTTTACTATAATGGAATTCTTAGACCAAAGTCAAACGGAAAACTGGGAAACAATTTTCTTACTCAGTTATAACAAATATTCATTGATGACAGGAAGCCTCATTTAACTTTAGAAGAGAAATGATGTTAGATAAATGTGTAAGTGGAGTAGGTGGACATCTTGTTCCAGGCTCAGAATCTTTATATGTTTAGTTACCAGGATGTGAAGTCAGAGTCACAAGTGTAGAAGATGAAACTCGGAAAGGACTCGGTTCTTATCCTACTGACTGATGATGAGTTAAGAAGAGGCTAGAGATGAGCAGAGGGCTAGGTCCCAAGCACACCATTTGAAGACTTAGCTCTAGCAACTTGAGTTTCTTTGTGATCTAAGTTAGTGGTTTACACTGACTAAGTAAATTTGTTTACACTGATTTGAGTTGGGACACTATCACTGCCAATGGAAAGTTGACAGTTGACATTGATTGGAACACTGTTTTGTTTTAGGTATGAGAAGATGAAGGTGTGACTTAGAGTAGGGGTGGTGTAGATGAAGATTACAAGATAAAAATTATTTAGTGTTTGTTGTAAGAGAGACTGATAGAACACTGGGAAATTATTTCTGAGAATTAGGTCTTCACCATTTATAATCTTCTGAAGGCCATCCATCAAAGAGCCATTCCTTCTTTTGGCTGAGAGGTGCATTCTTCATAAATTAATTCTCATTCTTCTGGTAATTTGAGTTTTACTGTGACTCAAGAATGGAAAAAATGTGTTTTGTCTATTTATTTCAGGGGTAAGACTAATGTATCTTTTAGGACAGTCATTAGACTTCTGGGATTTTTGTTTGTTTGTTTGTTTAATATACCACTCTTCAAGTCTGTGAGTAAACCCTTTCATTACACTAAGATTTTTAAATAATTAGTTAATTATTATAATTACATTTAATAATCTTAGGGGGTATTGGGATAATCCAGGGAGTTAGGTGTTGCAAGTGATCTACCACAATTCCAAACTAGTAACTTTCATGAAAAGTAGAGAGGGTATTTTTACTGTTTTGAATGAACCAGTTCTTTCATGTGGCCTCTATTCAGGCTCAGTAAGAAAAGAAAATCAGCTAAGTTGAAAACTGGTTGAAATGAGAATGATGCCTGGATACTTTCAGAATAGATATAGACCACATAGATAAGACAAGATAGGCAAGGAAGAGCTCTAAAAGGTGAGAAAGCATTGGCAAGCTGAAGTGTTTATAGCATTAAATGAAATAATCCAGACTCAGAAGTAAAATAGTATATATGTCCTTCCACACGAGGACTCTTGATTTAATGTCTTCATGTCTTCATGAAGATAGAAGCTGGGGTACGTAAGGAAGAAGGGGACGGAGAGAGGATGGTGGAAAAATAAGAAGACAAATATCATGTTTTCTTTGATGTGAGGATGCTAGATTTAGCTACATATTTAAATACACGAGATATGAAATCAGGAGGGATATGTTATGCAAGGAGGGGTAAGTTAGAGAGAAAGCTCATGAGAGAGTTATGGGAGTGAATGTGAGCAAAGAACAATTATATATACATAAGAAAATGTCACAAGAAAACCCATTATTTCATACACTGGGCACAGAAAATTAATAAAAGAACAGAAGGAGAAAGGGGGTAAAGAAATTGACAGGACAGACTGGTTTAATAATCCAGGGCTAGTGGAATGGCCCTTTGGAAAGGTACTTTTTGTAAGTACTTCCCACAGAAAACTTTAACCTACACCCAGAATTTCTATTTCTTTACCTCCAACTTAGGGGCAGTAAGGAGCCCAGGTATACTTTAGCCTTAAAAGAGAATTATTCTGATGACATCTGGACAATTAGTATCCATGAGAAAAGAGGTCTGATCTGGAGCCCTTTTAGCAAGAAGAGGCTGAAAAAGTGTTTTTCTTCCTTGCTGCATTTGTGCATTTTCATTCTGACTCTGAGGAACAGGTAGGTGAATGGGACAGCAATAACAATTGATATCCAAGGAAGCTTCTCCGTGTCTCTACAGACTCCAAGCAGGCTACAAAGTGCTAATGAGGCTGGGTACCTATCACAACTACTTCCAGCTTGTCAGGTGCTTTATACATCCTAGAAAAATATTGGATTCATTGCAAGTCAGGGAAGTTTCTCTGTGCCCACAGGCCCACAACTGACTCCTCTCTCCAACTGAGAGATACTCAGTGGCCCGTAATCTCAAGTGGCAGCAGGAGGGACAGGTGGGAGCCTTGGTAACTTCACATAAACCAAACTGATGAACATAATCCTGCAAAGCTCAGACCATTAACCTGCCACTGAGTCACAGCTCAGAATAAGTCTATAAACATGTTAAATTCAAACAAAGTCATAAAACAAGACACAGATTCTCCTAACACAATAGAGAAATGCCTAGCATATGACAGTAAATCAGTTATTCCAAGAATTAAGAAAATCACAACTTGTATGAGGAAAGATAGTTAATTCTCAGTGACAATGAGATGAATCACATTTGGAATATATCTGTCAAAGGTTTTAAGGAAACCACAAAAACTGAGTCAACAACCAGCCACAAATCCTCTTGAAAGAAATTTTTTAAAACAGAAAAATTCTTCAGGAAGTAACATTTCTTGTAGAATTATCAGAAAAGAAAGGAAATAGAATTTTAAAATTCAAAAGTAGAATATTAGACATAAACACTTTTATGTTTGTATTTACCTCGAGGCGTATGGGTTTTTTTTTTTGGTTGCCTGTGTGCTTGATACCCATAGAGACCAGAAAAAGTGTGTCACCCTAGGATAGGAGTTACAGACACAACATTGTGAGATGCCATGTGGATGCTGGGAATCAAACCCTGGTTCTCTGGATAAGCTAGTATTTTTAACTACTGAGCCTTCTCACGAGTCCACATAAACCCTTAGAAAACAACACTGTCATATTAAAGATGAGGATCTGGAGGTTGAGATCATTGTCATGTACATAGCAAGTTGGAGACCAGTCTGAGGAACATCAGAACATTTTCCAATACACAAACCAAATCAAAATCCAAGGTAGCTAGTGCTTGATAAATAGTCTTTGCTAAGTGCTTTTTCTTGTGTGCTTGAGTGTTTGTGCATCTCTCTCTCTCTCTCTGTCTCTCTCTGTCTCTCTCTTTCTCTCTCTCTTTCTGTGTGTGTGTGTGTGTGTGTGTGTGTGTGTCCATCCAGCACTTTTGTCAAACACATGGCTTTTCATTGGTAGGTAAGTCCTCTAATGTTTAAGTTGCAATTATACTTACAGCCCAAAGAATTTTCTTGGAAGCAGGCAAAATGAAATTGAGTGTTTCTCATAGGGAGACTGTAATTTGAATGGCAGTAAATTGTCCATCTGAGACCACAAAAAAGAGGCACTAAGTCCTTCAAGTACTAAAGAAAACACTTGTCAAAGGCTCTGGTCATATTATCTAAGGATAACCTCTACAGGGAAGGCTAAGGCCACAGGGCATCTTTTGATGGAAGGAATTGGGAGTAATTTTTAAAAATGGATCTATTATTAAATACCAGCTAAAGATTATCCACAAATCACAAGAAAATGTTTTTAAAAAATTGGTAACGACAAGAGGAAAAAACCAGCAAAAATCAGAAATATGAGGACACGTGACACACTAGTCCTATTATGAGTTTAGCAGATCTGATTCAATAAAAGGAATAGTTCTCTTGTTCTGAACACAGCAAGCAAAGGCAAAGATTGGCAGAGTAGAAAATAACATGCTACACCGAGGTGCTATTTAGAAGAAATTCACTTCGAACTCAATGATATATTATTTTAAAAATGAAAGAATGGGAAAAGTTTCTGTGTAAACATTAAATTTAAAAAGTGAAAGGATATATTGATGTCTAATAACAGGTTTCAGAGCAAGAAACATTGCTATGGAAGAAGATTCACTACTTAATGATAAAATGGATCCATTCACTAGGAAGATGTTGTGACTTTCGATGTGTACACAATGCATAACAGATCTTCCAAATACATGACATAGAATTGTAAGAAGAAATAGATAAGCACTAAATTATAGTCCAAGACCTTAGCATCTGCTCTTGGCAATGAAGAACGTATGTTGATAGAAAAGATATAGAACAAAACAAAAGACATAGAGTACACAATTAACCAATGGGGTATCTATGTATCACCTATCTATCTATCTTTCTATCTGTCTATCTATCTATCTATCTATCTATCTTCTATCTATGTACCTATCATCTATCTCTCTATCTATCATTTATCTGTCATCTATTATTATCTATCCACCTGTTATCACCATCTATCTACGTATCTATCATCTATCTATATCTATTTATCTATCTATCATTTATCTTCTATCTACTTATTTATCTATCATCTCTCTATATTTATAAATATATAATATGCAGCTGGTCAATATGCTACATCAAGTCTATTACATGAACTCTAATTCATTTATAAAAATTGAAATCAACCAAGGTATGTTTGTAGACCACCATGGAATCCTACTAGGTCTACACAGCAGATAGTCAATGGGAAAATCGTTAAATATGGGGTAAGTACTTGATACATTTCTAAATACTTCATTCTTCATAAAGGAACTTCAAAGGAAATGGAGCATATTAAACCAAATCAGATAGAAATATTATAGTATTCTATATAATATTTATATCATGCACATAAAGATATATGTATACATATATGGAGTATTAGATTTATATGCTTTTGTATTACATATCCAAAGCAGTTTTGAGAGGTAAATCTAGTGCATTAAATACTATAAAACATCATGTATTAGTGGTCCTAGAGTGCATGTTTGATTTAGTGATTTATTAGAAGGGCTCATAGAGCTTAGGAGTTACTATGTGCATAGTCATGGTTTATTATGATGAAAAGGTCTTAAGCAAAATCAGTAAAGAGAAAAGATGAATGGATGAAAGTCTAGAGGAAGGAGACACAAGTGTCAAAGACATGCCTACAAGTAGAGTGACACAGCATGAACTTAATTTATCCAGCAATAAACTGTGACATGTAGTTAAGTGTTATCTTGCCTAAGCCCAGGAGTCCAAGGTTTTCTTGTGGTTAGTCATGGAGGAAGCACCACAGCCCCAGGAGAAGGACAGTGGTTCATCACATATGGCATTGTTTGTACAAAGTGACTAGATAAACTGGCACAGTGTGTTTCAAAGTCTCAAGAGCTCAGAACATTCTTAACAGTTATTACAAACTCAACCCTCAAGAGCTGGTGACAGCTATGCCACAATAGGGGTCTTTAATGATGTGTGTGAAGTTTAAGCAACCCAAGCTTGTTCAATGAACTCTTTCCTGCACATAGAGAAAGAATTTGAATAAATATGGTAAATTCCCATGAAATGATATGGGAAAAAAACAGTAAAATAAAAATAGAAGAAAGGAAATAGGGAACACAGTAGAATCCACTGAAATTTAAAACAAGAAGTGAGGGCCCCTTGTGTGGCACCCTGGTAGGGTAAGGCTAACATCTACAAGGCCTGCTTGATCCTCAGTACCACAAAATAAAAATGAATGAAGGAATTGGAAACAACAAAAGGGAAAAAAAGGCCGGGCAGTGGTGGCACATGCCTTTAATCCCAGCACTCGGGAGGCAGAGGCAGGCGGATTTCTGAGTTCGAGGCCAGCCTGGTCTACAGAGTGAGTTCCAGGACAGCCAGGGCTACACAGAGAAACCCTGTCACTAAAAACCAAAAAAAAAAAAAAAATAAAAAAATAAAAGCAGATTCTTCAAAAAAGTCAACAGAACTAAGGAATTCCTATAACATTTAAAAGCAATAGGCATTACTGACATCAGAGGAGGCACCAGGAAAAGCCCTGCCATTATTGAGATGTTAAGCAGAACACCAAAAGAAACCTTATGATCCAAAGTTGTTCAACAGCTAAAAATAAAGTAACCAGTTTCCAAAACCTTTGACACTGCCAGAACTTAATCAAAATGAAATGGTCAAGCTGCTTTCAAGACACTGAAAAATTGAATTTCTAGTAAAAAAAGACTAAAGATAAAGGAACCTCTAAGTCAGAGTGATTTCAGTCCAAGATAATATAAAACACTGAAAGGTGGATTAACACCAGTTAATTTTAATTTTATTAATTTTTGAGAATTTGATGCAACCATTTTGGTAATTTTCACCTTTTAATGCCTCACCTTAACTCCTCCCAGATCCACATCCTCTCTGCCAATCTCCAACTCCATCTATGTATGTCCCTTTAAAAAAGTACCTATTTATCTGAGTGTGGGGCCATCCACTGAAGTATGTTTGATCTACCATGCTCCGTATCTTTAAAGAAAACTGACTCTCCCTGCTCCTGAAACAATCAACTGTCATATCCCCTCTGACCTTTAAATATTACAGTCTTTGCACACCCTCTTCTGTGCTAATCCAGGAGCCATGGGGAAGGGTGTGCTATAGTTAGTCCACTTGTGACTGGGTACTTCAAAGTTGCTTTTCTCTTCAGTTTGAGCAGTTGTGGGTCTCTGTGTTAACCATCACCCACTGCACAAAGAAACTTCTCTGATATGGTCTGATAAATGCACCAGTCTACAGTCAGAATGATACAAATTCAGAGTAGTTTGATACTATGTCCATTTATCAAAATAATAGCGGTAGGTTTCCCCTTTTGTCCTGTGAGCTCCCTCACCATGGATCATTGGCCAAAGTTGCAGATCCATGTTTCTTCCTGTGGAGTATGCCTTAAATCTAATCAGAAAATGGCTTTTACCGGCTTAAGCTTCATGCCACAATTGTGCCCATGAACACACTTTGTCATGGTGGTCCTTATTACAGTTCTCAGCATTCACAGTCCAGTCAGACTGTTGATCACCCCATAATACCACCACCAATAGCCTGTATATTACCTTCTAGTACAAATATATGTTTATAAATTAGTCCATTTTGAGTTGCTTGCATGTTTTTGTTTTCAGTGCTATTTGGTTAGATCTGGGGAAGACTATGCCTCTCTCAGCAGTAACTCATTGTGATTCTTCATTTAGGGGTGAGAAGAGGGCAGGCAGGGTAGACTCAATAGGCTAGGCCAGAGCACAGGATATGTCGGCCTGCCTGGGTCTGGAGGATGGCTTTGTCACATGCAGCTGTGGGGACTAGAGTTGGGATGGGTTGTCACTGAGGAGAAGAGGTGGTTTACTTGTGTTTCTATGCTTCAAGGCTAGAGGGTCCCTGGTAGGGAAGAGTCTGTGATCTGATAAGTCCCTAAAGTAGTGGGAGGGGCCAAGAGGAGGTCATATTCATTTATTTATTTATTTTAAACTTAATTGTGTGTGTGTATGTGTGTGTTATGCATATGTGTGAACTTGCATATGTGTGGATGTGTCTGCTCACGAATACATGGAGCCTTCAGATGTCTTCCTTAATCATTCTATACCTGATTTTATGTATGTATTAAATTTTTACTTTCTCATGTGTGTGATGTGTCTACATGTGGATGCTCATATGTGAGCAGTGCATTTATGTCCATATGTGTATGGATGTCTGTATTGGCTAGGTTTTGTCAATTTGATGCAAGCTAGGATCATCTGGGAATAGTAAACTTCAACTGAGAAAATGCCTGTCAGATTGGCCTGTGGGCAAGTCTGTGTGGACACTTTCTTGATGAATGATTAATATGGAGGCCCAGCTTGCTGTGGGCAGTGCTTCCTTTGACAGCAAGCTTCCTTCAATGATGGGCTGTGATCCAGACTTGCAAACCAAACAAACCCTTTTCTCCCCCAAATTGCTTTTGGTTTTAGCTTTCATAATGATCCTAAAAAGCAAACTAGGACAGGATGTGAAGTTGGCATCAGGAATCTTCCTCAATCATTCTTCCATATTCTTCCAACTACGATCTCTCATTGAGCCCAGAGCCCTCTGATTTGACTGGTCTCATGAGCCAGATTGCTCTGGAAATCCCACTGTCTCTGACCTCCAATGCAACAGCTATGTCATCTTTAGAAGACAGTTCTTCTTTAGGCCTCCAGCATGCTGAGGATCCCAATTCACCCCAGTACATCTGTAGACTTAGTACCATTTCTATCCGTATCTCAGCAATTACCATGTGGACACAGATCCACTCGTTATTCAAGTGATATGGGAAATAATAAACTTGAGGTGTCCTGCGTATCCACCCATCATTTCCTAAGTTCTGCAGACCAGAATTCAAGACCTTATGCATGCACAGCAAGCACTTTAAGCATGGAACCATCTACCCACCCCCTTAATCATATTTCTTCGAGACAAAGTCTAACACTATTGAACCCTGAGCTTGCCTTTTCAACCCCAGTAAGTGAGAGACTTACAGGTGAGTCACTATCATACTATGCATTTGTTTCTGTGTTGGGATTTCAAATTTAGGGCTGCATGCATATACAAGCATTGGTATAAACCACACATTGGGTTTTTTCAATTCCATTTGTAAAAGTTATTTTAATGCATATGTTAAAAGCATATCAAATATTTTATGACACATTAATTTTTTTTGACCATTTCTACACTTCTATAGTAAATTTTAGTTGCTCTAAATGGAGAACACCAATGGAGCCCTTCCTCTTAAGCCTTCCTCCTATTATCACGTATTCTTTTCTTATGTGGTCCACTGAGTTGAATTAAGGTTTCATGTCTGAGTGTGGGTGGGAGGCTACTTATTGAAACAAGGGCATCTTATCTACCAATGGCTACACCATGGAAGAATAGGACACCTCCTCCCCCAGCAACTGTTAACTGCAAATAGTCGTTTAGAGACAGACAGGATTCATGAATTTCCACTTCCTCCAAAGAATCTCAACAGTTGCTTTGTAGACACAGATAAGCTCATTCTAAAACTTATATGGAAAATGATGGACCCGTAAAATTGTGCGAACAATTCAGAATAGGAAACTAAAAGCAGTTACCAGATCTATTAATTTTATATGGGCTCTAGTAGTCAAGGTTGTGTGGGATTGGAGATGGGTTTAGAACAAAAGAGGGAACAGAGAAATGACCTACTAAATATGGGCAGAGCAGAAGTGAGACGTTCCACATGACTCAAACTTGTAGAATACACTAAACCCAGCCTTCCAAACCACTGCAGCACATTCACTTTAATCAATGCAACTAAATGACCAGTGTAATTTGACACATCCTTACCATTCAATATGCATAGTTTATGGTAGGGATCTGTCTAGGAGTTTCCTTTTTAAGTCTCTACAGGCATATCATGATGAGTAGTCTGTTGCTGTTGAATATTCTCTAGGCAACACTGATCTTTGCCTCAGCATTATCTATCTGGAATTAGGCAACTCAGTGGTTCACAGTGATGGCTTCTTTCACTCACTAGAAGGTACCAGTTTTTCTCCCCTTCTCATGGCTCAGTTGTTAATTTCTTTGTAACCTGTGCAATATCCCTTTGCATGGAGTAGCACAGTTTATTCATTGATCCACCTACTGTAGAAAATCTCCCTTACTTCCAAAGTTTGGCAATGATGACTAAAGCTATTATGAACATTTGTGTGCAGGCATTTGTGTGCACATATGTTTTCAACTTATTTGAGAAAGTGCCAAGGAGGATGCCAGCTGGATCTAATGGTAGAGTACATCTCGTTTTGTAAAGGAAGTGCTAAGCTGTCTTTCAGAGCGGCTGCGCCATTTTGTTTTTCTACAAGCAACAAACCCTACCAGAATTCCTATGGCTCCACATCCCTACCAGTATGTCTTCTTAGCATTTTGGAGCTTTGTCATTAGAGTAGATGTGCAGTGACTTCTCATCGCATCTTTATTTTGTAACTCCCTAATAATATATGATGTTGAATGCTTTTTTTTGTAGGCATCCTTGCTAGATATGTATTTTTGTGATTGGGAGTCTGTTCAAATTATTTTTTTTTTCATTTTAAGGTTAGGTTTTTTTTCATTTTTACTGTTAGATTTTAAGCATTCTTTGTATATACTGCATAATAAATATGAAATATGGTTTTCACAAACAATCTCTCCTAGCTTAGTCTTGTTATATTTATTCTTCTGACAGTGTCTTCCATCATTATAACTTTTCAATTTTAAGATGTCTACTGTATTAATTACTTCATTACAACATCTATGAATGTGGCTGTTAGTGTCATATCTAAAATTCAAACACCAACAACAATTTGGTACTCATCATCAACCATTAGAAATGTTTCCTATAGTATTATGGACTTATAAAGCTTTACGTTTATCATTTAGGCTTATTGTCTACTTTGAGTTAATATTAGTGACAGTGCAATATCTGCTGTAAATTCGCGTTCCCTTCCCCACTCCTTTATTTCCTCTTGGCATGTCTAGTCATTACAATGCTATTCATTGAGAAGACGGCATTCCTGATTATACTGCCTTCGCATATTTTTGAACACCAGTTGAACACATTTAAGTGGATCTACTTTGCAACTCTCCACATGATCAGCTTTTCACGTTATTCTCTTACACTATCTCCCTCTAGATTACTATAGCTTTTGGATAAGCATTGAAGCCAGGCAGTGTCATTTCTTCAACTTCATCCTTTAAGACTCTGCTGGCTACACAGGGTCTTCTGTGTCTTCATATAAGCTTTAGGAAAAGGTTGTTGCTTTTCCCAGGAAGAGTTGAAGAAATGCTGAATCAATAGATCAAAGTAGAAAGAAGTCAAGTCTCACAAATGTTGAATCTTCTACCATGAATATTGGAAACCATCTCTCCGGTTCTTCAATTTCTTTCAACAGAGATCTGTTATTCATCAGCTTCTGTGGTTTTACATCATAAAACTCTAGTCTATAATTTGTTAGATTTATACTTCAGTATTTCCTTTTAGGGTCCAAATGCAAATCATATTATGAGCTTTACAGTTTAAGTTTCACTAGCTCATTGATGCTGTTCACTATATTAATATTTTATATCTATTATATATTAACTTTGTATCCTGCAACCTTTCTTCATTGCTTATCAGTTAGAGAATAATTTTTCTTTCTTTCTTTGCTTTTTACACAGATAGTCATGCCAACCATGAGTATGATAGTATCATCCACCTTAATCTGTTTCATTTTTCTTTCATTCTCTTTTTATCTTCTTTCCATCCTTCTTTCTCCCTCGCTCCCTCTCTCTGTCCTTCCTTCTTTCCTTCCTTCCTCCCTCGCTTCCTTCCTCCCTTTCTTGCTTTCTGGTAGACTCTTATTGTATAACTCAGGTTGACCTTGAACTCCTATCTCTTACCTCTGCTTCCCAAATTCCCCTATCATAGACCTTTTGTACCATGCCTGGCCTCTGGGCTGTATTTCATTGATTCATTTTCTTGTCCTACTGACTTAAGCTGTGATGTCTGGCACAATAATAAAACACAATAGTGATATGAGTTATTTTTGTGTTGTTTATGATCTTGAAGAGAAAACTAGAATTTCTTACTGATGATGTTAACTACAGATTTCTATAGGTGATCTTTCTCAAAATGAGGTGGGCAGGAAGGTACTTTATAAAAAATCAACAAATGCATACTTGAGGACGTAACTATTGAGTATCTTGTGTAAGGTTATAGGCTTATGCATTTTCAGTGGTAAAATAAATAGAACTATGCACACACATACACACATAGATGAGCAAAATGAGTACATACAAAGATGAGTGCAAAAGAAGTCAATCAATTTCTTTTGTATTTAAGAAATTGATTATGAGTATATTCAATTAAGCTCAGTATAATGTACCAAAGTAAATATCCAGATTATGATATAGCTTTAAAAATTCTAGGACTGGGGAAGTGAGCCAGTGTCACAGGAATGTGTGGTATTATTTCTTATGATTGCAAGTGAGTCTACAGTAGCCTGGGTAACAGTTTTAAAGTTAAGAGATATTTAATGAGGAAGGGAGATGGAGGAAGGAAAAAAGAGAGGGAGAAACACACAAAGAAAATAGTTTTACTAGACAATCTTTGTGTTTTGGCTTGAAATCTAAGATAGTTGATTATTAACAGCTTTATGCTGTTAAAAACAAACAAACAAACAAACAAAAACCCCAAAACAGCCTCCCTGATCTAAAGAGAGTGGGGTTATAGATGCTTACCCAAGACCCAGAGAACACAGAGAAGTCATATAACTAGGGCTTGAGAGCATCCTTGGGTGTAAATCATCCTTTGACCATGACAGGCAGCAAGCTGAAGGTTAAGGTGTTGATGAAAGCCACTTACTAGAAAAATGACTTGGAAAAGATCCCAGCTTTTAAACATAAAGGCTTTAAACATAAGCAAACAGGTACAAAGTATGTCCACAGTACGACTGTACTTGTTCAGAATAAGAGACAGCCCCCTCCCCAATTCTTTTAAAGGAGATCTTTTTGAGTGGAAGTTTTCCTCATCAGCAACATAAGCTGACTTTGATCACAAGGTTAGTAAGTGGTAACTGTAGACACTGATACATGCTGAAGTCCAGCTTCCACCATACATGGCTACCTAGTTTTCCCTTTCCAAATGAGAATATTAAGTTAACGATGAAAATTTCAGCTAGATGAACCAATACATTTTCTCATTGCTAAGACAGAAGAACAACTTTTTTGCAGTTAAATAGGTTAATCTAGTGAGGAAGAGATGAACTGTTCATCCACTTTATGGTTGACAGTGTAAAGGCACTGAATATATGTACACAGTAGCACAGCAGATGGGGGGGGGGACTTGTGCACAGAGTTTACAGGGGTGTCTACATACCTCAGAGGAACAAACTCATACCTGTGAACACTAGGATAAATCTATATTTACATGAAACAGACACGAAAGAAAGAGAAAGAGAGAGAGAGAAAGAGAGAGGAGAGAGAGAGAGAGAGAAAAAGAGAGAGACTCATAGATCTTAAAGAAAACTCCTTACGAAGCCTATGCACATACATGGAGAATCTGTTGAACAAAAGAACTGTGATGAGCCAATCATCCCGTGACTGACACCTTTTGTTGCACAGCAGCCTGAGGCTACTCAAAGGCAGAAATGGCAGTTTTCTTGAAAAACAGATGAAGAGCTATATTTTCTGATGTCAGAAGATGATGTAAGATAGCAACACAATGGAGGACTCTAAGGTCAAAGTCCGCTTATTCACTTCTATATTTGGCTCTAGGCTGCTCTGGTTCCCATAAACAGTCTGTATCTAGGACCCTGTAAAGGAGTCAATTGAGTTGTATTCTGTCAAGCTTCAGACTGTTAGAGACCCGTGTCTTCTCTCCACCTTGGCATACGCCTGGAGGATGACGCTAAGCCTCAGTTAGTAGAGAAGTGGTTTTCCAGGAATGAGAATCTATGGCAGCCAGACGGTGATGGGGAAACATTTAATATTCTTACTAAGCTTGATCCCAATACATGGAGGAAGAATCATAATAAATGGTCCCTCACTCAAGGTTTTCCATTATCTCATCATGAGAAAAGATAACACTATCACAATATAGATTATCACCCACAGTGGCCAACTTCCCAGCAATGGTTGCTAACCCTCCCCACTGCTCCACCTCACACCCAGTCCAGGAACTGAACTCAGTGTCATTTCTCCTCACTTTCCTTTCATGGCTACACTCTTTCCTCATGTCACTGGCAATTTTTGAAAACAAACATCTCCCCTTTTACGTACCTTTTAAATTAATTTTTAAATTACCATAGAGTGGTGGGTTTGCTACTGTTTTCAAAGATTTGTCATGTATATGATATATTCCCCTTCCTCCACTGTTTCCCACTTGCTGGTCCTCCCCGTTCTGCAAGCAGTCCGAATTTCTGCTTTCATGCTCTGTGTGTTACATTACCCTCTTTTCTGCTTTCCCCCTCTCTTAAGATCCCTTCCCTCTTTTCCATCTCCTACCCCGATTTATACTAACACACACACACACACACAGAGAGAGAGAGAGAGAGAGAGAGACAGAGACAGAGACAGAGACAGACAGAGAGAGAGAGACAGAGAGAGAGAGACAAAGAGAGAGAGAGAGGTACACACACACACCCATCCACATAAATTTTAAAAATGCACTATTTATCTTTCCTAGTCTTGGGTATTTCACTTAACATAATGAGTCACGATCTATTCAGTTCCCTACAAATGTCATGCTTTCTTCCCAGCTGCTCTAAATTCCACTGTGCAGATGTAACACATCTTCTTTAACCATTTATCAGCTGCTGGGCATCTAGGTTGGTTCCATTTCTTAGCCACTGTGAACAACGTAAGCAATCCAAGTGAACTGACAAGTGTCCCTATGGTTTGCACACTAGAGTCCTTCAGGAAAATACTCAAGAAAGGTGCAGCTGGGTCTCGTGGTAGCTCTATATTTAGTGTTTTAAGGAACACTCACACTGACTGACATACTGAAGCCAGATATAGTAAATATTGTTTCTTTTGATGATATTTTCTCATGATAAAAATGCATATTGTTCCTTTATGGGTTATATATTCCACCAAGTAATAAAATATGTTTTAGGGATTCCGAATCCTGAGGCTCATAATGCTTACATTTGTTCTTCACTTGTAGCATTATGTTTTTTGTTCTCTAATATCTTTCCTTTTAAATTTATCTGATATTCTTTTAACTTCTTTATTTATCATGCAATTGTATTCCACTAAGATCCTTTAAACCATATCTATGTATCTATCTATCTTCTATCTACCCACCCACCCACCCATCCATCCATCTACCCATCCATCCACCTACCTACCTATCATCTATTTTCTTTCTTTTTTTCTTTCTTTTTGATATTAGAGACTCAGGAATTCTTACTGTGTTATAATTAGTAATTGTCCTTGGTAATTTTGACACTCAAGTTGTTCCATACCTCAAAGTGTGTGTCCTTTCAAGTATACTTTAATGTATTTTTCCATGTTCTCAAGAGTGTAAAGAATTTTTAAAAATTTAATTTATACATGTTATATATGGATGATCTGTCTACATGTATGCCTGCATGCCAGAAGAGGGCATCACATCCTATTAGAGATGGTTGTGACCTGTCATGTGGTTTCTGGGAATTGAGCTCAGGTCCTCTGGAAGAGCAGTCAGGACTCTCAACTGCTGAGCCATTTCTCCAGTCCAGGGTGTAAAGAATTTTTGTTATTCTCTGGCACAAAAAGATGCTGCTCCATACTCTTCTTGTACTGTTCAGTTTTCAAATTAATCACTTCTGGGAGAGCTATCTGCTTCTTAGCAGAGTGCCATCAATTTCGTGAGCTTTTAGTGGACAAACCTAGGAAATAGGTATCTATGTGGAACCTTGATTTTACACTGTCTCCTTGATCTGGATTCCAACCTTATAGGCTCTTTCCTTGCTTTTCTTCATTTCTTGTAACTTTTCTTTCTTGCAAGAGCCCAGTTCTCAACAAGCATTAGTTCAGCACTTCACTCAGAGCTCTGCAACACCCTGGCAGCAGAGCAGAAAAGAAGCATCAGGATTTGGTTTTCTCTAAATAAAGAGTATATAGAGAAAGAATAGAATCAAGACTTACTGAAGGAGCCCTCAGCAATATTGAGTGGGTTATGTCAGACAATAGAGACTATTTTCAGTTGTTTCTATTTGTACTCGGTTCTGATGTTTGTGTTCCCTTTCTTATCTCACTGATTTAATGTTGTGTTTTGAACACACAGATCATTAACATGTTTCCACATGTCAAAACATTAAAAAAGAGTGTGCTTCTGGAACTGTCATATTCCACCCAGGCCTTTCACTCTCTATAGGTATGAAGTTTCAGGTTTATTTTTAATACTCCCGAAGTATTTCTTAAGGAAGTAATACAACTGTGTTCTTTTTCTTTCTTTTTAATCCCAAGTGTACACAAAACAAAGCATGGTGTGTGTGTGTGTGTGTGTGTGTGTGTGTATGCGTGAATACATATGGTCACAATACTCTTTTGCAATATTTTTGTAATTTTGTTGTTGTTATCAGTGAGTTTCTCCTTGTTTTTTCATGGCTTTTATTTTTAAAGTGCTGGGAATTAAAGTCAGGCATAGGTTGGGTTAGCATTCTCCCACAGAGCCACATCTTCAGGCATTCTTATTAATGTTAATGATTGCTTGTTGTGTTTCAAATTGTGACTTGGACTTCCTTTAGTGCTTTAACAATATGTCCTATTGTTTTTGAACCCATTAATGCTACTGCTGATTAAAAATATAAATATTTTAATTTTTAGAATTTCACCTTCTTTTAGAATCCTGCCTTCTCACTTTTAAAATTTATTATTTAAAAAGTCTTCTGTGTCTGTGTCTGTGGTGTCAGTGTGCTGTGCTCTGTGTGTGTGTGTGTGTGTGTGCACTGGTGCTCATGCTTCACTCCACAAATAGCAAATTTATGCTCTAACTGTCCATGGAATTGGTGACCTTCCTTGGGAGCTTTTGAACTTTGGCATATGTGTCCTTTGGGAGTAAGAAGGACTTTTGTCCCTTGGGAGTCACGAACTTTTGTAGTCATTTTGTTCCCTACACACCAAGTCCTGAGCCCCATTTCACAGTAAACACAATGATTTTAGAGGTAGTGGGTTGCTGGGCTCAGTTCTGTGCCAGACAGTTTTTTGTCAGCCTCGTTCTTTGGGACCACAGCAAACCATAGGTAAGCTGCAAAGATGAAAGCCTTTTCATTGTCTATAACTTCTCCTTTGTGGGGATTGAGCCATTTGTTAAAATCCTTAATTCAAGCAGTAGCCATGGTTTGCTCACCTACCTGACACACACAGCACCCTCTCTCCTTAGACTGTCTCTGACATCCTTGATATCTATCACTGGAGCCCAGTAGGCCCCTCTCTCAATTCCTTTCTTAGTGTACATGCATTTTCTATTTCTGAATATATAGACATAGTTTTCATTCTAATTATCGGGTGAGGATATTAAAACATTAAGATTAAATCATTTGTCTGAAGCTACGTGGTTAACAAGTGGTCTCACAGGCAGGTATTCTTGTCTTCAGCTTCTGTAGTTTCCCCATGCCTCTGGGAGCCTTCCTGTTGTATTCCATTTATCTGTTCAGCACTTCTACAGACATCTACAGTTCAACTACGTTTGAACTTTCTCTTTCAATTTAGACTTTAAGCCAGAACACTTTTCTTTCTAAATGAATCATGCTACAAAAAGAGCTTCTGAGCTCTAAGTAAAATGACCTGTGCTCTGATCATGGGCTAGAAAGTTTTATTTTGATTTATTTCTGGGCTGCAGGGTTTTCTCCGGTTGTGTAAAACTTTCCTGAGATTGAAACATTCCATCCTGCAGGGAAGCTCCTTAAAAAGGCAGATAAACAACTCAAAAGTGCTTCAGGAAGTCCCTGAAACTGACAAGATTCATCAAGCCAGTGTAAACAATAAAAGCTGTGACTCTCTCAGACAGAAAGAAGCTGAGCTGCAAAGAAGACTCTTAGAGGAGAAGACCTGAACTAAGTCTCTGAGGTCAAACCAGCTGCCTGGAAGTAGCAAAACTAGCTGAGCTTCCTGAAAGAAGTTTAGACCAGAGTCTCTTGGATGAGACTCACCTCAGTGTGTTGAACTGCCTGCAGGCTGTTCAGTGTGCTCCAGGTTTTCCAGCTTTTGTGAGGTTGGGATAGTTAAAGCTATCTTTAACTCATTTCTGCTCCTGTAAGTAATTCCCTACCTGTGCCTCTGTAAGTAACCCAAATAAAATTTATTGGTTCACCTGATTGTACTTTGGTAGGATCTATATTTTGGTTTGTCACAGGATCCCCATCTGAGGTGAGTCAACATGCATATTACAACTCCTCAAAAAAGTTTTATCACACAACATCTCTGTAGAACATTATTACACTGTGTGCTTTGATGGGTCTTAAGAGCCTTTTCAGTTCTGATCATCTAAGAGCATTTTCTGTTTGCTCCATTATCATGAATCTGTTGGTTATTGATTAAATACCATATTTTAAGTATTTACAAGACCAGTATTAATCCTACATATAAGAATAGAAAAGGATTATTGCCATGAGCAGATGCTTAGCAAGTTTAATGGTTTGAGGCTCCATACATGATGTTGTTAGTCCATGGGCTTGGTGGTCTCTTCTTTTTTCTTTTGAAATGTGCAGACTATGGCTGTGAAGGGTAAGACCCTGTAACTCAGGAAAATATGCCCCTTGACATTCAGGAAGAAAGCATTAGACCATCTTGGCAAATCTACCACAGTTACTACTGGGACCGATGAATAAATACCTGGATTCTCAAATAAGAAGCTAAGCATAGTCACTTAATGAGTTTATTTGAAAATAAATTACAGTATGCTATGCAAAAGTGGACAAACCCTTTCATAAAAGAATATATACAAATAGTGAATGCACATATGAGAGAATTCACACTGGAAATAAAATCTGCAGTGAGATGGTAAACTATAAATAAAAGAAATCAAGAAGACTGACAGCACCAAATGCTGGTGGTGACGTGGAGAAACTGGAAGCGTCACACAGCCACAAGGACTCTGCAGTCTCTTATAAACACAAATGTGTGCATGACCAAGCAATTCTCCCATTTACACAGGATGTAGGAAAGACCCACATGAGGCCGAAAATGTCTCTAGCAGTTTTCATAATAAAAATTAAAGCCTGGAAACAATGTAAATGTCCATATGATAAGGAACTCAAAAATATCCAAACAGGCAGAAAGTAGATGCAATGGAAATATATACTGTGAATATAGTCATTTAAAAGTCCAAGATTAGGGAAGACTAATCCAACAGCTAAAAGCCTGTTAGGAAATTACTGTCTCTGTGGTAAAGAAGGTCTGGTACAGAACACAAGGGACCTTCTGGGAAGACGAAGTGTGGGCATACAGATTGGTAGATCTCAAACCTGGGAAAAATGGCTAAGTGAGGTGCCTACTTAACATATCAAAGCAGACAGGGCAGACAGGTTCTCCCAGCATCCTTCAGTCCCTACCTGTTACAGGGTATGGCTGGTATACCCTGTCTCCTACCCTAAATGTTTCCAGCCCAGGGGCAGGGCTGCCCTTCCCCCAGATGCCCTTCCCTATGTAATCCAGCCATCTAGGTTACCTGGACCTTTTGGTCTACCCTTTATTATCTTGGCCAGTCTTTTGGTACAAATCACTCTGCAGTCTGTCTGTCTGTCTCCATATCTCTATATTTGGAGGATTGGGAAATCATATGTTAGCTTTGCATATAAACAAACCCCAGGGTATGTTGGTAAACACACTGACTGTTCCCAGTAGAGTCACAGATCTGAGCACCAAGTATTTTGCTTTTAAGAGCTCTGTTGGGGGATGTAAAGTAAATAAATAAATTAATTAGTGAAAAAAAGAGCTCTGTGGGTCTCAGGAATACTTTGCCTAAAATCTTTTGGCTCAGTGGCTAAGAGCACTGTCTACTCTCCCAGAAGACCCAAGATCAATTCTTAGCACGTACATCGCGGCTCATAACTGTCTGAAACCCATCTCAAGTGATCTGATACTATCACATAGACATACATGCAGGCAAAACACCATTGCATATAAAATAAACCTAAATAAATCATTTTTGAAAATATGCACTCTGGTAGGATGTCCTGAAAATGCATTCTGTTTGTTTGTCTGTTTATTTGTTTATTTTTTATGTATTTCCTTCTGAAATCATGAGGAGTAGAATTCTGTGACTGACAATTTAAGTTCCTAGCAACATTTTTTGCCCTCCGGCTATGGCTTTGTGTGCATTTTATAGCAAAGAAGATGCCTGTTGAATTAATGAGTGAATGAGAAAAATCATCCTGCACTTGTAACCGGTGTGTAATAAAGGTGCAGTAATGGACAAAGACTGTCAGAGCTAGGAAAGACTCGAAGGCTATCAGTGGCAAACTCTCTAAGTCTAAACAGGGAACCAGAAACTTTGACAGACTTTTAAATAGAGATAACCTCAAGATGCTCATAACTGTGGAAGAAGAGCTGAAAAATCCAAAAGGGAGCTTTAACTAACACAACTAAGAAAACAGCAGCTACATCGAGGCTAAAGAAAAAGTGGAGATAGCTGAGAAGCAACTTACTCTTCAGTATCCTGTAACATAAAGGAGATGTAATCATTGCTGCAAACATCACAACCAAGCAACACACACACACACACACACACACACACACACACACACACAGAGAGAGAGAGAGAGAGAGAGAGAGAGAGAGATGAACATACACATAGACACGCATACAGAGAAAGACATGCACACACAGGCGCACACACACACACACATGCAGAGAGACAGAGACATGCACACACAGACACACACAGACTCACATATACACAGTGGCATGCACACACATACAAACACACACATACACACACAGAGAGACATGCATACACAGAGTCACACAGAGAGAGACACACACAGAGACATGTATACACACACACACACAGACACAATGCACCCAGTGTCTGCAGTGGCATGCACTCACACACACCTGCACACACACACATGCCCAGTGGCATGCACACGAGCTTTCCCTTTCTTTTCCCCTTGAGACTTCCCCATGCTGCTCTAGAATGCACTGAAGCTTCTTTCCCCGGTGGCTCTACAGAAGGAGGGGAAGGGGAGCAAATTGGAGGTGGGCCACTGTGGGCTCCTAAAACAGACAAAGGACTAAATCTTCGAGGATAAGTTGAGTTCTGAGATTTGAAGGAGCAAGATAAAGTTTTGGAGATAACAGAACACATGAACATAATCAGAAATCTGCCCAAGGACACTAGTAAAATAAAAATTTTAGGGTTCCATTTGGTTTTAATTCTAAGTAGATGAATCTCCTTCTGCAGTGTCCATTGGAATTTGCCTGGAATCCCACAGGCTCAACTTAAATTTGTTTTAAGAGTGAAGGAGAATTCAGGGGAGGTAAACCTCTCAGTAAAGACTTGGTGGCTGTTTGGTATTAAGTGACATGATTTATCTCTGCCAAGTGGACAATCATCGGTGACTGACAGAAGGACATACAGGTAAAAACATGAAGGATGTATAAAAGCATGGGAAAGTGGCATGCTCATCAGTATCTGTTCTGGAGAGCCATGCTGTTTGGTTTAGGAGACCTGGTCCTTGCTTGGCTTTCTCCTTCCCTGGCTGTGATTTTGGACAGAGCATTAATGAATCCCTCTTGTTTTGAGGAAGATTAACCAAGAGAAAACAAAAGTGTGCACACATGTGCTGGGCTCAGAATGGAAGTACTTGGTTTAAGTTTTAAAGTATGTTTTATCTAGGGGAATGAAAACCTGAACTATGTCTGGCATCTTGTCAGGAGGCCAGAAAACTGGTGGTGAATTCTCTCACCTAACTCTTGAAGTCTGTATTCGGTCTTGCAGTTTTCGTTTGTGCAGAACTGCAAGTAACTCCACATCCAAAACGAAAATGGTGACATCTTAGACTCGAGCAGCAGAAACGTCCCCTCTATGGTGTCCTGCCACTCACTGTAATTCAAACAGATTGATTCCATTTCAAATATTACAGTTTATCTTGAATTTCTTAAGCCTGGGGAGAGGCACATTCCAGTGGTTAGCATTTTATAAACGCAGCTGTAGCAGTCATAAACTGTGACTGGCGTTTGAAAAGTCTAGCGAATCCATTCTCAGCAGAGCAGACTAATTGACTGTTTAGTATTGCCCTGAGTATCCTCACATGAGCCAGCACATGTGTGCACATGCACACTTTAACAGAAAATATCTTTATTCGTGTCTGTTCACATTCATCAGAGCTTTTGCACATGTGGGAAAGAGATAAAGTTTGGGTGTGGGCTAAGCATATGGGAAAGAACAAGAGAGAGAGGGAAAGAGAAAGAGAGAGCGCACATCATTGTATTTCATCTTGTCCACAGTTGGGGCATGCTTGTCTGTTTTTAGCAGGAGTGGTGCAGGTGTGGCAGACCTGTTTAAAAATATTCTGTAAACTCCTTGCCATATGCACAACCACTGGGGCACAGGTGACCAACAATGGCACTAGTTGGGGAGGGAAAGTGTCCCCCACGGCTGCCACCATGGATCAGCACAGCCTTGGTGCCTGAGGCCTAAAGAGTTTGAAGCTTTAGCCTAAATGCGGTCTTCTACCCATGGACAGGACAGCAGGGGCCTCAAGAGCCTTCTCCTAAGGATGTGTGGGCCAGAGGGAAGACCTAACAGAAACAGAGGAGGCGAGAGAGCACCAGGATAGGAGCTTTGCCATTACTGCAGCTGACTTACAAGTTGGTTCTCCTTGTGCCTGGCCTGGCTTCGGGATCATCTGAGCAGGAAGAGTCTCAGCGCCCTTGTTGCAGAGCCACAAAAGTGATTTTCCTTTTCTAGGTGTACATTTTTCAATGTGGGAAACGAGAAAATTTTGCATCTGGTTCCTTCTCATTATTGAATTCATCAACTTACTACTTTTTCAGCCAATTAAATATTTTTCAAGAGCTTATATCTAATCTCCATAACTAACCTCTAGACGTGAAAAGATAGTTGCTTCCAAAGTCTCTGTGGTACTTGGCAGGTCCAACTCCAAATGTTAGTTCTGTTATTCACTGGCTGAGTGACTTGAGTGGCCCTCCATGTGCTCCTCAGCTTCACGTGTGAATGGTGGGCACAGAAACCTTCCAGTCAGCCTAAGAACATGGGAGGTATGCCGTGGATGGCATCAACTCTTCCTGTTGCCACTCATGCCTAAAATGTGACTCAATAAAATGCTCAGATCGAAACACCAAGAAATACCGACTATCTTGTCAAAAGGATGGGAAACCAACTGTCCTTAAGAAATCTGCTATCGTAAAACCAGGAGACAGCTGAAAACATGCAGCTCCATCGATACTGCGTTTTTTCCTGCCACCCGTTCCCACTTGTACCCCTCTCTCGTTTTACTTCAGACAGAAATCTGAAGAAGTTCAAAGGTCTTCTCTACCTTTGCAACTCAAAAATTCCAACCTAATTAACGGCTTTTGCTTAATTTTAATTAGGCCAAATATAACTGCTTTCATTCCTAATCAGCCCCTAGAGAATGCCGTTCCTTCACTAAACTTTCTGTCTTTCTCAGAACTGTCATCTTTTCCCCAGATGTGGGTCTTCGAACACTATTTTCTCTGTCATGCTTTCTGGAAGATATTAGAATCTTTTTCATATTATATATTTTTGTTGTGCTCTTTTCTCTCTCTCAGCTCCTCTCTGACCCTCTCTATCCCCTACTGACACAACTTTATCTACGCTCCCTTCTCTGTTAAATGCTAGTGCGTGCACGAGCTCTCTCTCTCTCTCTCTCTCTCTCTCTCTCAATCAAAACAAAGGACCTTAAAAAAAGAAGAAAAAGAAATAAAATAAAAAACCTCGTCAAAACAACAACAATAACAGCAAAAACTACACAAAGAAAAATATGGAATCCTTTTTATTTGGTCAACTACTAGGTATGGGGCTTGCCCTGCACTGTGGCTGATATACCCAAGGACAATCCATTGGAGAAAATTGATTTTCCGGTCCCAGCAGGTACCAGTTGCAAATATCTTCTTAGTTCAGGGTGGGACTCTGCTTTCCCTTCTCAGTGATGATATTGTGTCTGGTTTGAACCTTTGCAGGGCTTGTCCATGCTGTCACAGTCTTTGCAAGTTCATATATGTATCTGCTCTGATGTTTCTGGAGATTCTGTGTTCTTGGAGTCAACCACCATGTCTGGTTTATACAAGCCTTCCACCTCTCTTCACTGCTGTGTTTAGATGCATGGCATTATCTGAAGCCAATCAGCAGAGGACTTGGCTCTAACCCATTTCTATGAAGAGCTGCAATGCTTGATCTTACTGGAATTTAATTTATATATCTAATAGTTGTAATAAAGCATACAATGTAGGTATTAGAGTAAAGGTACCTGTTTCCTGTGTCCAGATGAGTGATTTGGAGACACATGTTTAGATCTGCCATCTAACTTGATCTCAGGATTCACTACTGATATAGAATCAAATCAGAGGCTTTCTACTGAAAACTGCCTTCAGCTTGGGATGTTGCTCAGTGGTAGAGTACTTGTTGATCATGTCCAAGGACCTGAAGTTAGTTCTCAGCACCAGAACAAACAAGAAAGAAGGAGAAAACTTCCTTACGATTTTGTATAAGTCATCTGTAAAAATCACATAAAGTTGAGCCAGGCAGCGGTGGCACATGCCTTTAATCCCAGTACCCGGGAGGTAGAGGCAGGTGGATTTCTGAGTTCGAGGCCAGGCTGGTCTACAGAGTGAGTTCCGGGACAGCCAGGGCTACACAGGGAAACCCTGTCCAAAATAAATAAAAATCACATGAAGTTGATTTAATGGAAGGACTTTTGATTGTTTTTATTTCTTTGGGATATTATACATTTTGTCCAGAGTTCCAATTCCTTAGTAGAACTTATAGATAATATTCTCTTAACATTTTGGCAAATCGCTTTTCTGTTGGTAGTAAGAGTCCATTATTTTTCATGTGATTTCATCTACTCTCCCTTTCTTCATAAAGTTTCCAACTTACTAGTCTTTTCAAAGAAATACTTGTTAAGATTTTTGTTTTATCATTTTGCATTTTTAATGCTTATTTTCTATTTGTTATGAATTCAGCAATTTAGTCATTCATTGGGATTTTGAAATATTTTAAGTTAAATTAATAGTTAATTTGTCATCAGTATTTCGTGTTTAATACTTAAAAGTGTTTAAGACTTTACGGACATGCAAAGCCCCTCCCTTCTTTTTTTTAACATTGGCTCCAACCTACAGTTTTTTGTGTTGGAGCCAATATAATTCTTGATGTCAGTCATTTGTAAATGGCTTTTGGTTATAGGTATTACTTAGAAAAATGTCTTAATATTTTCAAGTGGATTATCTTGAAGGTGACAGATATCTTTTGTTACTAATTACTAACAGTAATTTAAAATTAAAAATTCTGATCTTTATGTAATTTTCTGTTTTGCATTCATAAAATATTCTATCATTTCTTTGTAGTTCAATAAAAGGTCAATTTTTGTGACAAACACTTAGATTAAGACATATGTATATATACACACAATATACACACACACACACACACACACACACACACACACACATATGTAGTTAGTTAGTTAGTTAATTAGTTAGTTAAATTATCCAGGCCTTTTTTTAACTTTGGGACTCATCAAATGTCATTGAGTGGAATGAATTAAAAATTTTAATCTCTTTGTTTCTGTGTCTAGGATCCGTGTTAATTAGGAATATACATGATTGATAGTTTTATTTCCTTTGTTAATTATTTTGTCAATTTAAATTACTCATCCTTGGTACTTTTCACCTTGAAGTCTGATTTGTGTGCTAATATTGACATTTCTGCCATTTTAACATTAACAAGGCTTATGTCTAAAATATTTTCAGTTTTAACCTTTTCTGGGTCTTTTTGCCTAGGTATATCTTGTGTAAATAACACGTAACTAAACTTTGCTTTTCATTAATACATTTTTTAGTCTCTGATTTATTATAGGATTATGTAATCCAATCTCTTTTCCTTTGATAAGTGACCTTTTACAGCTGTGTCTCCAAATTACTTGATGCTTATGATAAGATGTAGAATCGTATAGTATGGCCTGGCTTGGATCCCTCTCTCTGCCTTGCCTGCTCTTCTGTATTGCTGTTATGTTAATTCTCTGGTCCCAGTTTGTTCATCAACAAAACAAGAATTACTATAATGTTTTTCTGGATTCATTGATTTGCTTTTGGGATCTTGAAGATTACTGCACTAGAAAAATCCAGAACTGCTGGGAAAAGAGGGAGTCAAGCAGGCCATGATGGCGATGGCAGACTTTCCTCCTATCTCTGCTTCTTGAGTCTACCTTTGCTTCTCTCCCCTTTCTTCTAGGTTTCTGGAAATACTGCATCTTTTTTTTTTATTCTAGCAGTTACCTGTGCACATGGCATACATTTTTCTTTTATTGAAGATAGACCTTTTCATAGTTTATACTAACTAGTTTTCTCTCCCTCTACTTCTCCTGTTCCTTCCCATCTTCCCTCACACCCAGATCCACCCCCTTTCTGTCTCTTGTTGGAATATTAACAGGCTTTTAAAGAATAATAATAAAATCTAATAAGAAAACAAACAAACAAACAAAAAACAGACTGAAGGAAAAGAGCACAGAAAACAAAGCAACAGATATAGATGCAGAAAGACACTCCGTTTTACATTCAGAAATCCCATTAAAACACAAAACTGGAAGCCATAATATACACAAAACCTGTTGGGCAAAATAAAATCAAGTAAAATAACAGTGTTCTATTTAAAAAAAAAAAAAAAAAAGCCCTGACTCAACATTATGAGACAAGGAACTTCCAAAGATGCCATTTAATGTGTTTTCTACTGACCATGTACAATGGGGCATGATGCCTAATTTAAGAGTAGTTTATTTCCCCAATGAGGCACCCTTAGAGTCAGGGTCTAGGTTAGGGATGGGGCCATGTGGCCACTTCTTTCAGATCTAGGACACCATCTGGTGCAGATTCGTGCAGGCCCATGCATGCTGCCCCAGTCTCTGTGACTACATATGTGCATCAACGAGTATATCAGAATGTCATTATGTTGCTACATTCCTTCTGTAGAACAGTAGTATTTGATTTTCCTCTAGGTTCAGGGACTATCTAATCTCAAGTTCTTGGTCACTTAGGTAGTGTCGATATGGGTTACATCCCATGGAAGGAGCCTTAAAGAAAATCAGATACTAGTTGATTACTCCCACAAGCTTTATGCATATAGCACTAGCATATCTATCTAGCAGGCAGGTCACCACCGTAGATAAAAAGGTTTGTGACCAGGTTGGAGTTTATGTTTCTCCGTTGGTAGTGTACAGAGTACCTTCTGGTACTAAGAGTCCTTAGGGGTGACAGTCTAGGCAGGCTCCAGCTCTTGACTCCTTTATGTTCAATGAGTTGTATATTATTTTGAGCAATAGCACCTTGCCATCGGTGTGTAAAGAGCAACCTATGGCTTTCGCAACAGCTGGGGCTGTTTGGTGCTTCACTTGGGACCACTTTGGGCAAGAACTCAATTAAATTAGTTGTGATCTATTCCTGGTACTGAAGCCTCATGTAGTGATGAAAGATGTCCAATTGTGCCTCTGCCTTCCCCACTATTTGACATTTCATTTACATCACCTTCATATATGTATATAATTTAATAAGTTCCTCTTGTATTAGGTTTCCATAGGACCCCTCAAAAGGCCCTTAATTTTAGCTATTCCTCTCCATATTCCTTTCCTCTCCATTTGATTCTCATCACAGTCCCTTTCCCCATCTATCCACAATGATGCTACTTCCCCTTCCTACAGAGATCTGTCTCTCACCTCTAGTCCCTTACTCTATACTAATCTCTGTACCTCTGTGAATTATAGCTTGCTTATCTTTGACTTAAATACTAAAATCCACGTATAAAAGCAAATACATACCTTATTTAGCTTTCTGGGTCTGGCTTACCTCACTCGGGATGATGTTTTCTAGTCCCACCCATTTCATGATTTCATTTTTTAACAGCTGAGTAACATTCCATTGTGTAAATGTGCCACATTATTTTATCTATTCATCTGTTGGCAGACATCTAGGGTCTTTCCATTTTGGGGCTATTATGACTAGAGCAGTAACAAATGTGACTAAGTAAGTGTCTCTGCAGTTGGATAAAACATGGCATATACCCAAGAGTGTATAGCTGGATCTTGAGGTAAATTGCTTCCAATCTTCTTGAAGAAATGCTACACTGATTTCCATAGCAGCTGCATGAGTGTTCACTCTCACCAGCAATGGATGAGTTTCCCCCTTTCTCCACATCCTCCCTAGCATGAGCTGTCATTTGTTTTATTGATCTTGGCTCTTTTGACTGGTGCAAGATGGAAACCTCTTATTTGCATTTCCATGATGGCTAAGGATGTTGAACATTTTTTCCAGTGTTTCTCAGCCATTTGAATTTCCTCTTTTGAGAGTTCTATTTAGATCTCATTTTAAAATTGGATTATTTGGGTTTTATGGGGGATGGGTGTCCAGTTTTTTGAGTTCTTTATATATTTGGGTTATTATTCCTCTATTGGATGCATAGTTGGTAAAACTCTTTTCGCATTCTCTAGACTGCCACTTTGCTCTATTGATGATGCTCGTTGCTTGGAGATAGTTTTCAGTTTCATGAGGTACAATATGTTGTACCTCGTTGATTTCAGTGCCTGTCCTTTTCATGTTCTGTCTAGAAAATCATTTCCTGTGCCAATGAATTTGAGGCTATTTCCCACTTTCTTTACTACCATATTCAGTGTATCTGATGTTCTGTGGAGGTTTTTGATCCATTTAGAGTTGAGTTTTATTCAGGATGATAAGTATGGATCTATTGGATTCTTCTGCATGGAGCCATTGAGTTTTATCAGAACTATTTGCTGAAGATGCTGTCTTTTTTCCAATATGTATTTTTGGCTTCTTTATAAAACTTCTGGTGTCCATAGGTGTGTGGATCTATATCTAAGTTTTCAGTTTTATTTCATTTATGAAAGTGTCTATTTTCATGCCGATATCATGCTGTTTTTATTACAAAAGTTCTGTACTGAAATTTAAGTTCAGGAATGGTGATTCTTTAGGACTGTTTTAGTTCTATTGGGTGTTTTTTGTCCCATATGAAGCTGAAAATGGTTTGTTCAAGATCTGTGAATAATTGTACTGGAATTTTGATAGGGATTTCATTGAATCTGTAATTTGGTAGGAGGAGAATTTTTCGTCGATTATTCCTACCAATTCATGAGCATGGAAGATCTTTTCATCTCCTGATAGCTTCTTCGATGTCTATCTTAAATCTTAAAGAAGTTTTTAATCTTGTAAATCTTTCACTCCTTGGTTAGATTTACCAAATATAGTTTATATTATTTGTGGCTATCATGAAGTTGTGTCTCTGATTTCTTTTGTGCCCCATTTGTTATTTATTTATAGGAAGGCTACTGGATGTTTTGAGTTAGTTTTGCATCCTGCTACTTTGCTAAAGGTGTTACAGGTCTGATTATCTGATCTTGATTTAACTCTGGTAGGTGGTATGCATTAAGAAAACAGTTTCTTTTAGATTTCCCAATTCTGTGGAGCATAGGTTTTTAATATTCATTCTTGTGACTCTTCTACTTTCCTCAGTGTCTGTTATTATGCCCCCGTTTTCATTTCTAATTTTATTAATTTGGATCTTCTCTTTCTTTCCTTTGATTAGTTTGGATAAGGATTTTCAATCTAACTGATTTTGATGTACATATTTTAAAAAATCACCTTTGTATCATTATTCATATGTCATTTAAAATAATATGCATTAATAAATTCTGCTAAGTTAATTACTGAGACCGATTATTGAAGTAGAGAACATTTCCAGCATCCAAAATGCCACATACCATGCCCCATTCAATAACACCTCTCACCTCATATCCCACCTCTTTCCGGCGCCAGGTGAGCATTGCCAGGGGCCTGTCAATATGGCTTAGAATTTATTTCTCTGGAGTTTCCTGTGAGCAGAATACCATAGCTTGTGGCCTTTTGTGATATATTTGCTACAACTATCTACAGATATCCAATAGTTCTAATCCTTATTACGTGAAATAAAATTAACCTAATTTCCCCTGTTCCTCGTCTCCACTTTGAAGGTTCTGATTTTAGGTATCGATATGTAAGGGCTGTATATAAGGAGTTCTGCATAACCCATATTTTTCTATTTCATCCATTTTTCTGCAATCTTGTCTCTTATATATTATTACTGTTTGACTTATTTTCTTCCTGCTTCATACAACTATTTGAGGTACCTTCAAGTGTGTCTCTGTGTGTAAATATTTTTCTAGAGGTCATGAAGACTGTAAGTTTTCTGAAACTACTTAACCCTGACATGCCTTTGTCCAGGTGTCTCAATGGATAGGTGGTCTAGATGCTGAACATAGGGTTGTAAAAAAATCCATTTCTTCTGATTTTTTTCTTTTGCTGTTATGAGCTCAGATGGACTACAAGGAGAAATACACCCACTGGGTCTTCTATTACTCAGATAGTCAATTCAGCACCATCTGCTTCTGCATTGCTGATTATCATCATTTTAAATTGACGTCAAAGGCAGAGCCTCCATTCCATGCTCGTCCAAAGCGAATGGGTGCTGCTCACCTGTGAGTCTTCTTGAAAGGGAGGTTTGTTATGTTTAGTCCTTGGTGATGGCACACTGCTGGTCTGCAGATTGCTTTGCGAGCAGCATGGTCCCGCTTCTCTTCTTTACACCTGAGACACTCTCTTTAATCTTCTTGAGCATATTATGCTTTGCATTAATTGTTTCCTTTCTTAAATCTTCTATTAGCACTGTTTCCATATGTTTTTTAAAAAATAAAAGCAATTTTAATGTGTGTATGTGTGTGTGTGTATGTATGTGTGTGTGTGTGTGTGTGTGTGTGTGTGTGTGTGTCAGAGGACAACTTTCCTTCCTGTGGATCCAACTCAGGTCATCAAGCTTGGCAGCAAGCTCTGTGACCCACTGACCCCTCTTAGCCGTCATTGCCTGAGCTCTTAAAGCTTGTATTTGTTCAGTCCATGCTTCCCATTTGTGGTATAATTCCATGTTTTTCTTATCTTGTACATTTTTGGTTTCCAGACTTGCCTGCTGATGATAGGGGGACTTATACTGAAACATTAGGGAACTGACGTTCTTGGCAACCAATACATCTAATGACTCTATGTTTACAATGAGAAGTAGAACAACAGAGGAGAGAGATACGCGATGCCTTGCAGCTCTTGCTCTGCCAGGCTGCATGTCTGAGCTTGTCTGTTCCTGCAGATGAGGGCGAGGGCATTGTGCTGTGTAGGGATCCTCCAGCTGTTGTTAACTTCATAGCCAATACTGCTTTTGCTTGAGGCAATTATAACCGAGGTAGAGGTCAAGCAGCATAGAGCATAGGATTAATATAAAAATAATTGCATGATGTGTGTACTTCCTCAGACACATCATGCAAGGCCACACGTTACATGTGTCACCATAATTTATTCCAGGGTTGTTCTTTGTCAATTTTTTTGAACATCTAACTCCTATTTACTCTTTCTCTACGTTGTTAGATACTTCTATTAAATAGATGAAGACAATTCAGGTTTGTTGACTGCTCTTTCTTCCTTTATATTTGTGAGTAAGTTGGATGATGGAGTTACAGATATTTGTCTACAGTATCTGTAAACACATAGTACCTTAGAGCCACACTGTGCATATTGGAAGAGAAAGATCGATCATGGGAGAGAGAGGGAGATGGGACTGTGGAGTCAGTGAAGACTAGTTGAATAAAGAGACAATGGGAAAATGAATGAAGGTAAAATTTGCAGATGGGAAATTTAGCTAGCTTTTGACCCTCTTAACATCTCTAAGAGCTCCACAAACAAGATTAATTGAGTAGGCTTCAACATTTGAGGAGCCCTGGCTGGGGTGACCTTATAGATAAGAGCCAAGTGAACTGTAAGAATATTAATTTTAGTTTTCAAAGAAGTGGATTTTTTTTTTAAGTTTATAGAAGAAATAGCACGTTCTCTGTTGTATGCATTGTTTCTGTGAGCTGAATAAAACCATCTCTTATTTTGTGGGTGTTCAGGGATTTAATTAACAAGATTTCTTCAGATGCCAAGAAACAGCAATTTAAATCTTAGAATCAGATGTAAGTTTAATATGATCTCTTATTCTTAAGATGTGGGGGAATGGTAGAAAGGCAGGCAAAGTTCTCTTTGTTGGGGCTCAGGTTACTAATTTATAAAAGGTTACATTCTGGAGTAGCAGAAGCTCATACTCTCAAAATCAATTTCTTCTCTTTAAAAAAGGTGTTTGCTGAGCATGTGTCTTTGTGGCAGCTTTATTCATAATAGCCAGAAACTGGAAACAACCTAGATGTCCCTCAACTAAAGCATGGATAAAGAAAATGTGGTACATCTACACAATGGAGTGCTATTCAGCTATTAAAAACAAAGACAGCACAAATTTTGCAGACAAATGGATGGAACTTGAGAATATCATTCTGAGTGAGGTAATCGAGTCCCCAAAGGACATGCATGGTATGTACTCACTTATAAGTGGATATTAGCCATAAAATGCAGGTATCATGTTACACTCCACAGAATCAAAGAAGCCACCTTCCCAGCATTCTGTTTGCATCTTTGGTTTGCATCATTTATCCAATGCAGCTCTGTCTGTCGTGGCACATAAGATCATCCAGGCAGATTCAGTTTTTTTCTCAGTGTCACTGGCACTGGCAGCCAATCTCTCAAAGAGGAAGCACTTTCAATTTGAGTGATTTCAGAGGTGATAGGCAGTGCTGGAGAGTGGGGAGGTGTGAGCACTACCTAATACCCTTTGCAAAGGAAGAGAGCCTTCAGACTGTCCTCCACCCCCACACTCTGCCCCTTGCAGTTGGAGTCAGGCACAACTGCATCAATTCCAGCGGGGCAGGCTGCGCAACCTCAGGAAATGACTGCCAGGGGTGTAAAGATACTTCCTCACTTCACAGACATCATATTAGTCTTGTCATGTGTGGTGATTGTACCCTTCCTTCCACAGAGACTGGCTCAGGGCTAGGGTACTGATGCAATCCTTCTGTCTGCTGAGAGAGGGTGATGGAAGAGAGGCCATATCAAGGTGAAATGAAGACTTGATCTACACTGGCTGCAGTCTCATTTGTCCTGGATGCCTACAAGTCTCTCTCAGCAGTGCAACTAGACCCCCTTTACCTAGTTCTTGCAGTCCTAGGAGCCATTGTCTGAGAGACAGGTTCTGTAGCAAAGACTGATGTGATTTCTAATTGAGGCAAAGGAGCAGGGAATCACAGACATGTGTGCTTTGGTGGCATACCCTTTCCTTGTCTTTGCATTCGGAGTAGCTCATCAGACAAACATTTATGGAAAATCTTTGCCATGCTGACTTTTAGAGATCTAGAAGGAAATAAAGACAGCCAGTGCTCCTTAGAAGCTTTTGAATCCATGAAGTATTGTCTCGTAGTCAATCAATATTCATTCTTTACAATCTGCCAGGCTGCCTTTCCCTCTGACCTCACCATTGGAGGACCATGTTCTGTGCTCTGCATTAGGGAAGACCTGTAGTCCATGCATCAGGCTCCTGGATTCTCAGGCTCCTGGATTTCCCTTTCTGGGGAAAGGGAAGTGGTCTCTTTTCAGCTCTGAATCCCTACTGAGCCAAGCAAAGAGTGAGCTTCCGTCCGTGGGGCAGTGGACGGTGCCAGGAAACTTAGTAAGGTCAAGTGGGTTCAGAAACCCCGGTACCCTCATACCTGAGGATGGTAAGTGTTTCACCTATTCCTGACCAGATTCCTGTCCTGGAACATGTGACCATGGCACCCTGTGGAGAGAACATGACAATCAGTCACATTGGGGCAGCACCTGAAGCATATGCAGATGAGGCATCCCTAACATCTCAGACCAAGCCAATACAAAATATCTGCTTGTAGACCCCAACCCACCCAAAATGTATAAAAGACCCTGTCCACGAGGGATAAAGCCTGAGAGTTATTTCATCCAAGATTGTCTGAGAGCTTCTGGCATATAAGAGCTGTAATACTTTTGGGGAAGAGAGTTCTGTCCCAAAGCTTTTGCTGCTGGAAGCTGCTGGAGCTTACTTGGGTCACTTCCTGCTCTCATGCTGGCCAGCTGCATAGCTCTCTGCTCCAAAGCAGCAGTGGCAGTGAAGATCAACTCCCCCTCCCCTTCAGAAAGTGTAACATTTTGGCTGCTCTGGCTGGGCAGAGTTCTGCAGGTCTCCACAGATAACCTCAGGTACACAGACCTGCAGGGATACAGATGTTCTCTAGAGGAGGACTCTCAATGGTCCTGTTTGATCTCTCATTTCTCATCCAGTGTCTTTCTCATGTTGGGACAGACAGAACTTAAGAAGAGATTGCATAGTGAGGGAAGACTTGGAGCCAGGAACTAGCATTTGATCAGGGTCCAAATCTGTATCTGGTTTGCACTTGGCATAAATCACCTGGTTTTTCTTATATGCCACAGGGAATGGATAAGATGAAGCTAAAATCACCATTGGCATGTTAAATCATTGTTTTTATGTGTAGAATTACCTGGCAAACTTTTACAGAAAATCAGCTTTGTGAGAGGCTTCCATCAGGAGGCTTCAGTGCTGTATCCCACAGTGTCCAGTGGAAGGCTCGCTCTTCCACTAGTGGAAGACTCCTAATGACGTCTGCTTGGTTGCTAGCAATCCCTTCTTGTCCTCAGGGCATCTTCCCTAGTTTTGTTTCCTGGAGGTTGATTTTATGCTCATGTTTCTGAAGTCTCTATTACTCTTCTTGGAAGACTGCTTTAATCTCACTTCCCTCTGCTGGAGCGGATTTCTAGTAGTAGTCAGATTGTTCCCTCCCACAGCGCTCCTATGCACAGAGTGGCTATTGATCTGCATGTTCTAATCTCCCCCCTAATGGTTAGCTCAGAGCTTGACTCCTCACCACGTGTAGCACTGGCCTCAACTCACTAGCTTGTCAGTAAGTGAGCATCACCTGAGCATCTTTCCTTTTACAAACAGTCTATAGGAGCTAGAGAGATGGCTTCGAGGCTAAGAGCATTGTCACTGTTGTGTAGAACCCAGGTTCAATTCCCAGAACCCACAAAATGTCCACAACTGTCTATGACTCCAACTCCAGGCTTTTAAGCACCTTCTTCTGACCTCCAAGAGCACTAGGCATATGCCAAAACCAAGTAGCTTGGTATATTGTCAGTCTGGAAAGCTGTGCAACTGGATAAGCCAGTCCAGAGGAAGAGTGAGGTCGAGACATGTCTAAACCCTGCAAATCTTGTCCCAAGACTGGAAGGAATAGGTCTATTTCCTCCTTGCTCTGGACCTGTTTGTATTCCACATTGTATAACAACAGAGCTCAAGTATTTGTGCCTCAATCTCTTTGTAAGTTTTGAAAGTACTCTGGAACCCAAAAGGCTTTTTCTTACCATCGTCTACCGATTCATATTTAATGCATCGGAAATTAGAGAGAAATCTGCTAGTCACAAAGTTTTGTTTCGTTTCGTTTTTTTGGGTTTTTTTTGTTGTTGTTGTTTTTTTGTTTTTTTAAGTTATGGCATTATTTTACAGTTTGCAAATTTCTTTAAATCTGAGTTATTGAAGACAGTTTCTCTTACCTTCTTTGATATCCATGCTGCAACAATGTTTTGTTTAGATTAAGCAGATAAAAGAACCTCTGCCTTATACTTATTTGTAATTGGAACAGGGTGGGGACTTAGTAATGTATTGACAAGGTTAGCATTCTGTCTAAACTCCACCCCACAGTAACCTGGCAACAGCCAGGTATGCTTCTCCTCACAGTTGCCTGGCAACAGCCAGGTGGGCCTGGCCCAATAAAAGGGGGCTGCTTGCCCCTCCTCTCTCTCTTATCTCTTACTCTTCTCTCTTTTGCATCTCTTATCTCTTAACTCTCCCCATTCCCTCCCCCCCTCTCTCCACGTGGTCATTATTTCCTGCCTTCTACTCTTCTTGGGTATATTAGCTTCTTTTTGCTCTAGAGCTTTCAGGTGTGCTGTTAAGCTTCTAGTATATGCTCTCTCCAGTTTCATTTCGAAGGCACACAGAGCTATGAGTTTTCCTCTTAATACTGCTCTCATTGTGTCCCACACGTTTGGGTATGTTGTACTTTCATTTTCATTAAACTTTAGGAAGGCTTCAATTTCTTTCTTTATTTCTTCCTTGACCAAGTTATCATTGAGTAGAGTATAGTTCAGATTCCATGTGTATGTGGACTTTCTGTTGTTTTTGCTCCCATTGAAGACCAGCCTTAATCCGTAGTGATCTGATAGGAGGCATGGGATTATTTCAACCGTCTTATATATGTTGAGGTTTGTTTTGTGGCCAATTATATGGTCAATTTTGGAGAAGGTATCATGAGGTGCTGAGAAGAAGGTATATTCTTTTGATTTAGGATGAAATGTTCTATAGATATCTGTTAAATCCATTTGGTCCATAACTTCTGTTAGTTTCACTGTATCTCTGTTTAGTTTGTGTTTCCAAAATCTGTTCATTGATGATAGTGGGGTGTTGAAGTCTCCCACTATTATTGTGTGAGGTGCAATGTGTGCTTTGAGCTTTAGTAAAGTTTCTTTTATGAATGTGGGTGCCCTTGCATTTGGAGCATAGATGTTCAGAATTGAGAGTTCTTCATGGTAGATTGTTCCTTTGATGAGTATGAAGTGTCCTTCCATATGTATTTTGATGATTTTTGATTGAAAGTTGATTTTATCTGATATTAGAATGGCTACTCCAGCTTGTTTCTTGGGACCATTTGCCTGGAAAATTGTTTTCCAACCCTTTACCTTGAGGTAATGTTTGTCTTTGACAATGAGGTGCATTTTCTGTATGCAGCAAAATGCTTGGTCCTGTTTATGGATCCAGTCTGTCAGTCTATGTCTTTTTATTGGGGATTTGAGTCCATTGATGTTAAGAGATATTAAGGAATAGTGATTGTTGCTTCCTGTCATTTTTTGATGTTATTTTCATGTTTGTGCGGCTATCTTCTTTTGGGTTTGTTGGAAGATTACTTTCTTGCTTTTTCTTGGGTGTAGTTTCCTTCCTTGTGTTGGCGTTTTCCATCTATTATCCTTTGTGCTAGGGCTGGGTTTGTGGAAAGATATTGTGTAAATTTGGTTTTGTCATAGAATATCTTGGTTTCAGCATCTATGGTAATTGAGACTTTTCCTGGGTATAGCAGCCTGGGCTGGCATTTGTGTTCTCTTAGGGTCTGTATGACATCTTCCCAGGATCTTTTAGCTTTCATAGTCTCTGGTGAGAAATCTGGTGTAATTCTGATAGGTCTGCCTTTATATGTTACTTGCCCTTTTTCCCTTACTGCTTTTAATATTCTTTCCTTCTTTAGTGTATTTGGTGTTTTGACTATAATGTGATGGGAGGAATTTCTTTTCTGGTCCAATCTATTTGGAGTTCTGTAGGCTTTTTGAATGCTTATGTTCATCTCTTTCTTTAGGTTAGGAAAGTGTTCTTCTATAATTTTGTTGAAGATATTTACTGGCCCTTTTAGTTGTTAATCTTCATTCTCTTCTATACCTATTATCCTTAGGTTTGGTCTTCTCATTGTGTCTTGGATTTCCAGGATGTTTTGGGTTAGGAGCTTTTTGAATTTTGCATTTTCTTTGACTGTTGTGTCATTGTTTTCTATGGTATCTTCTGCACCTGAGATTCTTTCATCTATCTCTCATATTCTGTTGGTGATACTTGCATCTATGACTCCTGATCTCTTTCTTAGGTTTTCTATCTTCAGGGTTGTCTCCCTTTGTGATTTCTTTATTGTTTCTATTTCCATTTTTAGATCCTGGATGATTTTGCTCATTTCCTTCACCTGTTTGATTGTATTTTCTAGTAATTATTTAAGGGATTTTTGTGTTTCCTCTTTAAGGGCTTCTACCTGTTTACCTGTGTTCTCTTGTATTTCTTTAAGGGATTTCCTTCTTAAAGCCTTCCATCATCATCATGAGATGTTATTTTAAATCTAATCTGAGTCTTGCTTTTCTGGTGTGTTTGGCGTATCCAGGGCTTGTTGTGGTGAGGGAACTGGGTTCTGATAATGCCAAATTGCCTTGGTTTCTGTTTCTTATGTTCTTGCCTTTGCCTTTCATCATCTGGTTATCTCTGGTGTTTGCTAGTCTTGCTCTCTCTGACTGTCCCTTGTCCTCCCTCAAGTCTCAGCATCAGTCCTCCTTGGAGATCAGCTCTCTCTGAGAGGAATTTGGGTTTGGAGTGCTGTGGTACAGGGTCAGCTCTGGGGTGCAGACAGAACCTAAAAGGATCCTGTCCCCAGCTTTTCCTTGGTTCCTGTGTCCTGATGACTCTGTGAGGGTCCCTCTTCTTGAATAGAAGTGGTGGTCTTGCTTGTGCTCAAAAGTTTGTAGGCACTTCTAGGAGACCAGCTCTCTCCTGGCACTATTTGAGCATGGAGCCCTGTGTCACAGGATCAGCTCCTTGGCCACAGAATGAAACTGGAAGTCCACTCCTCATTCCCTGTGTCCTGAGGGTTCTAAGCGAGTCCCTCTGAGCAGAAGGGCTGGCTTTACCCCCACTCACAGGCTTGTCCACACTCCTGGGAGGCTAACTCTTTTCTCTGCACTATTTGGCTATGGATCATGATTTTGTTTTTTAACACTTAAGTAATATTCCATTGCATAAATATCCACATTTTCTTTATCCAATTATCTGTTGACAAATACCTAAGTTATTTTCCATTTCTGGCTATTATGAATAAAGCAGCAATGAGCATGATTGAACTGGTGTTTCTGTAGAAAGATGTAAATTATTTTAGGTATATACAAAGAGTAGTATAGCTGGAGCTTGAGGCAGATGTGTTCCCAGCTTCCCAAGGAACTACCTCACTGCTTTCCATATTGGCTGTATTTGTTTGCACTATCACCAATACCATTCATGTTTAAATGAACAGTTGTCCTTTGTTCTTCCATATCCATGTAGTGTTCCATGAAAATGAAAATTTAGATCACTTGCACATTATTTCTTATTGAGATAACTCTTATTTTTCAGTATACTAATATACTTTCTATAGTTTCCACCTTATTACAAAATATAAAAGGATGGATACGCAAAGCTCCAAATTTCATTTAAAAAGGTATTAACTGCTTTGTTAAGGGTTTTCTAAAGAAGCCATTTTCTGTTTTCACTTTTCCTCCTGGGGATGAAGCCAGCCCACATTGGCTTTACTACCTTGGTGTACTCTGAGGCTCCAGTAATTTGATCTGATATGACTTTTACACATCAATGAAACATATGAAAAACAGGTCAAATCTTAGCACCATTGAGAAATAGTTCCAACCTTATGAGTTCCCTGAATGAGTCTCAGAAATACTTGGGGCTCCTAGGACCACTTGGTGAGAAACATTGACCTACACGATTGCTTCCTCTTCCAATTCTTTCTCTAGTCATCCAAAAGACCTATTTGCAGTAGGGTTTGATCTGAAGATTGGTGGGAGAGACAGGACCCTTGCTTTACTTCTTTCTGAAAACTTATTCTAAGACTTTGCCTTAGACATTATGACCTTTGGTTCACTAAGAACATCAGGACCAAGACTCACTAATTAATTGGGCTTCTCATCCTTGATTTAGAAAGTGATATGGTAAAGAGGCTGAGGTGGAGAAAAATCAAAGAGGAAATGAAATGTGCAAAAGCAAGAAGGACTAACGTGGAGAGCACTGGAGAGGAACAGATGGAGAAAAGGACTGTAAGAAAAAGAAGAATGAAAGGAGAGCACTCCCAAGGGTAGTAGCTATGGCACAGTCTTCCATGAGGCTGGAGACCTGGGTTCAGCAGGCCCTAACCAACTTGTTCTTTGTAGTAGTTAACATCTTCTCTGGGTTTCCCATTTCCCTTCCTGCAAAGTGAGTGTCCTGGAAGGTAAATGCTTTTTACTGGAGATAGACGAGAATACTACAATTGGGCTGGGTGGCTCAGGCCTGCAATCCCAGTTTCTGGGAAGGATAAAACAGGAGGGCAGAAGGTCAAGCCTGCCTAGTCTGCAGTGTGAGCTCAAAGCAAGCCAGAGTGGCCTAGTAAAACTCTCCCTTCATGTTAAAAGCATTAAAGGAAAAAAAGGAGGGCTGGAGATATAACTCAGTAGTTGAGTACTTACAGGACCTAGAAACAGAACAAAATTAAAACCATCTACAGATGCTTTTACAGAGTCTCTACTTTCTCAAAATTGTGAGGAAACCTTAAGTAGCTATGATTTTTTTTCTAGGGCAGGGAATGAGTTGTTTTCATTGACACTCAAAGGCCTCTTTGGCATACATGATGAAGAACCACAGGACTTATTTATTTATGTATTTATGCTTTAAAGTATTTCATAGGCCTCAAACATCATGACCTTGCATAGACAGGGACCCTGTAAAATAACATCAATTTCGCGGTCTTAATCATTTGACCCAAACAAAACTCAAGATGAAGTTTTTTGCCTCTGTAACAATTTTGCTTATTCATGAGGGAAAAATGGTAAAGCAAATTCATAAAATTAAAAAGCTCTTGAATGATCACATTGTAATATTCGGCACAGTGCAATTGGGACATTTGGAAAACCAGAGTATCCAGGGTCTACTAAGGATAGATAGCTATCCCCATCAAGGCAAAAAGTAACAGCTTTCCGCAGCATGCCTGAGCTGCACAGCAACTCCGGTCTTAGTTTGTTGACTTGGTCCTAAGGAAGGGACAAAACTCGCCAAGTCTGGTGAAAGCACAACAGTGGAAAACCAGTGCTACCGTCTGCTGGCAGACAGGGCCGCTGCCGGCACCACACTTGGTCAGCTCTCCCCAAGCAGCGCTCACTCCTTGCCATGGCTGGCTTTGGCAGGTGCTGGTTGGCTGGCCCCCGAGTGCAGGAAGTTCTGGGTCATGGTGACCTCGAGATGTTGATGCCAGATGAAATATGCCCTGGAGGTTCTCCAGGGTCACATGGCTTATGGAGCAAGAGAAGGCAAAGCTGTTCTTGTGCTGACAAAGTGGATTTTGGCTTCAGAATAGCACCCCTTGGGGATTAGGAGGAGTTGTGGGTGGAAGTGGAGAGGGGAGGCTGGTCAGGCCAGACAGGGTGTGAAAACGGGCGGGGGAAATCAGTTTTTATTTTCATACCCCATCCTCTGTAGCCTTCCAGGAGGTCATTTGCTCCTGGAGGTAGAGTCATAGCCTCAAATCAGTGGCAGAGATAGCTAGGGAAACATTTGGGTGTGGTTTTGTTGTTTATGTGGCAGGGTGGGTTGATTTCTAACTCCTTACCTGCTTAGACTCAAGTGGGCCAAAGTAGTATAAGACATGGGGCCTGACTTGAGTCCCTCCGTCACTCAGCAACTCAAAATGGAAAGGAAGTTGACCAAGGAAGCTCAGGGAAGAGTTGCTAAGTATAAGTCTGATTTCTCTGCAGATGCTGTTTGGAAAACATTGCTCTTTCTTATCCCTCTCAAGTCTACACATCTTGTTTCTCAATGATGAGGAAGACAAATTGTTTCCCCTTGAAGCTTCTGACCACATTCTCTTCTGTTCCACCTAAGTCAAGGATGTTTAAGTACAATTCCAGTGAAGAGGCAAGGGCTTGTTTCCATCTGCTTTCAAGAACCAAGAACACGGGGCCAAATGGAATTAGATGGGAAGGAAGGAGGGTGAGTCAAAAACAAGATTCAGCTGGAGGAGGTCAACCTGATAAGCATGCTGATTTAAGGTTTGGAAAAAAATAGAGGTCAGGCCCCAGGAGTCGATCAGGAGCCAGAGAGGGACAACTCCCTATGACATATTAAGATCTCTGTCTACCTGCCATCAGCACAGTGGGTCTGGCCTTTTGCTCTACCAAAGACCAAAGCACCTCAGCTTCGGTTCAGTGGAGCTATGGAAGGTGTTTTGGAGACTGTTGCGGACAGAATCTTTCAAGAAAACCAAACGCATTGTCTGAGGGCCAGGTCAAATCTCACCCCCAAGAACGTTTCTGTAGTTTGGTTCTCCTTCACCTGGTTCAATCACACTTAATATTTTGGTTCTGGTCTCAAACGGTTATATAACAAATTATTTGGTAACGATAGTGACTAATGTTTGTACAGTGAGTCTTTGCTTGCAAAGTTTATTGCCTTTGAAAATACTAACCTATTTGTTCTCTGTAATGGCCCTAAGAAATGGTTAGAAAAAGTGCTGATAGTTGGCTTACATTCCTGACTACAGAGCCTAGACCTTATGCATGATGTAGTTAGCAGGAGTCAACTGCAGGTTTAGACTAGATCCCTGCGGCACTGGTAAAGACTGGCCAGGTTCTGGTGGATGCCTTGCTGGGGGAGGAGTCACCTGGCTGTCTGATTGCACCAAAAGCTGTCTGTAAGACACTCTGTTACCTTGGTGAAAGCCAAAGTGCCTGAGTTGACGACCAAGAGAAACTGAAATTTGGGGTATGTAACTTAGAGCATGAGCTCATTAAGAACATCTATAAAAAGAAGCCTGCATAAGAAAGAGACCAGGGGAGCTGACTGGCAGAGAGAGTCTCACTGAGAAGGCCAGCGCATAAGAGGGTCAGTAAGGGAAAGGCATGTTTGCCCAATGCTAGTACAAGCCTTCCAGTCTCACCTTACGTTGTTGACAGTCACTCCTGTTGTAATGTTCTATGTTTATACTTGTGCCCTTGTGAATACCTCTTACACATCACAGTAACAGACTGCTAAGGATACAGCATCAATAAAGACCAAAAAACCAAAAACAAAACAACAACAACAAAAACAAAAACAGCAAACTTGATATAAAATAAAAATCACTTGTAAAGGATGCTTACCTAGTTCACTTATCTGAGGGACTCTCAACTGGGGGGATTGTATGCATGACCATGGGGCATTTTTCTTGATTGTAGGAAGACCAGACCACTGTGCACAGTGCCATCCCTGGGCAGGTTGGCCTGAGCTGTACAAGAAAGGTAGCTGAACATGAACCTGAGAGCCAGATAGTAAGCAAATTTCCTCATTCTGTGATTTTGGTTTCAAGTTCTTGCCTTGCTTTGGTTTTATCTCTGACTTCCATAAACAATGGACTGTAACCTTCAAGATGAAATAAACCCTTTGATTCCTAAAATGCTTTTGGTCAGTGCTTTATTACAGTGATACTGAGAGTAGCCTGTTGTTGTGATGAACCTGCTTTGGGGTGGCACTATAGAAGCATTTGGGGATTTGAGCTGGAAAAGATGTTGAGTGTTTAGACCTTAATAGGATGTTCTGTGGGAACTTAAATATAAGAATGCTGAGAGAAATCAAGACAATGGAGGCCCAGCTCTTCATGTTTGAGAAGAAATGAAAGTCTTTGTTGAGGATCTTTGTGTGATATATCTGAATTAATCTGGTTTTTGGTCAGCATGGGTTGAAAAATCATCTGTGATTGACAAGAGACTAGAACCTAGGAATGAAAACTCTTACCTGAACAGTTGATGCTGCTTACCTGAGGCTGAAAAATCAGTTATGATTAACAAGAGATCAGCATCATTGAGGTGAAATCTTTCAGGAAGTGTCCATGGGGTTAGCATATAGTAGTTGCTGCACTAGGAATGTCTGTAGATGTGGGAATATTTCTACATCTAAAGTTGGAAGCTCAACTTGATAATATATAAGGATCACCCATCTGGCACTGGTTATGAAGGCACAAGAGTTGCAAGACCAAAGAGGGTTAAGGAGAGTGGCTGACATTTGGCAGGTGACAAGTTCTGAAGAGAGTAGAGGAATGGGAATTGGTGAAAGTATCACTTTTAGTGGGGACCCCAGGGTGCTGGAGTGAGAACCATGGGACATCCACCGAGAAGAGTGGCTGCTATGTCACGGAGAGAGCCTGAGACTATTCGACAGCCATGGCTGGCAGAGCTGAAGAAGCTGAGTTACCAAAACCTTTGAAACTAGGTCATGAGTGAGTCCTGAATGTGACATGGAGTGATTTACTGGACTTCTGTTTCCTGTTGAGCTGATTATTATGCGCTGCTTCTCCTCCCTCCTTGGAAAAGAAAACTTTTGATTTCTTTTTGGTTTTATAGGAGCCACAGTCAAAGAACTTTAAAAAGACACTGACCTAGCAAAAAGTACGTAATTTTTAAAATAATTCTTTGGGAATCTCATACCATACATCTATGCCTTCATCCTATTCATCTTCCTACCCCTCTCCCCGACTCTTCCCGGAGAAACCTCCTCCTCCCTACCCTCTCACTTTTGTGCTCCCCTTCTGTTTCCTTTTAAAAATCTTTTATTTATTTACCCTCCAGCTTTTATTCCCCTCCTGGTCCATCCTCTGACTGGTCCACATCACATACCTCTTCCTTACCCCACTTACCCCTGTCTCCATGAGGACTTCCCCACCCCCATCCCACCAAACCTCTAAACTCCCTGAGGCCTCCAGTCTCTTGAGGGTTAGGTGCATCTTCTCTGACTAAAACCAGACCGGGCAGTCCTCTGCTGTGTATGTGTTGGGGGTTTCCTGTCAGCTGGTGCATGCTGCCTGGTTGGTGGTCCAGTCTTTAAGAGCTCTCGGGGGTCCAGGTTAATTGAGACTGCTGCTTCTCCTACAGGGTCACCCTCCTCCTCAGCTTCTTCCAGCTTTTCCCTAATTCGACCACAGGGGTCAGCAGCTTCTGTCCATTGGTTGGGTGCAACTATCTGCATCTGCTTCTTTCAGCTGCTTGTGGGGTCTTTCGGAGGGCAGCCATGATAGGTCCCCTTTTATTAGCTCTCCACAGCCTCAGTAATAGTGTCAGGCCTTGGTGCCTCCCTCCCCTTGAGCTGGATTCCACTTTGGGATTGTCCCTGGACCTTCTTTTCCTCAGGTTCCTCTCAATTCCTATCCCTGCAATTCTTTCAGAATTCACAACAGAGGAATCTCGAATGGCTGAGAAACACCTAAAGAAATGTTCAAAGTCCTTAGTGATTAGAGAATGCAAATCAAAACCAAAACGACCCTGAGATTCCACCTTACACCAATCAGGATGGCTATGATCAAAACCTCAGGCAACAGCACATGTTGGCAAGGATGCAGAGAAAGAAGAACAATCCTCCATTGCTGGTGGCATTGCAAACTGGTACAACCACTCTGGAAATCAATTTGGAAGTTCCTCAGAAAATTGGAAATAGATCCACCTGAAGACCCAGCAAAACTATTCTTGGGAATATACCAAAAGATGCCCCACCATGCCACAGGGGCACATATTCCACTATGTCCATAGCAGCCTTATTTGTGATAGCCAGAAGCTGGAAACAACTCAGATGTCCCACAACAGAAGAATGGATACAGAAAATGTGGTTCATTTACACAATGGAGTACTACTCAGCGGTTAGTAACAAGGACATCCTGAGTTTTGCAGACAAATGGATGGAACTAGAAAATATCATCCTGAGTGAGGTAACTCAGACCCAAAAGGACATGCATGGTATGTACTCACTAACAAGTGAATATTAGGGGAAAAAAGTACAGAATTCCCAAGATATAGTCCACGGAACTCAAAAAGACCAACAAGCTGAAGGGCCCAAGTGAGGATGCCTCAGTCCCACTTGGGTTGGAGAAGAAAGCAATCACAAAGGGTGAGGGAAGGACCTGGGGGGTGGGGGGGAAGTAGATGGGATAAGGGAAAGAGGAGAACATGATCTGGTATTGGGTGGGGGGGAAAGGACTGAAGCCCTGAGGGCCAGCAGAAAGAATGGAAACAGGCAACCTTCGGGAGGTAGGAGGTTAGTGGGCCCCCCAGAATGTACCAGAGACCTGGGAGGTGAGAGACTCTCAGGAATCAAAGGGATGGACCTTAGACGAATGCCTTACAGTGGGGAGAGGGAACTTGTAGAGCCCACCTCCAACAGAAAGTCAGGGAATCAAGTGAGGTATGGGGTTGCCATCCCACAGTCAAAACTTTTTCTGATTAGAAGAGACTATCTCACAACAGATGTGCTGGTCTTTCTATCTCTTCGCCTCTCTTCTGTGATGTTCCCTTAGCTTTAGGTGGAAGGTTTATGATGTAATGTATTAATCAGGAGTGAGCAGCATCTCTGACCAGTAGTGGCTTTTCTGTAGTGATTTCTGATACAAAGAGATGCTTCTTTGATGTTGGGTGAGAACAACACTTATCTGCATGTCTAAGGTAAGGTGAATTGAAGTGAATAAGGTATTTAGAATGCAGTGAGAAAGTTTACTGGTTTAGGAGAATGGTAACAGCAGGTTTTCTAGGGTCCATGGCCTTATCATCTCTGGGTGATTGGCTAAGTTTACAGGGTCAGGCATGAATTCCCTTCTAGTTAGTGGGCCTTACATCCAGATAAGAGGCATTTGACTTACCCCAATGATATAAGTGCTACTATTGCTTCATTGGAATATCTTGCCATTCTTCTGGCCATTGTTGTAGTTTGTAGGCATTGGATAGGGCCACTGATTGAGTTTTTCAACACATTCATGTTTGTCAAGAGCATGGGACTTTTAATGTACTTGTTTGATGTTATGATATTCTCATAAGTTCTTGGGGACTAATAAGAAAGAAAAGGTTATAGCTTAAGGTGATAGGTATCAAATTGACAAGAGGTAGGGTTTCCTAGTTTGCTTTAGCTGTCATTTTGACATAGTCCAGAGTTATCAGAGAAGAAGAATAAAGCTAGCTGAACATGAGTCAGAGAGCAAGATCAGTAAGGAGAATTGCTCCATGGAATCTGTTGTAGTTTCCCGCTTTGAGTTCTCACTTTGACATCCCTCAGTTGTAGATTAATCTGTAAGATGAAATGAACACATTCCTTCGCAGGTTGCTTTTGGTCTCGATGTTTACCAAAGCAACACAAACAAAGAAAACTAGCTGAGAGAGTTGCATATATATACTTGTACCTTGGGAAAGGTACAGCAGATATAGGGACACCTTGAGGACTTGGTATCTGTCTTATGATTCTAATATTCATTGTGCCAGCTTCATTCTTCTCATTCACTACTATGTCCTCAAACAGAGAATCATAATGGCTCCTAAGCTTTTGAGAAGATTAAAAAAAATAATAGTAAAGTAAAAAGCTAGGAAGATAAAACACACTCCCTATGATAGCACAAAAGAGACGCCCTCTGTGGTAGCACCGACAAAGTGCTTAATTTATTAATGTGTTGACTTATTACATGAATTGGTAGATAAAGCCAAGGAATTATTCTCTTTGAGCCTCTTGCTCCTCTGAAAGATGAGAATGATGTCTACCTCCCAGGCTTTGTATTGAAAATAAATGCTATAGCATTTGGTGGGTAGTACACAGTCAACAAAGGCTATCTAAGTTTTTATACTTGATCTTGGTTTAATTAAGGATGTAAATTAAGTGAGGATTTACCACAGTCGATTATCTCTTACATATTTATTATTTTGCCCCTCATTAATTATATAGAATAATAGGTTCACTATTTTCATCGTGCCTGTTATATAATTTGGTCTGCCCCTTTACCATCCATTCTTCTTTCGCTTTAACTCATTCTCCTCGCAGATCCCACATATTGGAGAAATAATATCAAATTGTATTTTTGAGCCTAGATTATTTTGTATAACACAATGATCTACAGTCCCCACCTCCCATTTTCTGTGATTGTCATGAGATATTACATATACATCCCATATATATGTTCATCCACTAATCTACTGATGGATATGGAGGTTGATTCCCAGTCTTGGTTATTGAGAAGAGTGCTGCCTGGGCAGATATCTCCACTATATACTGACTCTGATTACAAAGAGTGTCATGGCTGGATCATAATATAGCTCAAGATTTTAATTTTTGAGGAATCTCTATTCTAATTTTCATAGTGGCTGTATTAATTTAAATTTCTACTATTGGTATATAAGGGCTCCCTTGTCTCATATCCTCTTCAACATTAGTATTTTTGCTTCTGTATTCTTTTTTTTCTTTATGTAAACAGTTTATTTACTCTAAACAGCAACCAGATAAAACGCCATATAAACACAAAGGAAGTGGTGCAGAATGGAGATGCTGGCTAACTTTGGATCTGAGGCTCATAAGCAACAGCTCAGGCTTCTGACAAGGATGAGGGTAGGGAAGGAGGGACAGTGTGGTTCTGTCAACAGCCAGCTGGAGGCCAGCGCTCTGAACAGTGGGAAGCATGCCTGCATCTGAGCGAGATGCAAAGAGACTAGCTCCTAGGGGCTTACCAAGTATAAAAGTTTTCACTTTACAGCAGTCGAAATACTGACATCAATTTTAAAATAGAAGCAAGTTTTTCTTAATAATCAAAAGTCCAAAAGACTGAATATGTCAGTGGCAGAAATGGAAAATGGTGCCCGCTCAACCTTCCCAGGCGACACTAGTAACTGTTTGGAGTGACTTAGATCTGCAAAGGGTTGTAAACAAGTTCTTGCCAAGCCAGTCCCTTCCTGGTCTCGGAGCCCAGGGCCGCTGCTTATGAGGGGACAAACTTCTTTGGTGGTGCTTGCACCCTTTGCTCATATTCCACTCTGTTTTGGCAGTAAATTGTGTAGGCCTCTGCTTGAGCTGGGTCTTGAATATTTGGTTCATTTAGAAGTTCATGCATTCTTAAAACGATCTGTTTGATCGTGATAGCTGTGCTCCAGTCCTTGTCTTCCTCCAGGATAGACAGGCACACTGTGCCAGAAGGATACATGTTTGGATGAAACAGTGGTGGCTCCAATTTACATTTTGGTGGTGAGCACGGATAGTCACCTTTGAAAAGCATCCGTGGTTTGAACAATCCTCCTTCCCACGGAGTCCACTTCCTTCCAGGGATAGAGCACTTCCAGTTCATCAGGTGCATCGTGCCATCAGGGTTCTTTGTTGGGACAGCCGCAAAGCCAAAAGGGTGGTCCTTCCTCCAAGCCTTCCTGTCCTGCGCAAGTCGGCCGAGAGCAATCCCGGACATATTCAAAGTTCCCTGGCAACCGCAGCCCGGACCATCACGGCCAGCAGAAGCTTCGTCACTCCTTTGTCTTGGGACTTCCCTCCACGCCCTGCTTTTGTATTCTTGATAGACATTTGGACTGTGTTTGAGAAGGGATCTCATTCTAGTTCGAATTGTATTTCTCTTATGTCAAAAGATTTTAATTTTTGTACAGGTATTAGCTATTTGTGTCGCTGCTACTGCTTCTCCTCTTCCTCCTTCTTGTTCTTCTTTTTCCTCCTCTTCCTCTTCCTCCTCACCCTGCCTCTTTCTTCTTCAAGTTAAATTACCCATATATTTAATTGGATTACTTGTTCTTTGGGGGCTTAAATTTCTGCATATATTCAGGATATTAATCCTCTCTTGGATGAACAGCTAGTAAATATTTTCTTCCCCCTTCTCCCTTTCGGTAAACCGACTCTTCGTTGTTTTGATTCCTTTACTGTGTAGAAGACTTGTAGTTTGATGCAGTCTCATTCCTGAGCTACACTCAGGAAATCTTCTGGGGTACCTACCTAGCTTTCTTCAAGAGGTTCAAAGTTTCAGGGCCAAGATTATAGCATTTGATCTTCTTTGATTTTTGAACATGGAGAAATAGGGGATCTAGTTTTAAGTGTGTGTGTGTGTTGTGTGTGTGTGTGTGTAGTTCCCTCAGCAACACTTGCTAAAGAGATATTTCTCCCCAATTCTATCATGTGACTCATCTGATAAAACTTCTACAAAGCTCCATGTTTTGACTTTTTCTGTCTGGTGGTGAAGCTCAAATCTAGGGTTTCACAGACCCTTTTTCTTTAATTTTTGTTACACACACACACACACACACACAGAGTCTCTCCCTTCCTCCATTCTTCCATCTCTCTCTGCCTGCCTCTCCTCTCTCCAAATAATAGAGTAGGTTTGAGGTTAGCCAACTAGTCCTGGGCATGGGGCCTGCCCTCAAGTGTGGTTAATTTTCCCAGTGGCAAGCCCTTGGGGGAGAAACTGATTTTCCCTTCCCCAGAGGCTTCAATTGCAAATAACTTCTGGGCTAAAGGTAGGATTTTGTCTCTAGCTCCTCCTCTCTCTGCTGGGATACTGTCTTGTTTGAACCCGTGCAGGGTTTGTGTGTGCCATTACAGTCTCTGTGAGTTCATATGTACATCAGTGTTGTGGATTAGATATAATGCTTATATTATGTTAATTGGGTTCCCTAATTGCATGAGAATCTGCATGTAAGATACTGAGGTTCCTGCTCCCAGTTGGTTCTGATTGGTAAATAATGTTGCTGGCTGCCAATGGCTGGGCAGAGAAACAGAGGTGGGACTTTAGGATTTGTGGGCAAGGGGACCGAGAGAGGAGGATTTAGAACCTTAGAACCTCCATGCTGGGAAAGGAAAAGACCAGGCCTAGAAGTGTAGGAGAGAGAGGCTGCCAACGTTTAAGAGTCAGGGATTGGGGCCCATGAGGGCTGCAGGCCTAGTCTGGGGTGGCCAGGATGGAGTATAAGTCTTAGTTTAAGTAATAATTCAAGAATATCGGAGCATAGAGGGTAGAGGGTGCTAGGTGCTTGGAAGGTTGAAGTAGCCCTGCCATTGAGCTTTTAAAGGTATATTAAAATAGAAG
>JADRCH010000065.1:10197005-10319313 GCA_019843965.1 Rhynchomys soricoides | reverse complement strand
TGTGTGTGTGTGTGTGTGTGTGTGTGTGTGTGTGTGTGTGTGTGTATCTTTCATTCAGGAACCCAGAACATTGGGGCCATAGTGAGGAATGTGCCACTGCTACCAAAGGGTCTATTTGAGTAAAGGTTAATTGGCAACAGCAACATATCAGTCCTGATGTGTCTGGAAGGCAATGTTTCTTACAGTGATCGGACACCACTTCTCACTTCACGATCTTCTCTTTTGGTCAGATCTTTAAACCTGGAGGGGAGGATTTTATAGAGACATCCATTTAGAACTGAGTGCTCCAAAGTCTCTCAGTCTCTACACATTGTCTATTTGTGGGTCTCTGTTAAGTACCGTCTACGGTAAGTTGTCTGGTGAGGGTTGAGAACTACACTGCTCTATGAGAGGAGGGGTTTATCCAACGAAGGGGAAATAAAATGTAGTGTTATAAAGAGATAAAGGAGAAACTAAGATAGGACTGAACAGGACAGCAGGGAGGGAAAGGAGGGGAGGACAAAGGAAAAACATGGGGCAGGTCAATGAACGCTGAAAGCCTTTTGAAAACCTACTACTGTGGAGAATAAAACACCACCACCAAAACGACAGCAACAACAACAAAACTGTTGACTTAAAAAAAAAAAAAAAACACCACCAACAAAACCAAAACCTAACTTTAAAAGACTGTTCTCGGTACACAGCGAAGACAGTGCAAAGATTTCCCATCTACTTTTTAGCATCCTCTGACTTTGCATAACTTAATTCCTTCCTGTAGCTCTCAGTGTACATTAAAGGAAGGAGAGGACCTCACTGACACAATAACGTTTGAGTATCTCAGGACATCACACAGGCTATATGTAAAATACATTGCTTAAAGGCCAAACCAGTGTCTCTTGGTGAAAACTCATAGTGTGGGTTTTTATGAGATTGGCCAAAATGAAAAAAAATTCCTTTATTCTACTAGTGGTTTAAAAACAGCAAGTTTTCTGAACATATGCTTCTCTTTATAACATGCACATTACAAATTGCTTTTTTTTTCTCCTATTAATTTTCTACATTCTTGTAAATATTGTCTTAGAATGACTTGTAGACCTGAAAGCAATGCCTCCCTCACCTATAGTTCTATAGGAATTCCATTGTAATGCCTCCCCTCATCCCTCTAAATCACATCGCTCTACTTTACCTGAATTCAGAAATAGAATCTCAGTTCATTCGTGTAGCATAAAGCAGCATCGATTAAGTAACTGTATATGCATACATATGCCTACAAATGTTTAATCTGGTGTATATGTAAGTTTTAAACAATCTCCAGTTTGGAACTGATCTATGCAATTTCTCCTTGGATATACAATTCCTGAATGTGTCTTCAAAAGGAATTGGCCAGATTTTGATTTGTTGTGGAGGAAATTTTTCTTACAGTTTTTGTTTACTTCCTTGCAAAAGGGTTATTTTGTATAGTTATATTTGTATGACAGCAAGAAATTCTACAGGCTATTTAAGAATTCTCTTCAATCTTGTCTGTAATTTGTCCTCTAACATCATGTATTTTTTATTGAATAATTTGCACGACAGAGAATCCATGATCTGTGATACCTCGCTGCTGCCATGTGCACCCAAAGGTAACCAGCCTGGCTTGCTGTCCAACTATCTGTGGTCCTTCCAACATTCCAGCAGGTTGCTGGCTTGTGAAATACAGGGTTTCATTTATGTCTGAAGAGTGTGTCCAAGTATTCCTGAATTGTGGACATCTGGAGAGAGTGCTCTGCAATGAGAGCCAATCTGCCACTGTTTAGACTGTCTAGTAGTCGAGCAGGCTGGCTTTGTGTGGGGCTGGAGGCAGGGAGGCAGGGGCAAGCTGACAGCAGCTTGTAGAACATGGAGATTCCTGGCTGACTGCTTCTAGAAAGAGACTGTTTCAAGCCTCTTTGGGTATCCAGATGCCCCTTTCATAAGTAATGGGTGAATTAATTACTCCTTTTCATTGAGGTTTCTTTTCTTAATGTTTCTATAAAATTTACTTTGTTTTGGTGTGTGTGTGTGTGTGTCTGTGTGTGTGTGTGTCTGTGTGTGTGTGTAGTGTGCATATGTGTACATTTGTGTTTATGAGCATGGAGTGTGATGTACGTAGATGTCCCTGCGGGTATGGTGCATGTGTGAGGGATTGCGGACTGTGGTGCATGTACATGTCACTGTGGGTATGTGTGTGCATATCTGTCAAAATTGTCTCCAGATGTCATCTTCTTGTATTCCACCTTAGTTTGTGAGACAAGGTCTCTCAATAAATGTGGAGCTCACCAACTCTGCTAGGCTGAATTGCCAATGATCTCAGGGATTCTACCTCAGGTGCTGAGCATCTGAGTGAAGGTCCGTGAGCTATGACTCACATGCTTTGCTACCCAGCCATCTCCTCAGTCCTGCATACATTTAGTTTTAAAATATACTTTTGTGTGTGTGTGTGTGTTTTAGAACAATAGTACAGATGCCGGTAGACTCTCAACTGTCCTAAATATATTTTATGTGTCTCTCATCCTGAAAATAATATCTGCTTCTGCTTCCTGGAGAATAACAATTTCATAACATAAATTTAACATTGTCAAGTCAACAGTCCACATTTATGGGACCTTGGTCTTCCAGGAAACAGAATGAAGGCAGTGCTTTAGGCATGTTTTTACCTAGGTGAGGTGGAAGTTACAATTCAGGATAGGAATCTGTTTTTCTTACCAGTGTTTCCAGCTTGCTTTGCTCTTCCTGCCTCCTGGGAGTCCATTCTTGACCTTGTTTGCCTCTGGGGATCCATGGACCAGCCCAAGTCAGAAATAGCCTGCTCTCTTTCAGGCTCCGGAACTCTCCCAGCTCTGCTCCCCACATCCAGAGACCCTGTGCCCTAAGTCAATGCAGAATTTTGTGGAGAAATTAAAATATTGGTAATTTAGGATATACAAAATGTTTACACCAGAAGCAAACACTGGGATAATAAAAACATCCCTGTAGGTTGTGTACACAGGACAGGAGGAGGAGAGGGAGGCCAAGAGCGGAGAGAAAGGGGAGGAGAGGAGGCAGAGAACAGAGGGGATAGGAGGAGAGTGTAGGGGGAGAAGAAAGAGGAGGATGGGGTAGAGGAGAAGGGGGGGAAGGACAGAGAAGGGAGGGGAGGAAAAGAAGGCAGAGAGAGGGGAAGAGAAGGGAAGGAAACAAATCATGTAAGACAGTTTTGTGGTTCAGAAGATCTTGCAGTCTGCTTCCAGCAATCCCCAGAGAGCAGAAGCAAGGTCCCAAAGAGAAAAAGGTTTCCTGACACCTCATGTACGGTAGGGAAAGATACACAGTCTCCCTGTGAGGAAAATACCTTTTTCCTCAGGAAGACATAGAAACAGATTAGTACCACGTATTGTGGGACAGGGGATCAGCTGAATGAGTCTAAGGCTGTCCATCCTTGGAAGTGTGGCTCCATTTAGTGTGAGCTGGAGGAGAGTCCAGAAAAAACTGAACGTGTTTGCCTCTAACCCAACCAGAAAGAATAAGGAAAATCATGACAAAGCGTTATAGATAATATGAAATTAAACCACACGTGTACAGACAAATGTAACTGCTCAAAGCAAAAAGACAATTTAACTTCTTTCTCTTTTAAAATATATTTTTATTTAAAAATTTCATATATTTTTTATCATGTTTCCCATTTCCCAATTCCTCCCCTGCTTCCCTACTCATCCAACTTCATGCTCTCCCAATTAAAAAATAATCTAACGTTTCCACACAGCAAACCCCCCTTTGGAACACAATTATGTGGATTTACGGCCCCAAGCTTGTACAGTCAATACAGAATGCTTCTCTTGATGCCTCAGCTCCCCAGTACGCCTGGGTAGATATTTCTTCTCCTTTGTGGACCTTTTTTCTGTTTCACTTCTGTGGTTTGAGGTTCACAAGGATGTGATACACACGGAGTCAAATATGGGACACCCCTGAGTTCAGCTTCTTCCTCTTACAGACATACATTTGGGGTTAATCCGTGTTGATGCGGGCTTCAAGGGGTTGGTTGGTCTTTGGTTTCCCAGTATTTGATTCTGTGTATCAACCATGGTTTTCAGCTCTGGGGTGAAGCTGTTAAAAATGTTAGCGTGTGGGATATGGTGGGAATGCAAGCTTTCTTTTCACTTGGGTAAATGCCTAGGAGTGGGGTGGTTGCTCTGTGCGGTGCGTGTAGGTTTGTAAGATTATGTCAAACACATCTCAAGGTGGCTGTAACAGTTTGGGTTCTTAGCAGCCCATGAGGAATATCAGTTGATTTACTGGGTTGTCATTTGAAGCACTGTTATTCTTCCGGGTACAATGGTGTGCACCTGGAGTTGCAGGTTACTCAGGACCTGAGGCAGGAGGAACACTTGACTTGGAAGGCCAGCTTGGACAATGTAGAAGGACAGCACTTCAACAAACTACTCTGCTATTAAATTCTGTTAGTAAGATTGCATTGTGCATTTAATTAGTCTCGTTTGGGTTTTAGTCTGCTGAGATGTTTTGCCCACTTTCAAATCTTATTATTTTCATTTAACCAATAACGTTTATTATACTTTTACTTGTGTTATATACATTTTATTATTCCAAAGTGAAGCCTCACTTACGTCTAGCAGTCCCAGAGTCTGTACATACAGATGTCATTTTTCATGTTTATGACTCATTGATGTAGGTTTTATAAAAGATACAAGGAATGAATCTAGGTTCTTTAAGCACTGGTTTAAGCACATTCCGATTGTTTCAACATCCATGGAAGAGACCACTTGTCCTCAAATGGGGCTTCTGCCTTACTGGTGAAGCTCAGTGGACCGTGTGTGAGCTGCTGGATCTTCCATGACAATGCCGCTGTCACTGTTTTACAGTGTGACAGAAGTCACAACCCAAGCCTTGAAAATCTTTGGGCTTGCTTGGTCTCTTTCCTGCATTTCAGATTGTACTGGTTTTTTTCTATTAATTTTGAATCATCATATCAATTTCTTTGAAGTCCTGCTGGAATTTTGACTCAATCACCTTGACTGTGTACGTCAGTTCTGGCATAATTAGCATGGAACAATGTGGAAGCCCTGGTCCACAGGAACGGTGCACCTTTCCATGGCTTAGGTCTCTCAGATTTATTTCATTTATTTTTATGGTATAATTTTACTTATAGAACTCTTCTAGATATTTCATCAGATGCACATGTAAGCATTTATCAACTGCTGCAATAATACTTGTAAAATTTTATTTTAAGGAATTTTTATTGCTGCTATATATAAATGACTGTGAAGTCTCCATACCTGTGCTATCTATCTATCTATCTATCTATCTATCTATTATCTATCTATAGCTATTATCTATAATCTATGTATCTATCATCTATCTATTATCTATCTATATCTATCATCTATAATCTACGTATCTATCTATCATCTATCTATATCTATCATCTATAATCTTTGTATCTATCTATCATCTATCTATATCTATCATCTATAATCTATGTATGTATGTATGTATGTATCTATCTATCTATCATCTATCAATCCATGCTGTGCCTATTTATCTATACATACATACATATATAAAAAAACATATTCTATAAGAGAGAACCAGTATAATATACACATAATAATATTCCAACATCTCAAATTTTATTATAAGAAAAACTTTTTTTTTTAAATTTTAAATGGCCTTGCTTCCTCTCTCTGAGACAAGTTTAATGTAACACTTTCTTGGGAGGGAAAATCTCAGTCAGAGTGAACAGTAAGATGGCCAGGAGCATCAGTAGATCTAAGGAGCTTGTTCACTGAGCCAGCTGTATATTAATGAAACGTTAGGAGTCATGGCTCAGCCTTGCCGGCTGCAACTGGAAGGCAGCATGGATGGAATGTATCAGCTATCCACACTCCTCATTTAGTAGTCAAAATTCTCATAAGTCACTTCATCCCTTCATGCTTACAGAGGAATAGTTTCTAAGGAAGCCAACCCATACACTCACTTCACCTAGTGTGTGGAGGATACACTAGCCAGTGAAGTGGTACTCGATATCTATCTAGACTGTCCCACAAGCCTGTGAGCCAGTGGAAACTTTCTAACATTTGGGTTTGAATAAACCCAAGGTTTATTAACTGTGGCCCAAGTAAGGACACACTAAAAGAAAACACAGCCAACAGGCTAAAGATGATGCCAGACTTTCCTATAAATGTCAATCTGGTGTAATGCTGAGGTGAATACCCAACACTGAAATGTCAACAGACTGGGTTTCAGTGAAGACTAAAACAACCAAAAAGCCTTAAGTTTCATCAATGAGAAGTGCCCATATCAGTGAGGTTAAGTACAGCTGCCGTAACAGCAAAAACTCACAGTTCAGTGACAGTAAGTACTGTGCCATGAATGCTTCCTTACCGCAGTGCTGAAAGGTTAGTTCAAGGTCGATCTCAGGGTCATTACTGGGGTTTTATTTGCTGCATGGAAGAATATGAACCACAAAGGAGTGGCCCGGATGACTTGAGGCTTACTTCCACCAACGTTTCTAGAACAACTTCAAAGAAGGCAAGGCAGTTGTTTTGCACAGTTTCCAGAGTTCAGAGATTAGTTCAGAGATATCCCGTCTGGATATATGTGTGCTTTCACTTGCAGGTGTCTGTGTGTGGGGGTGCTTGCACTTGTGTGTGTGCACACACAAGAGAGTGGACATGTGCAAGTAGGCAGAGGGGGCCTTGGATGTCATCTTTCTCATGCAGGTTCTGGGGATTAAATGCAGTTCTTCATGCTTGCAGTTATTACTGTGTGGGTTATGCTTACAGCCCTTGAGATTTAAATAGAAAACCAAATTGTTTTGGTTGGAAAGATTTCACCATGTTGGTCAAATCATAAAATAAAGACAACTTTGACTGAAGCTCATATAATAATGCTTCATGATGTAAAAATGCCCAGTCACTGTGGAGTTTCTAAACATGAGTACTGTTCAGTGGGGATGACCAGGGCTGTTGTCACAAAGTGACATTGCTTGGGAAGAAAGTTATCTCTTTCCAGAGTGATTATTCAGAGAGCCTCTTATTCTCATCTGTATGTATAGGGGCCAAGAAAGCCTTAACTAAATGTGGAAAGAGCTAATAAAGTCCTGAGTCAGTATGAATTGGTTGGCATAGGGATGGCCATGTCAAGGGTCCTGACCCTACAGGAGTGGCGAAGGCTTCCTCTAGTCCAGTGTGAGTGTTTAGAATGATTGACTAGTGTGTGTAAAGTCTTGTAACTGCAGCTTCCTCCTCTAGGATGTCTATGTTGTACTATTGATGATAGCTGATTGCTCCCTTGTGTTGTACATTATAAATCCTGAGGTTCCTGGTTGCTTACATAATCGAAGCTGTCCCATCCAAGTGAGCAGTGCCCACCCAACCTGGCTTTTCTGTATGTGTGCATGTGTCCTGGGTGTCTTTACTTTCTTCATTTTCTTGCCACCATTTTCAGGTTTCCAGGACCAAGCTGTGTGTGATGTGGTGCGTATGAAATTCTTTGATGTGTTATTGGTTGCTAATAGTTGTCTTGTCTCCCTATTTTGGCTGACACAAAACTACTTAGTTGAAATTTCCTTTTACTCATTCATTCAACAAATATGATTTTGAGGACAGGTACAGTTTTTTGGTAAGAGGACACAACCATAATGAATTAGGACTATCTATGACAAGGAACTTACAGGTAAAGGAACACCCATGTTAATAAAAGTGTTTATAAAACTGGGTGGTAGGCACAGGATGGGCGTCAAAACTCAAAATCACAAAGAAGGTACCCAAATAGACTTTGTAGTCCAGGAATGTTTCCAGGAGAAAAATATTATGTAGGATCATCTCATGGGGTGTGTGGGGGAAATGGGGTAACTGATGCTCAGGAGGTAAGAATATTAAGGAGACTCAGTAAATTTTGTCGGAATTATATCTGAGAGTCAAACTTGGTCAACCTCAATGTCCTCCTTCAGGGTCTTTAGTATTTTGGAGACCTACATTTTTACTTCTGGCTATACATCATTGAACCCAAGTCTTAGTATCTCCCTGCAGTTTCAGAGGAAGGTCTAGGAGACAGGAAGATTTGGATGAATAGTAAAGCCTTTTATTCTATAACAAGGAGCCAAGAACAATTGGAAAAGTTAACATTGAATTACTAAATCGTGTCTTTCTTGTGGGAGTCAGTTCCTCCCTTCCACCATGGGGCTCCTGGAATTGAACTCAGGTTGTCAGGCTTGATGGCAGGCACCTTTTCCCACTGAACTACCTAGCCTATGAATACCCTAAGCTTGAACTTAAGAAAAAACCTTTCATATTCTGTATTATCGTCTCTTTTGTGATGAATTTAGAAGACTATATAAATCCCCCCTTTTTAGCTAAAGAAGAAAAGCAAAGTGAATCTTAGAATCACTGAGCACTACAGATGTATATCTCTTCGATACAAAATGAATGATAAGTAAATACTGGTGGCATTGGTCTTCTGGCATCTCCTACCCTGTTTGTTACTAAAGCAGAGCCTAGTCTAACACAAATGATACCCTAAGCCCTAAGAAGTGCTTCTATGACTTCCTCGGAACTTGATGAGGGTCATATAGTTCATTAAATATTAAAAATGAATGGTCAGGTATCAAGATAAGCTCTCTGTCTCTCTGTGTTTGTATGTCTGTCTGTCTGTCTCTGTGTGTGTGTGTGTGTGTGTGTGTGTGTGTGTGTGTGTAAAACAAGACAGCATTTTTCAAAATAAGGGTAGTGAAGAAAAGCAAATGTGAGGATTAAGCATGTGAGATTAAATCTGCAAGTATCGTATTGCAAGGATATTTAATTGCCAGTCATGTGTGATTTTATTAATAACATTAAGAGCAAAGTGTCTTATGCATTTAATTCCTGGTGGTATCTGCTATCCACATTCCATTGGTACTTTTTGATGGATTGGTTTCTTCAGCTGAATTCTGTAGGGAATTTTCTGGCTTCATAAGTCAACAAGTTCCCCTAAAAGCTTCGAGGGTTTTTATTCTTTTCTGTGAGCCTGGAATTGCCTTGAATTGTCCTGACAGTCAAATGAAGTGGCTTGTTTAATTCATAATAGTGTGTTTATACTGCTTCCAACCTCCACATTTCTCTGCATGTTTTCGTGCAGCACACTCTGGCTTTTCTTAAGAATCTTTCTCATTAGGTAGATTGCAAAAGCCAACACCAAATGCCAAGTCCAAGTTTGTTACACAAGCTGTTTGGAAGGTCATAATGATCTCCCCATGGTGCATACCAAAAGTTAGCTCAAATTTTTATTTCCCCAAAAGACTTTTCTGATGAAATCTGGTTTTCATGTCTCCCTGTGCTATTCCCTGATGGTCTGCTTTTACATTTCAAAATATAACCAGGACAAAGTATTTTAGAGAAACCAGTGCATTTTATTTTTCTTTGAAATCTCGTGGAATTTTGTAAATGTTCCTTCCTAGAAGGGTATTTTGCATAGAATGACAGTTGCTGTTGAAAGACCTTGGTTTGAGCTGGACATAAAATCATGGATTGCTCAATCCAATCTTGTACACTGGGGAGAAGAAAGCTCACAGAACTGAAGTGTCCTGCTTAAGGTTACAAGTCACAGGCTTGCCAAAGGTCACAGGCTTCTGTCACTAACAGCTCTGCCTCTTCAGTTCTGCACATCACTCAGAGCCATAATTTACCTTATCTGATACAAGGACCATGTGAGACAGAAACACAGATATTATTAATCACTTTTGTTTTGTTTTTGAACAAGGGAAGAATTCAAGACCCAGAAAAAGTTATGTTACATAGCCGAATTACATTGTTCATTTATTCCACAAATAGTAATTGAAGTCTTGTGTCTGCCAGGCATTGTTCTAGTTTTGTTCTAAAAATGGACCGAGGTGCTGCTCTCATTTCATCCGAAAGAAAAAACGAGAAGACACTGTGAGCATTAATGCCAAACTGAGCAAGCTTGCTTTCCTGTCTTCAATCCGATGCCCTTTTTTTTTCTATATCTTTGTTAATCAATTAAAATAGATGAGTTTTCTGATGGATTCATTAATTCTCTTTTACTGTGAAGAGATAATCCTTTTAAAGAATTTAGCCTGCAAAGAAGTCAGAGCATTTTAAATGCAACAATAAAAAGAAGGCTTCAGAGAGTTATATAATTTTATGTGCTCTGGAGAATAGGGGGAAGCAGGAGTATATGGCCGCTCCTCTCCAGCTTTGAGATTTATGATTGGTGCGTTACAATAACAATGGTCGAATGTTGCTATAAGAAATATTTATTCTTGATTCCGTGGCTATCATGTGGTGGCAGCCTTAACTTGTGAGATGTAGAAAAGTTCTTACAGAAAGATCCTGTAAACCACAAGGAGGTATTCAGGAGACAGAAAAATAAAATTGAAGGAACCTGCTGTTCAATCTGTTTCATTAAATATGAAAATTAAAACGTCTTATAAAATACCTTCTCTTCCTTTCACCTCTCAACAAACAAAAGCTTTGGTAGGCAACCTGAAATTGCTCATCAAGGAAAAAGATCAGACTCAGTTTTAAATGGCCTCTTCTGAATGAAGCAATTAATGCTAAAAGGAACATGTTGTCTCCTCAGCATTTGTAAGGTAAGACATTCATTGTGCTTGCTGGCATTTGATCAAGCATCTCCTTGGCCAAAGTAAGGAGGAAAATGACTAGTTGTATAGGCTATTGACCTCGGCTAATCAGCAAGATTTGGTGGCTTCACCGCACAAAAGGTTTGTGGACTGGGAAGACCATCTCCCACGGCATCTCCTTTTGTAGACCAGGGATGTCCTATGTTTGTTTAGATTTTGAAATCCATTAGAATAACTCAGCGTGGCACTGTCTTTACTTGTATAGGTTCATTCTGATTATTCTGCCTTTCCCCCAGAATATTAACCTCTCAAAGACACCACTCACTCACCAACTTGAAATACTCATTAATACATGGGCTAGCATGTGCCATTACATTGGAGACAGCGTTGGAAGGCTCTGCAGTGGATACAGAGATGAGGAGACAAAGGACTGGATTTAAGAAGGCTCCATCGGAGAGGGTGGAGATGTTCTTGATGACAGCAGGCATGGAGGCTTAGAAGAAAGGCACCTGCAGTGTGCAGTGGGAGCTGGAAGAGGTTTCAAACCTTTCTTGTATGGAGACACACAGGGACAACATATATTCTGTATTGTCTGAGCCCTAAGGGTGGGGAGGGCAGGAGACAAGGCTAGAGTCTGGATTATCCTATTGCCCAAGTCTGCTCATGAAAAGAACTGTCTCTCTTGTTTCAAATGTATACATTTATTTTATTTTTCTATGTCCCATGTCTGTCCTCTAGTCCTTATTTTGATCCGTTGAATGTTCCAATACTTTTGGCAGCAGAAGACAGTATCATCCATTTGCATATCAGGAAAGTTTTGCATGCACTTATGCCATTTCACAGCAGTGCTAAAAGTAGCGCTCTCTATCTCTTCCCCAGGACACCACACCTCGGAAGCTTTTGCCCACTCAGTGCTGTAAGGTCAGCAATGGGCATGGGATGAGAGAGACGCTTCTTGAACACATGAATTGTGGCCGAAACTAGGTCTGCCTTTGTAAAGAATGGAGCACCTTAAGGAAACCTACTCCTTGTTTTATTAGCTTGAAAGTGAAATCAACAGAGTAATGGTAGATCTTGCAATAAGAATCTTAGTAATTTACGTTAACACTTACCACCATCTTTAAGTTCCTGTCCTGTCCACTTTCGATTTCTACTAATATTTTTTTGGTTTCCAGTCATGTATACAGTAGTAAGTTTTATTCCTTTAATTAATTTCTAGACACCCACCTAAAGAGATGGAAGGGGTGGTGTTCCTACCATTTTCAATATTTCCTTCAGGATGATGAGGTATAAGGAGGGGTACCCTGTGCTGTGGACTCCCAGAATGGGGTTCAGCCCTAAGCTAGCTGTGTAATATGGGTCTTGGTGCCAGTTTGCTTAGATGTCAGGTGAGGATAATAGTTCCAGTAGACCTCACTTATATTTGGGGGGATCAAAAGAGACAGTTTCATTGAAATTGTACGTTGAACTATAAAATTCCATATAAATAAAGGTGCTTATTATTCCCTGAGCCTTGGGTCTGTGAGACCATAAGATCTTCTTCCAGGCTTGTTTATTTATACTTGGTTAATTCTTCTTCCCCTCCCTTCCCCTTTTGAGGTCCACAAAGGTAAGGGAGTGGCAAAAAAAATCAAACGATGCAGCCTTTATGTAAATAATTCCTCCCCCACACATTCACTCTTTGGTTTTCCTATTTTTGTGTCTTCTTAGTCTCAGGGCCCAAATGAGGGAACACCACTGATGCCTGTGTGAAGAAGCTGGGAGCTTAAGGTCTTCGGATCTCAGAAATAAACATTCTTCTGGACAAACTTTCATTACAGCCTTATGGTAGTGAGCAGTTTTATTACCTGCTCAGAAAATGATGTCATGGGCCTTAAATTTGCTATTTATACCAAGAAATTTTGTTTTACATTTAAATATTCTTTAATGATCAAAAAAAAATCCCTGCAAATCACTCTGATGACATTCCACTTCTGTTGTCTCAAATCAGATCAACTTTCCTGACAAAGCACAAGGTGGATTTTTCTCTGCCAGCTCTGTGGCACTGCTGATACCCAAAACAGAGCTAGCTGGCTACTTCCCTTGGTTCATAGCATCCTTAGACATAATACAAGTTCTAGAAGCCGGGCTTTGCTGGCAGTTTTGCTTTACAGAATGATGCATAGGACAGAGAGAAGTCCATTTGGGGCTATGAGTTGCTGACACTGGGAACACTCTTTGTTCCAGATATAATAAGTCAATTTGACTCAGAGTGCATGTGAAGAATGGAGCTAGATTTGTGGAAAGCAGCATGACCTCATGGCATTGGAAAAACACGGATTTCCCACAGAACGTGTAAGTTGTGTTTCTGGGTTTAATTGAAGAAATCTGGTCAACGAATCAGAGAAGAGACACAGCCCCTAGCCTTACTACTTGCTCACTGGAGGACAGTGAGGCTGATCACTGGTTATTATAGAAGAGAACATATCAATATCAATATCAATCTGCGTGTTAAGAGAATTAAATAGAAAAATGTCAAGTATTTGATGCTTTTTTGATTTTATAGCATTTTCACAATGAGAAGTGTGCGAACATGGAAATGATTTCTAATATTTTGTAGCGCTCTGGTCTTACTGAATTTGCTTCACTCACTGAGCTTTATTGTCCTCATCTGTTACACATAAACTGAAATACCAAAATTACAGACAGATGAGGGCTTAAATATACATCTGATGTACTCTGCACTTGGTGCCTGGAGTATGGTATACATTCTGTAATTTGATGTTACTGGGTATCATTTGATTCCTGATAAACCATTGTGAAATAACGGATAGCCAGAAACACAGAAAATGGAAGAATGTTACTACACTGGACAGGAGGGATCTGAAAGTCTAAATATATATTAGAGACTCACACCCAGCAGGGATGTCCTCTTACATGCTTGGAGCCTGTAACTTCTGCTAGTACAAAATTGAGTCTTGAATTTAACCCAAAGGGATAGCTCCTCATAGATTTCATGCTCTTGACCCTGGAATATTTGCTACTTCTGATTCTGCAAAGTTCTCAGCTCTCAAAACATACTCTATAGAAGACATCTGACATATCTATGAAGTGAGGAGAAGAGATGTGGGGATCTCAAACAAAACAGAGAGTAGATTGCCATAGGAATCTGTTTTCAGTAACTGCAGAAGGTGTTGGCGTCACAAACCCATGACTGAAATTCCTTTCTATTAGAAGGAAACCAGGGACCTAGAGTTCAGAGTGTGAGAACAGAAGAAACTGGAGAGGTCATCTGGTCAAATAGACATGAGAGCAACCAGAAGGTACTGACAAAACTTGAATTCTCACTACAACTCTATATACTGCCGGAAGTGGGCCATGCCATTGCTCTGTCTGTCCAAGGATTGGGTCTTTTATTGTATGGTTAGGAAGCATCACTTTTACTGATTAATATTGCACAAAGATTTGACATGAACACATAAAATCGTTGATCTCAAAATCAAAAGGCAGATAAAATGCTGATCATCATGTTTATAATCCCCAAGAAAAAGGTCTGGTCCTTCAAAAACAATGTGAAGATTAAGAGAAAATCAAGCTATCCTCAAGCTACAGAACCTGGGGTGAGAAGATCTTTATGTAGATCCATGACAGCCAGATGCTACAGAAGAAAGATGGAGTGTGTGCCCAGAGCACAGATACCCAGCTCATGGTCCATGGGCTACATATAACTATATACATTCTAAAACAAAACTGGAAACTTACTTTAAACGTGGAAAAACATTTTTGTAACTGAAAAAATTTGGTGTGGTTCCTGAGAATGAACTTTGTAAATGTTAATATTGCATAATCATCACACAAAGTAAGTCCACACGTGCCCTCACTATTTGCAGGTATACGCAGCTTCAAACTTACTTAGCCATGCTATACTTCATCAGAGGAGAACAGGCACCATCCAACGTCAAATGTACTTGTGTTGACTCCTTGAGAGAAACGTAATAATTTTCAGTACCATTTGCTTCAAACCAGGCTTCATTTATGGCATTGCTTTCTGGACCATCTAAAATTTTAAGAATGAAGAATACAGAGTAAAAACAAACCACCAATACATGATGAGTTCCACTGAGAACCATAAGTTGACTGAAGTCTATACTGAAATTTTAATTTCTCAAATGTGATGTCAAATGCCTCACTAATTTTGTGTTGCCCTCTTTTTTATTATTCGCAATAAATATGTGTAAATATCAGGGAAGCTTTCCTACTTTGATAAAGTCATTTTATTTATTCATGTTCACAAACTTAGGACCTGCTCAATGATTTCAGAACAGTTAAAAATACCATGTCTTGTAAAATTAGTATGCGTCAACTAACTATATTTTATTGCAAATTCAAATTTATCTGAGAGTCTTTTATATTTTATTTGGTAACCAAGGGTTTATGGGACAGGATAGGCTAAGAAATTATATTTTGAAAAGTAGCTGATAGCGTTCACGGTGCCCCCACATTCCTTGCTTATATCAGCAGTGACCCAGTGACAGAAGTTCTGGTCCCAACCGTAGAACAGATCAGAGGTGAAGTGAGAGTTGTCATGGGCCTTACCTAAAGATGTGATGACTGTTTCTTTTGGCCCCAAAGCACAGTACTGTTTAATTCTGTATTTTGAATTTTTGATAGCTTTACATTTATTATACATATTGCAAAGAGCAAGCACTGGCGTGACCTTCATTGGCTTCTCCTAATGTTGGCATCGCGCGTCTTACAGAACAATGATAGAACTAAGAAATCGACTTCGTACACTAAGGCTAACTGCAGTTCACACTTCATCTACATTTGATCAATTATTAGGCAAACACTCTTTCCTTCCCATTCAGCCTTGTTTGTTGTTCCCTCACCTCCTGCTACAGGAAACAGTTCCAGCATTGAATCCTATTTCACCATTGAGCTTTATGATGAGGACGGAGAAGTCATTTGGGAGAATGTCATCCAACGTGGCTTGCTTCCTGCTCTATCATGTTTATGTTAAAGGTGTTGTGAAGGACATGAGATCTGTCCTTCTCAGGATATGTCTTTAGGTCTAATAGTAGCATTAATCTTAATTGCCTGGTTAGGATGCCTTTTACTGGGTGTCATCACTGTAAATGACTCTTTTCCCCTTTGTTTGATAAAAAATTTCAGAGGAGATAAAGAGGGTAGAAAAATGTCTTGTTTCTGCATAAACCTTTATTAATCAAGTACTTAAATCCTCAGATACAATAAAAATTTAGCTTCTAGGGATCTTGTTCAACACCATTATTATTATTGTGTCAATTTTATTTTCCATTTTTTTCTGTGTTCCCCAACTGGTTTTTTGTTTGTTTGTTTGTTTTTGTTTTTGTTTGGTCTGAAGAAACCATTGCTTTAGCTCTTATTTAAGCTATTTTAATTCCAAGAATTTTGTTCTCTGACCAACACACATATGAAGGGGCATTTTATCTACCATAAAAGTATGACAGTGTCAAGTCTCTGGAGGGAAGCAATGAAGATAATACACTTCTCTGGTATTGACTGAACACTTGATCTTATGTGTGGCACTCTGGACAAGAGAGATCTGCAAATGATCCCAGAAAACCAAGAAATTAAAGAGAAACATTGAAGGTACATATTATGAGAATCATTGTAAAACTTTTCAACCACAGTTTGAACTGATAATAATTCTGTTGTTGACTGCTGCTGTGTTGTATGTCATGATGCATCTCTGGGCCCCTTGAAGCACTCTCATGTTGTAAAGCATCCCCAATTAGTTGATCGTGGTCAACCTGTAGATCTTGTAGGGTTTGAATTCATGGCCCTTTTTCTCAGAATGAACAGAGAGGAGAAGGAGCCAGTTCTGCTGCTTTAAGGACCTGCGATTCCTTCTCATCTGGGAGCAGCTATGAGGTTTCAGTGAATTTAAATGTTGCCCCTTGTTATTGATGAGAATCAACATATATCTAGGCCTTTCATTCAACCTGCAGTCTGAGTGCTCACTTTTTTTAAATGGTCCAAATAATCCTAGTTACCCAAATATCATTGGAGCAAAATTAGATGTCATGGTAACACACACACACACACACACACACACACACACACACACACACTCACATATATGTGCACACACACTGTGAATAATGAAACTAAATAACAGAGTTAAAAAGACTAGCAAAGTTCTTGGAAATTTCTGGGGTGCAAATATGGATGAATAAAATATCTCTTTCTCTATTAAGAAACAAATTACAAGTAAGAATGTGGACTGTTCAGGATACACCCCTAATTCTGATAAAACATACCAACTTCATTACATTTTCACCATAAAAATGTATCAAAGGAAAATCTGTCAAAGGATCTAACTCAAGCTACAATAGTCTTTTAACAGGGGTGGGGCCTGAACCCTGCATTTAAGCACTACCATTAAATGGCCCTAGCTGTCATTTATATTCTGATACAATGCAGATGATGGCTTGAGTTTAAGGAATAGGAAGGGTTGAGATTCAGAAGGAGTCTGCATTTGAGAGAAGAGGACAATGAGATTCAGTGGCATACACCACTTTTCGTAAGGATGCTGGATACTGAGCAGAGGCTTTGAAGCTCTGGTGGACCTAATGTTTCTGACTCTGGAGGGTTTCCATTTGAGTTCTGGCCACATCTGTAGTTGCTGCAGTTTCTAAAATGCTCCAAATCTGCAAACAGAGTAACCATAGATCCTATGTTGTCCAAGCAGTTCAAATTGCTTACTTTCTTACAATGCAATAATCAAAGTGTGTTTTTTTTTTCTGTTCTCAATAATGCTCCCCACTGGCTCATCATTTTTTTTTTTTTTTTGTGGTAACTGATGAGGAGGATCTCAGGGAACCCCCAAAGTGATCTTACCCCTGAAGGTGACAGAAGAACAGTTGTTGATAAGCCATATCTATGCTGGAAAGATGACATTTAAAGTTCAGTGCTTTCTACCAGGGAATTTCATGTGTGTGCTTGTGCGTGTGTATATTTTTCTTTGTCAATGATCTGGAGACCTCTTAGGACACAATTACAAATTATTGTAATTTGATTCTAACTAGATATATGTGTGGTAAATGGGTCTTCAGTTTACAAATTATTTTCTTTCTGTGTAAAAATTATACATATGCATTCCCAGTGGTCCACAGAGAGTTTGTGCAAAATTTGTACCAAAGGATAATCTTTAGTATTAGAGTTGAGAAGCGTCAGCTGAAATCTCTATTTTGAAGAAAATAAGATGACATAGTTGGGACATAATAATTCCCATAAACAGAACAAAGTCCTTATAATTATAATGTACTTTATGATTCCTTCTTCTGCTTCAAACTTCATAAAAGTGTAAATTAATTCTCCTGTAGTGAATGGTCTGAAAACGAAGGAGTGGAGGAAAGGAGGTGGGTGTAGCACCTCTGAGGTACTTTACTTTCAGATCGCTTACGTGGCTCTTGAAAGTGTTCTGTATTGTGTCCAAGTCTAACAGTAAGACAACTCTTTTTTTTTTTTTTGGATTTTTTGAGACATGGTTTCTCTGTGTAGCCCTGGCTGTCCTGGAACTCACTCTGTAGACCAGGCTGACCTCGAACTCAGAAATCTGCCTGCCTCTGCCTCCCGAGTGCTGGGATTAAAATTAGGTGAGTCTTAGGCTTGTCTCTCATTTCCTCCCCTCCCTGCTTGGGGCCATGGTCCCTCTGGCCAGTGAAATTCCTGAGCAGAAAAGAAAAGAGTGCAGAGCAGGAGAGACTGCTGTGTTGTGATTATGCTATGTGACTTGGGACAAGTTGCCTTCTCTGCTTAGTTTCTATTTCTCCAACTGCACTGTGGAATTTAAATCATCCGTCCCATGGTTCTCCCTGGATCTGGTGGGCTTCTGAGGAGAGTGAATGTCAAACGGGTATTCTGGAGCCACTTAGTCTAACGCAAGCTTTGCTTTGCTCTGGGAGTAAACCCAAAGAAAAGGTCAATTTCGCAGACATCTTGAGGTTGTGTTCCAACGTCCTCATTAAATACTGAAGTCCAGACTGGCAGGCCCAGGGGAATATTCAATCAAGTCTAAAAAGGCCAAGTCATTACTGGAACTCCATCATCAGACCTGTAAACACAAGCATTTATTTGTGGGCGTCATGTGAAAGTGTGTTCACTTGTAATGCTCTCTCCAGTCCAGGTTCCACTTGTCAAATGTGTATGACCCTTCTGATAATTCACGAGAGTGGAGAGAGCAAAACAAAAGGAAAGAGAGAAAATTACAACTCTAAACAGACACTGGACAGCGAAGGATCAAAACAGCCTCTGGCTTGACTGGATGAGTCATGGCTATAGTCAGACCACAAATAGAAGCATAGCTTCTCTGCTGAAGGGCAGTCTTCCTGTCTGGAGAGGAAACTCAGCTCTGATTGGAGATAGTAGTTTTTGTAGACTTCAAAGCCTCTCAGGCAACTAAACAGACAAGAGAAAGGGCTGGTAAACAATGTTTCAGGTGCTTCCTCGGAGATCCAGCCACACAGCTCTGATTTGATGCTGTATAGACATACTTTCATCGGAAGCCAACAACTGGGGGTTTGTTGGTATGCGTGGGTTTTTTTTTTCTTCTGCTTCTCTCTAAAGTATCACTCTCTTCTAACGTCTGCATCCAATTTTGTCTCAAGTAACGGCAAGTTGTTTCTCCTGGCCGACATTCCAGGTTACAGAGAGATAATGGCGAAGGGCCCTCTAAGGAGGTAGGAGGCAAGGGCACATGCTTTGAAACTGTAAGAGGAAGGCAGTGAGTTAAACAGGACAAGCCTGAGATGCAGAGGGTGTAGCAGAACAGAGGAACATTCTAGTGGTTTCTACTAGGTGGAGAGGCCAGAAGAGAGGCCTCCTGAATTTAAACTTTAGCGCTGAGTCCGGGTGTAGCTTAAAATTTTGTGTACATGTGAGGAAGAAGGGCATGAAACACCAGGATGAGTGAATGGGACCCGGTGTTGGGGGCACTGAGTGCCATGTTAAAGGTCTGGACCCTGTCCTGTACACTGTGGAGCAAGGAGGCAAGAAGCAGAGACTACGGAAAGATGTGGACCCCAACCATCGGGAGGGATGGATGAATAAAGGAAGATCAACTACAACTGTTGTCACTTGGACGCTTGTCCAGCACAGCATAAGCCCTCTGGACTTAGCACACAGGAGAGAAGTTAGCATTGATATCTCTAATCAGTGGAGGATATCAATATAAAAGTTTTTCACCACTACATGTTTTTGTGTGTGTTAAGGTCATCGAGGTGAGTAGATGGGACCTGGAAAACTATAGCCAGGTGATTGATAACGACAAATGCAGAATGCCCACTTGGTAGGCACAGGGGATAGGCGGTGAGGGAAAAGTTACTCACACAGTACGTTTGCCCCTTAAGGCTTTGATTGACACAGGTTCACTACTGAGCCCACGGTTCCTTTCCAGCCTGTGCTAGCTGCTTTTCTAGTTGCTGTGATAAATTACCAGCTAAAGTGACCTACAGAGGACGGAAGGATGTATTTAGATTTATAGTTCCAGAGTCACAGGCCATGGTGGCAGGAAAGCAATGGTGGTAGGTGCAGGAGGCAACGGGTCACATTACATCTGTAATCAGGAAGCAGGCATCATGAAAGCTGGCCAGCCCCTCTTTTTCTTTTCATTCAAATTGAAACCCCAGCGCATAGAATCATACCTTCCATTTTTAGGGTGTTTTTTCCCACCTCAATGAACCAATCTAGACTTACTTAAAGGCTTATATCCATTCTGAATCTAGCTCTGGTCAAATTGAAATTGACAGTTGGTGTTAACTATCACACAGCTCTGGTTTCGTTCTGAGTCTCAGTCCTTGGAAGACAGGGATCCCTGCGAAGCTGAGCTTCTGTCAGGCAGCTGTGCCATGGCTTCCTGTCTGAGGAGTGGGTGAATCACCTGTTCCCACTGGATCCTGCATTCCTCATGTGTGAAATGAGCATGGTACAATAGTCTAGCTGTGTGTCTGGAACAAGAAGCACCTGTTGCCAGTGTTCTCTTTAATAAACGAACAAGCAAAGCCAGTCAATTAATTCCTCCTGTCATCATGCATGGCTTACAGATGGGCTAATAAATGGTACATTAAATGATACATAATACTCAAAAGGCCATAGGGTAACATGAGCTCTAGTCCAGACGCAAACCTCAGCCACCTCAGTCTTAACACCATTCATTTTACTCCAGGCAGGTGATACTGAAGTCTAGAAGTAAACAGAGAAATGTGTTCAGCTTCCCATGATTTCTCTTCTTATTTTTTTTCATGTACACATTGAGGTGTGTTCATTGTATGTGTGCAGGTGCCTATTAAGGTCAGAAGTGAGCATCATATATCATGGAGCCAGAGGCAGAGGCAGAGGAAGTTGTGAGCTGTCTAAAGTGGTTGCCGGGAACAGAATTCAGGTCCTCTGGAAAAGCAGTGAGTTTTCCTAAGCCCTGAGCAGTCTCTTCATCCCTGCTATAATTTTTATTGAATACACCATGCTTTCGTTACTTCTTCTACAAAAAGCCAGACCAACTGCAAGGGAATAATTTTAATGGGGTCACTGCAACATTTTAGTAGTTGGATGCATTCTGTTAAAAACCACTTCCTTTCATTGGGATGCACACAGCTGTTGAGCTTCCTTATGTGGGTAGGGCTTCATGGCCAGCTGCAGGAGGTTATGCACTTGGATGCAGTAATCTGACAGAGCAGCTACACATTCTTTTTGTAAATCTGTGAGTCTCTCTGGCTATTCAGCGACAGAGTTTTGGGCTAAAAGGGACCATGAGCTCCTGCAGTCCAGTAGCTATCCAGAGGTTTTAATGCTTTTCTTGAATTAAGACATCACTTCAGGATCCCGGACCTGGAGTTGTCCATCTTCTTGTGACATCTCCAGATGCTTGCTCTGTAATCAACTCACATTCAACATGGCTGAAGCAAAGTCCATGTTACCATCCCCAGGTCCCACTTCTTCCTTCAGAGATCCACTCACTCCAACAAACTAAAACCCTTTTTTTAAACATCCACTTCTCTTTTTCAGTTAGTTAGTTCTGATCATGCTCTCTCTAACACGTTTCTGCAGTCAGTCTTTCTGGACACTTTCCCTTTCTACACTCAGGTCTTCCACCTTACCACCCTGGACTAGGTGGCTTCTCACCTGCTCTCTCACAACCCTTGGTGATCACATCTACACATCATGGTTCTAAATAGGGTGTGTTTTCCAAACTTACCAACCATGGAACTTTGTTTTCCCTCCCAGGGCACTTTCTGGGAAATACTGGTCCAGCATTTCCAGATGAATTGTTGCCCCCTCTCACTGTGACATCTGTCCACCCCTCTTTGTCACTAAACTTGTTATTTCCTCTGCTCAGAATGCCCTTCTTCCTGGCTCCTGCCACTGGGAAAGCCTACGCTGTTTCACAGCTCAGTTCAAATGTTTCTTCTTCTCTGAAGCTGCCTTTGATCTCACGACCTGGCACGACCCCTGCACTTTTGGAGAACCTTGTACATGACTCTGTTATAATATTTAATAGCATATGCTATGTAAAATATGTCATCTGATGTATGTGCTATACTGTAAACATGAGTCTATTACATATTTAATAATTTATATATAAAATGGATAAAATATTTACTGTAACAAGCTGGTTGTGTATATTTGAATCTATCAATCAACAATTCTAAAGTCTCCTAAGAGATGAGAGCTATGTGTTTCTCTTCCCTGTGAATACAGGGTCTGGCATGTTGACTGTCTCTTTCATGTCCTTACAACATGGAATAATTTAGACTGAAGCCCGATGAACTCACTACAATGAAGCAGCCTATAGTTCTGCACAGTGTGACCAGCCCTCTTTATCTTTGTTACTTCTGCCTGGGCAATATGGAAAATGGGAGCATGGTGGCATTCGAGGATACTGGAAGACAAAGACAGAGGACAACATATCTACTTCTATCTCTATCTATCTCTATCTCTATCTACAGTTATAGTTCAGGAGTCTCCTGGGAGAGGGCTTTTAGGAAAGAGGAATTCCTAAAGATAGATTTCTTAATGATCAACATCCTGCATTACCAAGCAGCTGTCTGTGCGAGGCATTGTGGTGAGACCTGTGGAGATGGGTGGGTCCTCTAGGAGCCTCTAAGCAGGCTATTAGACTTACTTGCATCCTATCCCTTCCATTGAGTTTTTTGGAATGTTTTGAGGGTTTCTGGACAACAAACACATTTAAGAACATGAATTTGTCAGAATGTGAAGGCAAAGAAGCAGCTAGACTCGGAACTGGCAGGAACCAGAGGGAGTAGAACCGCAGTGAAGCAGGATGTGGGTACACCTTCACTTCTCCTTTCTGGTTGTCTGTAGGAATTTTTCATGCCAGAGGCCAGTATTCTCAGTCCTCCAGTGATTTGGAAAGCTGTATCAAGAAAGTGGGTAGCTGTAGGGTTATAGGGTCCTGAATTTGCTGGGCCACAGGGTTGGGATGCTCTGGGAGGCAGGACATGGGAAGTTTGTCCGCACCTACCCCATGCTATCACAGGGCGGGTGTTGGGCCATAGGACAGCCCCAGACACCGCTGAATTCTGCCAAAGAGCTGATAACTGAGTGGGGGCCCACAGGCTGGATCTGGCCCAGGGTGGGGGGTAAAGAAAGGTGGGAGCCCTGGCTGGTCCGGTAGGGAGAGTTCTTGGCTCGGTCAGTGGCAGTCTTGGGCATGGTGGCAGCGGTGGCTGGAAGTGCAGAGAAGCCTTCTATGGGAGATTAGACGGCTCTGTAAGTGAAGGCCTTCTCCATAGCTCCCCACCGCGGATCCCTATGAAAAGAGACAGTCTGTGGTTTTAAGGCATTTATTGTCATGGCAGAAAGTGGCTGAGTTAAACCATACCCTACTTCTCAGGGAAGGTCTGAGGTTAAATACCTTTTGCAGGGAGGAGTGTCTGGGAAGGAGAGTTTATTGGCTAAGCCCTTCAGGCATTAGGTACCTCATTAAAATGGAGATCTGTCTTGAGCCTATGTGACCTGTGGTCATGTCCTTTACCTGTGGAGGGGCTTGGAGTATTGCTCTTACATGACTGACAGCCACAAATCTATAAGGATCTGTGGATAGTGACAGGAGCCTGGTACCCGGGAACAGGCGAAACACCTACTGTCCCTTCAAGGTCTCCGGGGTTTCAAGCCTTAGCTCAACCTGGGACCAAGCTGCCATTCACAGTCCTACAGCTAGCTCTGAGTATCACATGTAGCTAGGTTTACATGTACCTTACTGCTTTTCCTTAAAACACCATCTTTGAGGTCAGGGATTTGATTGGTACATTGTTGATTGGTTGGGCCTGGCCACTTTTGACAAATTCTGCCTCAAGTCATTTTGCAGACCTGGTGGTGAAACTATAGATGAATAGGAAAATAATAGGGAATCGTAGGAAAGAAATAGTCACTCTTCGGGGCAACATTCCTTTACAAGTCTACATTCCAATGGCTAGATTCCCTTGCAGGAAAAAATATCTTGTTTGTTTTAATAAGCAAGTACAAGATTCCTCTCGTATGTGTTATGACTTTCTACTAAGGAACATTCCAGGCCTTTCTTTCTCTTACCTCTAGTAAGATAGCACACTGCCTCGCTGACCAGGCTTCATTTGTGTTACAACTCTGGGCCACACAACTGATGTGCATTTGAAATACACTTGGGAAAGTGTCTTCCAACATCTTAAAATAGCCAAGCAACTCTTCAGTTTGGGGACAGTCCATGAATTGCCCATCTGTGCAATAATAACACTTCCCTGAATACGCCACTGCAGAATTTATAGAGTTTTTTGTTTATTACCTTGATTGATTTCTAAAACAATATTTGGTCATCCAGCCATCTTTGACGAGGGCCTAGCACATACCAAGTGCCGGGATAGGGACAAGGATGGAATTCTGAAAAACGTGGACTGAGCCAGCAACACTAAAGGACTGAATGTCTTGAAGGCAGACTTGCTGTTTTCATTTGCACCTGTTTTAGAGATAGACTGGCTAATGATTATTTTATTATTTTCAAAGAGACAGAACTCAAACCCAGGCTTCCCTTTCCTGACAGAGATTCTCTTTGCATAGCTGTCAGCACTGAAGCCACTGTGGAAATCTCTGAGAACCTCCTCTGTGTTCACTGATCAAATGACCTAATGCCAACTCAAATGTCACTGGAGCAGACCGAGAAATATGTAAAAATCCAGCAAATGACAAAACAAGTTATCTTGAGAAGTGTTCTGAATGTGTGTAGGGGTTAGGAGAGACCCAAACATGAACAGTGAACAAGAGCAGCAGCCGTATGACAGTAGACCCCAGAAAGATGGTTTAAACTGTACAATGCACTTCTCGACATGAGCATCCAGGACCAGCTGAGAACAGAACTCCTTGTTGACTGGCTGTGCTGAAGTCAGGTGTGGACGAGCTGTGGCTTCAACTCAAACAAGTGGTCAGCAGGGTTCTCATAATGTGCTGAATGGGCATGGTAGTGGGCTATCTTGAGTAAGCATGTGCTCCTATCAAGCCTTACATCAAAGATCGGCTCTGTGTGTGTGTGTGTGTGTGTGGAGAGAGAGAGAGAGAGAGAGAGAGAGAGAGAGAGAGAGAGAGAGAGAGAGAAACAGGATAGGGCTCGAAAGGCTTGTACATCCTGAGAGTCCAGTGAGGTGCTGCTTGTGCTTCTGGTGTCAGAGCCCTGTGTGGCGACACGAAGATGAGGGTGTTTGGATGTTAAAGTGAGATAGCTACTCTAATAAGTAGTCAGCTGACCTGGGAGGATTAGGAAAGTGAACTTTTGTTTTTCATTTAGTTTTCATTTAGTTTTTCATTCCAACCCGTGTGGGAGGGGCTAAACCTTCAGGGAGTCACTAGAAGCCTGGGGATCTTTCATCCTTGGCTTGGCTCCCTATCCCTTGCTTTCTGTCTTGTACTCAACTGGTGATGTAAAGAATAATCATTGTGCACATGTAGAGAATTTAAAGGTGAGGTCTAGAGGTTTCATCCTTTATCTCTGGTCTTCCTTGGCTAAAATGTGGCACATGGCCAAACTTACCTACAGGCATCCTGGGAAAACATATACTGTTTAACAAACTGTCTCTGTCATGGCCTGAAATATGCAGAATCCGGAGATGAAGAGAATAGGGGCATTATGCTCATGTGGTGGGACATGACAGGACTTACCCAAAGGCTTCCAGAAGCCTCCCTGAGCAGATGAGGCACAGGACCAACAAGTCAGGGAGGCTTCTAGATGAGCAGGACCTTCTGGTCAAAATGCTTGGAAAAGGAATTATAAGGAATGATTATAAGGAAGTATTTAAATTAAAAAAAGAAACAGAAACTATTCCAACCACAAGAAAACGGACAAGAGAGCATCCTAGCTCTGCTCTTAAAATAATACAAATGGAAGCTCAGCCACACAGACAGTTTCGAGTTTCAGTGAGTACCATGTGGTTTACTTACGCTGACAACCAAAGATCCGAACAGACCCTCACGATAACCCCAGGACGACAACATGGTAAAAAATTATCAGTCCCATTTTAGAAGTGGAAAAACCTATGTGGATAGAGGTTATCCAGGGCTACCCAGCAAATGAGACAAATTTGCAACTCAAACCCACACTGTGTCTTTCCACAATTACACAGATTCTCCCCGGCACAGAGATGCTGACCACACTTCAGGAAGTTGACTCAGTTCCAGCTCTGGACAAGAGGCCAGAGTCCAGCGATATTTCCCTTAATCACCGCCCTTCTGTCTGCCCGACAGTTAGAATCAGCTGCGCTCCTCCCCGTTCAGAGAGCATATACATGTTAGCTGTCACGCAGTGTGTGCAGCATCTGACAGCCCTAATACCACTGTTTGTATTATCAGACAATTTCCAGCCACGCTCGTATTCATAATTTGACTAACAACTCGAGACAATGATTATTTTTTCCTTTTCTGGCAAAACAAATATAGAAGCATTTTCTTTTGAGCATCAGCGCTGATGCTCTTTGGCATTCTATCAGCTAAAGGGATTTTTTTTTCCAAGAGAAATGCTACTTGTACTCCCCCACATCTCGCTAACTTTACAGTCCCCCATGGCATCTGTGTGCAGTGAACTGAGCTGTTGAGACTAAATGTAATTTGCAATCAAGCTTCTGTTAACATGGAAATGTACCGGCTGGCCTGCTGCAATATGGGTTCTCATTCTGTCTAGCATATGGTTGCATTAAATCCAGTCTCCAGAATGTCTCTTGTTACCACATTGTCAATCCGTGCAAAGCAGAGAACCCTAAAAAACCACTAAAGGAACATATTTTTGGAGTTGGCGCTTCTATGGATCTTGACAAGAGCTGTCCAAAGACATACTTGGTTACTTGAAGTGAACCAGCCCTGTCAGATCCATGAACACATACATACTGACACACCGCAAACTTGAAACTTGGTTGGATGGTCTGTAGTCACAAGTATAGGGATTCCACTGGAGGACAAAGGGGAGGTGATGGACTCAGCTCCGTTAATTACTATATAATTCCTTTCTCATCATTTCAATATTCTAGGAATCTCAGAATAGCTAGAGTTAGACAGGGCGTCAGCAGTCTTTGTGTCTAATAGCGTAGGCTCTAGAGTTAGCTAGGCGTATGTTTGAACCCTGCGTCTCATTGCTCATAGCTTAGTGATCTTGGACATGTGAAGGAAGGTTTGTGTGCCTGACTTTCAACACCTGTGAAATGGAATGGAATCAGGAATGTCATCACAGCTGAGGGCATTTTGGAGTATTAATGACCTAAGCACTGCACTTGCCTCTGTAAATAATGGCCATTTGAGCAAAGTCTTCCTCACCATCTCCACTCCGAGATCTGGCGCCTCTGTATTTCTCACAGTATCTCCTGCTGTTTGTTTGCATTTTCTTTCATATCTTGTTCCCCCTGGTGCCCAGGATCTCTGTCCATTCTAAGGCACTCTGCTCATAAATAAAAAGTTTGTGTTTTATTTAACACACATGTTTGCTCCACCTTGAACAGGACCTGAGGTTTAATCTGCTGCTCTCTTCCAGGGACTTGCCCACTCTGCTTTCTTTCTGAGACAATGTTGAGTCCTACAGCAGGCTGACTTGTACTTGATGTCTGTGCTGCACACTTGACACGGCAGCACAGGCTGAGCACAGTGTCAGAGTCCTATGTGTTAATGAGTAGATTCGCCTGCTTTCTTCAGCACAGCTGCAGAGAGGACCTATGTGCACACAAATTCACTGTGCTATGTATAAAAATGGACCACTCCTTTGACTATTCACAAAAAGCAGTTGTGAATGAACCATTTTATACTTTAAGTGGTGGTATATGCCTCATGCTAAAGGGTCCCTGTATAATGTTGTGAAGGGAAAAATTTTAGGAGAGTAACTTCCTTGGTTGTCCATGTATTACATAAATTTTTTTGGGTAGATTTTATGGTTGATTCTCCAAGCAGAGAAACTATGCACAAAAGGTTTATGAGACAGCAAAGTGCTGACATGTAATACTCCAATGTTTGAAGAGTACTTTAAGAGGTCAGGTCAAGCTGGAGAAAGTGTTTTAGTTCTAAATTAGTACAACTACTAAAAAACGATGTACGGTCACAGCAAACAACGCCAAATATATATCCAGCAAGTTGTCCACAACAGAGAATCTGGAAGATGTATTAAAGTCAATAAAGATACCAGGTGATCTGATATACAAAGCAGGGAAGAGCAGGATGCTGGAAAGGGTGACCTCACACTATCTTGAATGGGCAGAAGTGGGGAGAGTACCTTGGCCAGATCTTAAGTGACTTTGCAAAATCTGTCAAAGGATTGACATATCTGGAGACCTAAAAGCAATGAATAATATGCTAATTTAGCAAGAGGCTGATTTGTCTCTTAATGTTTTTTCCTAAATTATTTCCCTAAGTGTGCTCTGCCCAGCTCTCCATCTTCAATTATTGCTAAATAATCAGATTTAGTCTATTAAATTTCATTTCCTCTTCTACATTGTTCCCAGCTCTGACGTGTTATCTGGGATGGTTTTCATGACATCCTCTGGACCTTGATGTAGTGTGTTGATGCTGTGGTACTCGATATCGGCAGTTTCAGAAGTCTCAGACCTCAGTCCCACAAGATGCATGGGATGTAGTTGCTCTGAGAGCAAGTCTCGCACGAAGGTGTGAAAGGATGAGTCAGCCCGTGATGAACTTGAGCTTCAGTTGCTGGTGGCCTGCTCTCATGGAGATCACAGAAGTCAGCACTCTGTTGGGCTGCTAGGCTCAGTGCTCAGGCAGAGTGGAAAAACTCATTAGCTTGCCTTAATTAGAGAACTTCCAAAGTACTTTTATGTCAGCCTGCTTCCTACCACCTCATTAATATATTCAAAAGATTTTTACACCTTTAATGTGGGAATGATTTTCTTAATTCTCTCTGCACCAAAATGCCACAGAGTCAAGCTATTGAGCTAAAGAACAACAGCACAATTATGTCAGTGGAAGTTGAGAGTCTTTGAACCAATAGCGTTTGGTATAAGGTAGGTCATTTAGCGCCAGTGCAATTACTAAGACCACCCTTCTTTTCCAGTGCATTTTATAGGTTTTTAGAATTTTTTCCATCAACCAGTACATTCTCATAAGATGCTAATGAAGATTTGGGGCAGGTGGAGTTATCTTCATTGCACAGATGAGATATTAAGATTCAGAGGCAAAGACTGCACAGGGGGACCATTCTGCTCACCTAAGGTTGACAACAAGAATATAGACCTCAAACAAAAGTAATATGAGATACTGTCCTGTCAGGAATAAATAGGGGCCTTGGGAAGCAAAGCTGGTTTTGAAGGAATGGTGGCAGATTTGGTTTAGGTGTGTTGTGTGAGGCTGTCTGGAGACCATGGAATGGAATGAACATAGTCTCACAGCTGCCCCTTGCTGGAAATGCATAGTCTCTTCAACCTGCCAAAGCTGAGCATTTTTGCTGCATCAAGATCTCCCTGAGATAGCCTGGGATTATGTCAGTCCAACATAAATATATCTGTACAGTCTGCTGCTCTCCGATTCCCCAGAGCCCAGCACAGCCTTAGATAACACTGGCTTCATATTGTGTTTTCCTAACCCTTTGCCTCCTTTGATGTCCACAGACTGCCCTTCTGGGCAACTTGTGCGACTGTCTGTCTCTTATCAGCTAGGAAATGAAACTCTGTTAAGATGCAGGATGTACTCAATGATACAGACAGCTAAGAGCAGAGCAGCAAGGATTGGTCCCTAGGCTGGTGACTCTTTGCTAGGACCTACACCATTGTTTGTGGTACAGGTTTCTCGAGTCTCAGTTACACTCTTCACTTCATTCTCTCCATGGCTTTCTTTCCCTGCTCCAGGGAGCATGAGGGACCCTTCTGATGGACTTCTGACCACATCTAAGGTATGTATTTTGGTGTGAATTTAGATGCTCTTATGTCATTATTTCAATTCCTATTTGTTCTTGAGCCCTTGTTACACTTCCAGCTCTAGGCATACAATGATGGAGTGGCCAGTCATCCTCCATGGCCTCCTGCTTACTTGGACATAACATGTTTGCATCATGAAAACTGGATTGCCCAAGTGCATCTTCAAGTATCCACATGCTTCATAGGTGACCTGAAACTTTAAGGTTTTTTTACCTTAATTTGGAGGTGAGAAGTTTAAGATAAGTCTTTTCCTGGGAGGTATATAGGTTACAAAGAAGAAGATGAAGTAATGAAATAGTGATGTGACTCTCTACTCCAGAACCACAAGTGGGGCTGCTGAATACTGAAACATAGCTGTGTATGGAGAAGGGGTGTTTCCCAAAAGCCCTGGGAGCAGACTGTAGTTCTCTGGTCACTCTAGAATGTCTCCTTTACAGAAAGGGGAGTGCTTTGCTGTTGACCACAGGCTATACAAAGTGGGCAGAAAGTCGGGGATTTTATGTTGGCTCTTGCTGAAATTTCAGAAAGGATCATTACGCAGTTGATTCCTATGCATCTTGAAGAAAGGCAGTAATGACGAGAAGTGAATGTGAGTTTGCCATAATCACTGTGTTTCCTGTTCTGCTCACTAGGGTTGTAAGTCTGCAGACTGGAAAGCTTTAGTACTGGGTTCTATAGAATCTCCTGTGCTGGGACTGTGTGTAAGATGGGGAGATAAGAGCTGGTTCCCACCACCATTCGCTTCTTCCTTCATTATGAGACCAACATGGCGCCTAAAGGGGAGGAACTTCCCTGTCAGTCAGGAGGTTTCCAGGGAGGTATGGATGCTATTTTGACGATTCAATATTTTGTATTAATAACTTGGTTATTTTTTAAAAAGGGATGAGTGCATTTGCAGATGGCACCCAGCTCAACCCAAAAGGTGAGAACACTGATCCATGGGTGGCATCCTGGGTGATGGTTTGCTGGGCTGAGTGAGTTCTCATGCTCTTTGACATGAGATAGCAGTGTGAATAGAATTAGCAACAATAAACTATGTATATCGAATTAGTAACTTGCACGTGTTCAGCACAAAAGGTGGTCGCCCTGGCTGGATCCATCATTACTGCGTATTTTCAACCAAATCACCACAAAAACCATTATCAAGTAGAACTATGTGTTGATCAAAAGGGCAAGTCCATGGACTTGTGGAGAGATGGCACTGTAGCATCAGTGAAGAAGAGGCTGCCTGTTGATCATGTGAGGCATCTGCGGCAAGGCCACTCTGAGCAGGCAGTGCTTCTTCAAGTTCAGTCTCATTATCCATCAAGTGGAGACAGGTTTGTTTATCTTTTCAGAGAATCACAAGAACCCAAACGGAAGTGTGCCAAGGCTTCCTTGAGCGCCTTCAACAAATTAATGGCAATAATAAGAGTGGTAACCAAAGAGTCGTATCTAAAATGACCTGGACTATGTAAAGGGGACTGGCATCAGCACAGCAGACCGAAGCAATACATAAGTACAGTGGCTGTGGAACTGAAAGCATCAGGACTATACTCAGAGCATCAAGTCCCATAGACGTGCTTATCTCAGGACAAACTCCCGAAGGCATGTGTTAGCGAGAGTTCAATTAGCCAGGCACATTGGAAAACAGAAAATAAAAAGGGGCATCTCATATCGATGTTTATATAAACAAAGGGATTTCATGCTGATGAGAGTATTGATATATTTGTTCTGCATTCTCCTAAAGAGTGAATTTAAAGTTGGAAGGAGTTAAAAGGAAATAGAATTTCGATGTCTTACTATTGCAATTTCCTCTAAATGAATCTAGGTGACCTGAAGACAAAAGACCTTTTGCATGGCTTGCTGGCTTTTCTTCTTTCTTCTTGTCACTGACATGTGGTGAGCACTAGCTGCAGGAGAGGCTCACCGAAATTTGATCATGTATGTCAGCTGCAGATTTTCCTAATAAATAGATGCCGCTCAAATCTGCCATGAGATCACTGCAGGAGTAGGCTACCAGAACTCATGAGGATGACTTGGGGCCATTTTCCACTTCCCTGCAGGCAAGTATTCAGAAAGGACAGCTGGTGCCAAGGTTAAAGGTCTGAGACATCCTAATGCATTCTCAAAAGACAAAGCTATTAGGTGGAATCATTGCCAGGAAGGCCAAGGTTAGCTCATGACAGCCTGCAGGGTCCTTCAGGGACACCAGGGAGTGTCACTCCCTCCTGAGTGGCTTCTGAATCTGTGTGCACCAGACTAGTGCACTCCTCCACTGAATAATAACTATTGTGGGCAGATCTTCATATCTCATGAGCTCACTGAAGGCAGAGACCATGTTGTATCTTCTTTACCTGTTCTTAGCTCATCACAGCTTAGTAACTGAGTAAGTCTTAGTGAAGAAAGGACTCTACATGGATCTCCCTGAAAGCATGGGTTCTGGTATGATTTATGGAGAGCTTTGGGATCTTTACATTTTTTCTGCATCGGCTAAATATAACATCGAGATTTATTTTTCGGGAGCCGTGTTTTCTCCCTTCGACTTCTGCAGATTCAAATGCTAATGATAATTGCTAACACTTATTTTGTGCTTTGCACACCGGTACTCTCCCCAGCACTTGCTGCTGCTTTTGTAGATAAGGAAGCTTGGATTGAGGGAGGTGATGTAACTCGACTACAGGAAGGGAGTCAGGATGTGACTGGGCCAGAATAGACCCCTGCTCTATTTGACACATGCATTATACCCATTCTATGATGTGTGAAACATTGTGTTTTGTTTGAGGGAGGGTACTTTTTCAGAGCCTCAATTCCAAGGAAGACACGTACAGTACATTAGAACTAAAAGAGCTGTGTTTATTTAAGAAAAGTTAGGCTTTGTGGAATTTTACTCAAATATTAGGCTTCCTACTTGAATATGATGTTTGCTCTAATAGTGGTTTTTAAAAAGCCCATAGCTTTCTTAGTTTGGTTTCTGTTGTTGAAATTTTTAAAGACCAACTTGGAGGAGGAAGGAAGGGCTTATTTGCTTCATGTATCCCAAGTCACAGTCCATCGAATGGGTGCTAAGTAGGAACTCAACACAGGAACCTACAGGAAGGAACTGAAGCAGAAGCTGTGGATAAGGGCTGCTGGCTCACTCAGCCTGTGTTCTTATGCAACCAGGACCACCTGCCTAGGGAAAGATTCCCTAGAGTGAGCTGGATCCATCCACATCAACCATCAGTTAAGAAAAGGCTTCACAGACTTGCCACCAGATCAGTCTGTTGGAGGCACTTGCTCAACTGAGGTTTCTTCTTCTCAGATGACTTCAGCTTAAGTCAAGTTGCCAAAAATTACCAGGAGAATAGGATTAGGGCGCATCTGGTGGAGCTGGACTGTCAAGAATTATGGAGAGAGTAATAGCCACTTCCCCCTGTTTTCTGCATACTGGTTACCATGCCAATCGGCAGTAGAGGGTAGAGAAGAGTACAAGCTACCAATGATAGAGGAACGAGGAGGGGAAACTCTTGGCTCTTTTACTTTAAGGCTGGGAGATCCTTCTGGTGCCTCTAGTACTGTTCCCTTGGTTTGTGCATCACTCCAGAGCCCCTTGGCTTCTGGGGTACTTCAGAGACCAGCAGACACAAAGAAGCCAGGGATTCTGGTTCATAGGTGATTCTCACTTCAAGCTTAGTTAGGGTTGTCTCTCTGACGAGCACTGTGTTCCCCAATGAAGCCGGCAAATGCCCACTAGCTTCATAGTATTACACATACACAGGGAATTGCTGGTAATTTTCATGAAAGCCTGGGACTGTTATCAATGGAAGGGTCCAATAGTGAACCGTTTATGCCCAAACTGTATCTATACACAGAAGAATATTATTTGGTCATTAAAAGTTGTTGACTTCTCAACTTTGCAGTATTGTGAATGAGTCTGGCGGGCATAGCTAAGGGAAACAAGACAGGCCCAGAAAGACAAATACCACAGGGATGACCTCACTTGTTTGAGAAATCAAAACAAGCTGATGTCATAGGTGTAGACTGGGAAAGTGGTAATCAGACAGTGTGGAGAGAAGAGGAGGCAAAGGAGGGGCAAGCATGTCCCATGCCTAACTAGGTAAAAGGTAGATGGTCTGAGCACAACTGTATAACCATGGTGAATATTGCTGTGTGTATTTTCATATACCTAACAGAAGAGAAGAATCTGAATGTTTTCACAGTAAAAAAAAAAAAAAAGAAAATTATAAATGGCTGAGGTAATTAGATATGCTAAAACACCACACTGATTATTGCACAAAGTATTCTTGTATCCCAGACTGTATTTAAAAATAAGTACACCTATTACATGTCAACTAAAAACACAATAACAACGTTTAGAAGAAAAGTAAGCAACAGATATTTGGCTGACTTTTGTCTACTGCTTGGATCTGGCAGATGGGTGTGGGCAGAAAGCTCCTGGACCTTAACAGACGCTGACCATCAGTGGGTGTTGGTGACCATTCCTCCCAGTTACTGAGAAGACTGGTCACCTTGTCCTTGTGAAGATCAAACTGAAATATCTAAGTTACTGCACCATGGTATACAGTTGAGCCTAAGGGACAGAGTTGCCAGAAAACAGAGAATACCATGGCCACCTGTTATTCTGATGCAGGAGTGTGTGAATCCCACCAGCCAGTCAAAGGTTTCTTTCTGTCTTCAGAGATGTGTTTGTCAGTCTTCAAGGGCAGAGATGAAAGGCAACTTGTTACAAACCCTTCTCCCTCATGATGGGTGAGAGACAAAGTGTCTACCTACTGCCATCTGGTGGTCATAGTTTGTCACTGCAGCTTAAATTAGCCTTAGAATTAAATTCGTTAAATTAGCCACTTAGAAAAGGGTCAGTTATATAGAAAAGCAACAATGAAGAATCATGGTTCCTGTACGTGAGGATCTCACAGTCCAATGGAATTCATTGGCACGCATTTTAATTAAAAGGTGCAAGGTGTTATCAAGATGCAGCCCGGGGAAAAACACCTTTGAGTTCAGTCTTGAAGCATCCCTGTGGGTACCACTGTGACAAAAAGAAAGAGGCTTGTTCTAAATCCAGAGCACATCTCCTGGCTTGGTTAGCACCTGACTTGTTGATAAGGAGCACTGGAAAGAAAGGACAGAAAAGAGCTAAGACAAAGGTAATAGCAGACCCCAGGAGCCTTGAAATGCCTAACCAAGGAGACAGGTATGCTCCAGAGCATTAAGCCAGAAAATAATGGGGTCAGATTTTGCTGATAAAAGGTAGACCCCCAGTGTCTACACATAAGCTTTCCAAATATTCGTCAGTGGAAGCTATTATCTGAACTAGAACCATCATGGTTATGATTTAAGACAGAGTTTGTAGGTCAAAAGTCATTCCTACACTGTGTCCCTCATGAGTGGTACATGCCAACACTTTTGACAAGCCAAGTGGCTCAGTAGAGCCACATTTAATAACCACTCCTGCAGGATGGGAATTCTGACCTAATATGATCAACCTCTCTGTGGTTTTAGAGTTCATTGAATCCTGTCCAGTCTACCAGGATATTTATAAATCAGATCTGAGATCTTATTCCCCTTTTCTAGACCTGTTCTAGATATTTCGTTTCACGGCCATCCCTATTTTATTGGTCAGTTCCCAAACATGACCTAGACCCCCCAGCTCTAGCTTCTAGCTTTATTTTGTGATAAGAAGGTGGAGATTAGCCATTTCTCCAGTTTCTGTTAAGCATCTTTTGTCTGCCACCCCATGTATCAATTCACATTCGGTATCTGTACCCTATATGTCACCCCAACCCACAGATTGTCTGATACAGTTATAAGAAGCAATGCCCCACATCTTACCACGGCATTCGTTCTAAGAACTGCACTTTGTTCTCAAGAGCTCTCCGCTCAATGGCAGCAAGACTCCAATTTGCACGAGTTTCAGTTTTGTGACAGCGTGAGGTTGTTGCATGGCTTTTGTGACAGGTGAGAAATTTCAGACCAATATTTGACCAAGCGTGAGTGGCTTCCTGATGGGCAAAGATGATTCCATTCCCAAATGCAATTTCTGGTGCCAACCACAAATTCCCACCCACCAAGCAGTATTTCCTGTGGTTCGCCCTCTTGTTCCTTGTCTTTACTCACGCTTTGCCCACTCTCTCTGCATGGCAGGGTCAGTTTGCTCTCACTCTCCCACATAACTTCGCTGTTTCAAGGCTGTGTCCGGAACTGTCTCCTTCTCACCATCTGGCCACTATCTGCCATGCCTTCCCACCCGGCCACCACCTTTCCTTGGAGGCCTTCACACAAAGATGCTAATTCACTCAGTGACTTTTTCCACAGTGCTCAGTGTGTTCCCTATGGCTGAATAATTACTTCCACAATGAATCTTCCTTAGGTTCATTGTGATTTCCCTGAGAGCTCCTAGACCAGAATTCTTTTATATGGCTGCTGCCAAGTTCAATAAACATTAAGCAAGTGAACATCACACTCTACAGCTAATGCTTTTGGGCTGTTCTAGTCTTCACTAAAGTAGATGGAAGTGTAATACAACCTCTTGTCTTTGATGACTAGAGGCAAGGCAGTGGAACATGAGATGTAAGCAGACTCTTACTCTTTTCAGTCAGTTGTAGAACTTTTCATTTTTGTGCTCACCTCCCTTCAGCAAACAGAACTCTAGAGCAAGGGAACCATGATGTTTCCCCATGTCCTCAGTCATGGTGTACTACCAATTATGTGTTCAATGGATTTTCACTTATAAGGATCCATGTGAATGTTGATGACATATGGGATCTATAAAGATGCTTCAAAGTCAGGTGGTTACACATTTTTTCCTTCCTGGAATCATTTCAAATGAGATTAGGGGGTTGGAAGGGGCTCACAGAATTGGGGCTCCTCCCTTCTTGCTGTAGTTGCCCACCTCTCTCCGAAGCTCCCTAAGGACAGATGAAGAGATGTGAATAGAAAGAGAGATAATGCTAGGTCAGCTCTAGATGGCTCTGCGTCTTCCAGGGAAGTGCTGTGAATTAAGACCTCAGTTGTTCCATCTCGAAGAGTAAGGTTTGACTTGATTTTCTAGAAACATCCATTTCTGACAGTGCCTTGAATTTCTTATTAATTAATTATTCTTATTAATTAATTTGGTCTCAAGTATCCCTCTCTTACTCTCTTTCCTGTTTGTTTTTCAAAACAAAACAAAAGCCCCACAAACCCACAAAAACCAAAAACAGTATTTTGCCTGTAGATGATATAAGGCAGTTCTTGCCTAGTGGCTGTCTCACCACTATTGGAGCCAACTCCATTGATGCTCGATTTCTTCTTTGAATTCACGAAAGGGATGGTGTTAGGAGCAGATTTTTCTCAACAAAAAATGAATAAGTAGCAATAAATGTCACATTTTGTGGATTTTTGACATTTTTGAGAACCAACTATCTATGTAAAGTAATCTGGACTGTTTAACTACTCTCAGCTATTTCTAATTAAAATCTTGAAACACCCTAACACTAAACTCAGAGCCATGAATTTGTTATTTAGCTCTTAACTCACAGGATTAAACATCTCAGATCAGATTTAAAAAAAAAAAAAAAAAAAACAGTTATAAAGGACTGGGTATAAGCCCTGTGCTTTTGAATATTTACTATCAATAAAAAAAATTTATGGCAATGAAAACTTTGATTTTGCATCAAAATAAATTCTGTACCATTTAAGAAACTATGACTTCAACTTAGTGACAATTATAAATATTTCTGCCAATAAAGATTATAGCTACACAATCAATTTTAGCTATTCCTCCCTGTTCTGATTATGACCATTTCTACATTACCTAGAAAGGCAACCTGTAATGACCACCTCCAGCCCCAAAGCCCAGGGAACTGGGATGATGACTCTCCATAACTTCTTCAAACTGAATGTGGTTGTTGAGGTATTAAGAAGGTGGGCAGGTAGGGAACATAGGATTGATTAGTCTCTGATGCCTGTGTCCTGACTGGATCTGGCTGAAGTCCAGGACACCGGGAGTTCAAGCAGGTCAGCTCAGCAAGTCTGACGAGGAGACTCCCCCAGGCTGTACATTCTATGGTATACAAATCTCAAAACAAAATTTCATTATCATCAAGATAACTTTTTTGTTTGATTCTCTGGAATCTAGTTCTCTCTCTATCAAATATGATCCATATTACTCTGGAAAGTGTATAGACACCATTTCTAAAAACACAAAGACACAACCTTTCTCCCAAATCAGTATATCCTTGAGCCAATAACCAGAAAAACCTTTGAACTGACCTCTCTCCCAGAGGAATAATGTAATCAGAAAACTCACAATCACACCCATTTTGAAAGTGAAAACAATCCAAAACAAATGAAGTAAACTAAAATACTGTATGTGCTTATTCTTAGGCCTTTTCTATTTTGCCAAGCTGGATAATAACCTAAGATTCCCATGGAGCCCATGTTAGACAGAATTTGAGTATCCTGTGGCTGAATAACCAACCTTATACTATCCTTTGTTTGTGTATGCAAGTATGTGTATGCCGTTGTGTGTGTATTGAGGTGTGCATCTATGCAGGTGTGTATGTATTCAGGTGTGTGTATCTATACAAGTATGTTTGTGTATGTACGTGTGTGTATGCAGGTATGTGTATTCAGGTGTGTGTGTGTAGGTGTGTGTATGCAGGTGTGTATGTGTATAGTGGTGGGATGGTGAGTGTGTGTATGCAGTCATGCGTGTCTCTGTATGTGTATGTAGGTGTGTGTGTATTCAGGTGTGTATATATGCAGGTGTGTATGTATATGTGCAGGTATGTGTACAGATGTCTTTGTATGTATGTGTATGTGATCGGGTGTGTGTAGGTGTCCGTGGAGGCCAGAGGCATAAGCTTTCCCTGGAACCGAGGTAAGAGTTGTGAGCTGCCTATCATGTGTGAAAGAACAGTGTACACTCTAACCACTGAGCCATCTCTACGGCCTTTTAACATGACAATTACTAAGCTGGCTGGAGTTCTCACCTCCAAATACAAATGGTACAGCAACCATTTCCTTCTAATGATGGGAGAGTTACACAGTCCAACTGGGCTGTTTCCACTGGTGACATGAAAAGCCAGGAACAAGCAGTGTTTCTTTTTTTTTTCTGCTGTTACCATAGCTACCTTATGAATATGGTGTCATATATCTTAGAAGAAAAAAATGCAAGGAAACATAAAACATATAGAGAACAAACTTTGGTCTAAGAGAAAATATTTTCTGGCAGTCACGGCGCAAGATGGATGGTGTCCGGGGTGGGGAGGTCTTCATCAGATAGGGTTTGTGATTGCTGGAAGTTCACAAGCCATCATGACTCACTGAGCTTCTCTACAGCTTGCCAGGCCCAGACAGTGTTTTTAAAATAAATACTTCATTTTCAATCATATGGTTATCAGTCAAGATCTGTTTTGTTTCTGATTCCTTAAGAACAGATCCTGAGAAGGGACCATGAGTGTTGAGGATATACCCAGAAACCTCATGGGAGGAAAGAGAGAACAGGATGGAGAAGGGAGGGACGGACATTGCTCTGATCTGCTGTGATAGCCAGCCTGTTCTGAGTCACATGAAGCCAACTACACTGGACAGTTGCCCCAACCTGATGGAAGTGGTCTGCACTTCTGAACTCCGGGTCCACTGGTCAGTGGATATATGTCGGGCTTGTTATAACCCCTTGTGTCTTGGGTGAAGCTTCTCCCGTTAGTCAAAAGTTATTCCTCTGCACACAAGGATGCAAACTGTAGCTATCAGGAGATGGACATTCACTAGTACCCAGTGTATGGCTCCCTCTAAGTGTTCTTTGGGAATCCCAGCTTCAGGCAACAGAAACTCCAACCAGTACTGGTGAGAAGAGGAAGGTAGTGGGAAAGACAGGAGGCTAACTGGCTAGACAGAGGGCAGGAGCAGATGTCGACCATGGGCAGAAACCAGGGTAAGCCCAGGGGTCAAGACTGTAGAAGCACTTGGCGTGCTTCTATCTATAGTTGATTGACTTGTACAGCATCATATCTGGATACCATTGGGCATTGCCATAGCCACTGTACTGTACGTCTCTTCATTGTTGTCCCCACAGCTGTCTGAGCAGAAGCACTTGATTAGCCAATTCTAGGTCACATATCCACAGATAAAATGTTGGAGGGGGGGGGTGAGGTGGCTCTTTTCTTCTAGGTGTTGGGAAGACACAAGGTCTTGCCAGTTCCCCTTACCAAGACCATATCCTCAGAAAGGATGAGAGTTGGACCTGAAACTCACATTGATGGCCAGAATACCTGTAAAACTTGTGAAATAGGTCAGAATGCCTCTCTTTATAGTTGTAGAAATGAAGGCAATGAGAAATAACTTTATTAATCCATTTAGAAAGGTCAGGTATTCTCCTTTGTTTACTTATTGAATATGTATTTATTAATTCTAAGTACTTCCCAGTGTAGGGACTCAACAGAGAGCAAGCTAGGCAAAAGGTCCTGCTCTTGTCAAATGCATAGTTCTGTGATTTGTGGGATTGGAGAGTTAGGCAGAGAATAAGAGATGCCTCAAACCTGTGATGGAGGGTGATGGAGATAACAGCAGATAGTACCATGTAAGGAGTAGTTGGAGCCGTCTGCCTTATGGAGAAGAGCAGTTTTAATTTGATTGGTCAAAGTCAGGGCTGCTATCTCAGTGGCATCAGAACTACAGGAAGAGGAAAGAGAATAAAAATGGGTGATGGGAGAGTAGAAGGCTAGGGAGAGAAAATAGTTAAAAAGGGAAGGAGTGAGGTGGAAGCAGAGTTCTAGGAAGAGGAACAGAAGCCTAAGCTTCCTGAAGCCCCAGCTCACTAGGTATGTTCAACGCCATGGAGGGAAACTGCGGTAGAGGAGATGGAGGGTCAAGAAATAGAACATCAGGGAGCGATAAAGGGAATCCGTCTTCTGAAGAGAAGCTGCGCATGATCAGACTTCCATTTGTAAGAGTGGAGGTCTTGAAGACAGAGACTGGTTCAGAGGTTACCTCAATGAATGCTGAGTGATAATGGAGGCCAGGGTTAAGGTAGTGTCTGTGGAGATGCTGCAAAGACAGCCAGAATGTGACTGTGCAGTGGGTTGAGAAATTGCCCCCAAACATATCCCTGTCCTGATACCTGGAAACGATAAGGTCAATAAGACTTCGTAGATGCAATTAGATTAAAGATCTCAGGTTGATATGATTCTGGGCTGTGGTGCACATAATTCAGTCTTAAGGTGGTAGTAGGAGGGAATCAGTAGAGTTAGATGTAAAGGTCATGATTCATAGTGGCCAGGATGAACATCGACTTAACTGATCATCAGTTGGTACATGGCTAACACAGTGAGGAGGAGGGGAGGGGGATATAAATGATTTTTATATAGATTAAATATAGATATATCCCTATTTTTATATAGAGAGACTCATATGTATATGTATATGTATATGTATAGATTCACATATCTATCCATCCATCCATCCATATATATGTATATACATACACAAATACATAAATGCAGAGGGAGACAAAAAGAGACACAGACACAGAGAGAGACAGATACACAAAAAGAAACAGAGAGAGGAGTGTAATTGAATCTTAAAAACAAAAGAAATCTTGTTATTTGAAAAGCCATGGCTAAGCCTGGAGGACATTTTATTAAGAGACACAGTACATATTTGGTACAGAAGAACTGCACTGCATGGCCTCGCTTCTATGTGGGATCTAAAATTGTGGAATTCATAGAAACAGTGGAATTTCGCTAACAAGGGTTTAGAAGGTGACAGAAATGAGATGCTCCTACAAGGTATGGAATTTTGGCTGTGGAGGGTGTACAAGCTGTGGAGATGTAATGCCCACCCCAATGAGGTAGTTAAATATTTGAAATTTGAAAAAGAAAAGGTGGGTCTTAAGTGTTTTTTTGACTGCAAAAATGTCTTATGTGTGAAGTGACATAAATTTCACTTAGCTTGATTGTAGCAATTATTCCAGAGGGCTCTCCTATACTCAAATATCACATTGTCCTTCTTAAGTATAATAAAATTATCATTCTCTATGATATCTCAATATGGCTGGGGATAGTAGAAAGAGTGAAGATAGGAGAAGTAATGGAGACATTACACTCTTGGCTTAATGATGGAGGGACTACAAGCCAAGAAAAGGAGTTAGCTTCTAGGATCAAGAAAAATCAAAGGAATTGTTTTTCAGATCTGTCTGGAGTGCAGCCTTGTACATCATGATCTTTAGAACCATAATGGGACTGGGTGGACTTGTTTCATTAACTTTGTTGAGATTCATTATAGCAGCGAGAAGACCCAGATACATGCGATCTAGTGGCATAGAGCAAACAATGCTTATGGATAACTGGGTCTGGCTGTGAAAAGGAGCCAGAGGGAATGGTTCAAGTTCATAAGCGAACAGTTGGAAGGAAGGAATGTCTTACACTTCAGTGGAGACGCCTGTTCCCAATAACATGGTTTCCATCCATCCATCCATTCCTGCTAGCCTCCCTCCGTTCAGAATATGGCCAGGCTTGATCCGGAACAGTGTTCATGAGATGGCCTCTACCCTGTGCTGATTCAGTACCTTCATTAGTGCTCACTGAACAGCCTCTGTCCTTCCTATGAAGGCTACAGGACACACAGAATCTGAGATTAGATATATGCATTTCGTTTTAAGGCAGCGATAAGAAAATAGCTGGACCATAAAAGTTATTTGGAAGTAAACTCTGTTGACTGGACTAGACCATGGCTGCTTGGCTTATGGGGTTTTTAGAATGAGAGACAGATTTCTTGAGAGTGTCCTTTACAACTAACATACTTAAGATTACCCTTGGCTGGTGACATGTCACCCAGTGTGGTGGAAACAGCTGGAGTATCTCACAGCCCTAACTCTGCTACTCTGAGACCATGCTCTTTCTCAGGCTCCACATCACTGCCACACATTAAGGATGCTGCGGCCAAGGTTCTCCAAGAGCCCTGTTGTGTCTGGTTCTTGCTTGTGTCTGTGATGTCAGAGGCTTGAGTAACTTCTCAGTTATCCAGAGTTTCAGCGCTGTCTTCCTCTAGTTCCAAGGAGCAAACACTGACCTATTTCTGTCTTCTCTTTCCTGGCACCTTATCTGACTTTACTCTGACCATGTTTGCCATTGTCCAAGCTGCAGTTGGCAACCTTGTCTTTCCAACTGGCTATGACTCACAAACTCCTTTCGAGGAGATCCAGGGCAGATGGTACACATCCTTTCTAGACTGAGTGTGGGATGCCAGACTCAGTGAGGTGCCCTATTCTGATGGGGAGCTCCGGGAGTGGACAGAAAGGCTGTGTTCTGGCTACCTTCTGTTATGGTTCTCCTAATAATAATTTTGGCGAAAGACAGAGTGGGAAAAGCAAGGAAGTAAGAGAGTAGTGTATGGGGGCCACAGCAAGCATCCTTTACCTTCTGGGAGGAAGTTTCCATGAACATTTAAAAAACAAACAAAACAAAACACTGTGCAGTCCCAGTGGATGGCATGCTGGCTTTAAAAGTGCCTACTCTCCTGAGTCTCAGTGAGGGCCTGAAACCTGCCAGGCCTGTGTGAGAAACCCCAGGCCTTCTAGGGTTGCCACTTCTGCTACTTTCTGACTGTGGCAAATATGATGTATCTAGCAGCAATCCTACTGAATTACTTTTGTTGAGTATTATGGGATGAGTATTCTAGGGACTTAACCAGGCTCAAATAAGAGAGTAAATGGATGGAATGCACACCATCCATTACTTGGTAGATGGGCTCTCAAAGAACCATTTCGATAAAACAAGGATTTTGGTCAGTATTATTTTGAACAAAGAACTATTGAATAAAGGTCAGCACCATGGTCCTTTATTAATACCATTGGAGGGGTCCCCAAGGCATTTCAGATAGGAAATAGTTACTGTCCTTATTTTCTGACTTTTGAGTTGTTCTTACCCATTTTTTTTCTATAGACTCCCAGGTAGTTCAATAAATATGGCTTCTTTATTGATCTCTTTGGAAGAATAGAAACCCTTAAAATATCGTGTTCCTGGGAAGAACAAACATCCCGCTTAGAAGGCACTACCTGACCAGAGGATCTCTTCACTCTCAGCCAATTTCATCCAGCTTATCTTTGTGTCTGTCCTGCCCCCAACTCTTTACTTCCTAGCCCTAATTGCTTCCCTTCCTGGTCTCTTTCTTAGATATCAAACTAAATGATCCTCATTCTCACTGCTAATATTTTACCTATTTCTAAGGAGCTGTGCTCAAAAGAAAATGTCTTATCCTGACAACTTTACCATTTTTCCTCTCAGACAACAGAACTTTTTCCTCAGAGCAATTGTGAAAGTCATTAAGGTAGTAAAGTTTATTGTCTCCAGAAGTTCCTAAGTAGCTGGCAGTGACTCCCTCAATGATAAAATATGGTTCTTCTCTTACCAGCTTACACCCCACTGCCCTGGGTCTGTGCCATGGAGTGCTTACATTTTTTTTTTTTGTCTCAGTGCTATAGTATATTTTACAAAATGTTCAAAATGGTAATTAATCTGAGCTATGCACCTAAAAAAAGATAAATTTTCTTGCCAGCTCATGAGATAGAGATATACATGGACAGAGCCAGTTCTGGGAATTACGAGTTTTACAAGGAAGGTCTTGGGAAGATGGTATAGTCACCAAAGAATGGGAGGAATGGAGGTGGTTGGTGGCTCTGGTGAAGAGAATGGGGGGTGAGGAGACAGAAAGAGGATGAGGGCAACACGGACTATGAATTTGAAAGAAGTATGACTAGAATGGGAAAAGAAACACAACATCATACCCTGACTCGGTTAATAGAAGTGGGAGACAGAAAGCCGGTAGTAGCTGTGCCCAATGCAGGAGTGTGCTGATGAAGCCCAGTGTTCTTGTTTTGACACCAGCACTCTGATGTCAGCCTTGGTCCCAAACAGTAATGATCTCATTCAGTGACTGATGGGATGGAAGGATCTGAAATGCTGATCTTGGCACTGATCGTGCAATGTAGGGTAGGAAATGATAACGTGGACACCTCCGGCTGCTGTTTGAGGGGAAGGGTATTGCAGGTTTATCCTTACAGCCTTTGGTAAATCTCCTGCAGTAGATGGCATTTGGAGACAGCGTTTCAATAAGAACTTCATGAGCTTCAAAGATCCAAGGCTGTCAGTCTCTATGAACATTTTAATAAGGTGGGAAAAGGTAACTTTGATACTCTATGATCAATGTTGTGGTAAGTTCTACATTCAAATCACAAAGGAGTGCTGTCACACAGTGACCCAACGATGGATGTCTGGGTGGATAGGTACAGGTGTCTGCTACATGCTGAGAAGAAGCAGTGAGCTGACCGGGCTCTCAAGCTCTTTGGGGATTAAAAATGCAACATAGCACTTCGTGGCAATGTGCACTGAATCTTCCAAAAGAAAAATGGATAGGATTGATTTGCTCATTTCTTCTTTGTAGTGGGGAATTGATCTCACACGGACATATGAACATTTACGTACAATACACACACATCCCGCAGTCAAAGCAGTTACATATTTGGGGCTGCTTTCATGTTGCTTTCGTTTGGATATTCCCCAGTTTGGGTAAACTTTACTTTGAATGCATCAGCTTATCTCAATCCTGCTATGGAAATGAAGGCAAAGAACTGTTTCCCTTGAGCTGAGGAGAAAGGAGGGGAAGTATTTGTCATCCTTCTGCTTCTGCAACCCAAGAGAGAGGGCCTGGGCTTGATGGTGGCAACCGGAATCAAAATAAAGGAACTCCAGGGAAAGGCGAAAGCTCAGAGGAAGAGTGTGGGCTCTGGGCTGCCACAGGCTCAGCCCAGACCTCACCCAGGCGTTTTCTTCTCCAGGGGAAGGGAATTGAGCTCAACAAAAGGAGCATTCTCATGGTATTCTTCATATTTAAACTAGTGATTCGTTTCTTGAGGGATGGCTTTAAATATTACTTCACTATGTCTCACTATGGCTAGAATATAAGAGAAGGAATTGGCCTCTGCCTTCCTGCAGTGAGGCTGCATGGTAGATGACACCAGGGCTGACTGTGGACACCTTATGGAATTTCATTTTTTTCTACCTGTAGTAAAAATAATGGTAGCTATCTTAGCTGACAGTAGGAGAATTTGGAATAATAAAATATATTTGTTTATTGACTGGTACATCAGAGGAAAATAAGATGCATCAGTGGTAATTATTATATTTTAAATGTAAAATCATTTGAACAGGATGCTTAAAACACTTAGGTCTGTAGGGGAATCCTGTAATGTTCTGAGACATATGTACATTGTGAAATGTCAGGGAAAATGCATCTACCTCCTTAAACATTTGTTCTTTCTTTATGGTGAAAATGCACATTCTTTCTCCAAGTGCCTTAGTCATCCTTCCTCACTACGACAAAGGACCTGAGAGGAGCTTGTTTAAAAAGGACTGTTTAAGAGGTGTTGGTGTTGCCTGTGCTATTGTTTCTGGGTCCTGGTGAGGCAGTGTATATCAAGGATGAAGGGCACAGAAGGGCCAAGCTACTCCGTTTGGGAAGCAGACAGAGACAGAGACAGAGAGACAGAGACACAGAGACACAGAGACAGAGACAGAGACACAGAGAGAGGTACAGACAGAGACACAGAGACAGACAGACAGAGAGAAACAGAGACAGACAGACAGAGAGAAACAGAGACAGACAGAGAGATGGACACACAGAGAAACAGAGAGAGCGAGAGTTAGAGAGTGAGAGCGAGAGAGAGAGAGAGAGAGAGAGAGAGAGAGAGAGAGAGAGAGAATGGGTGAGGAGGATAAGGTCCACTTGAGCTCACAGCCCAATAACCAGTTCCTTTAAAAAGGCCTCCCTTTCCGTGAACTTCATCATAGTCTAGTCACTGGTTGCAGCACCACTGTCTGGGGACCAAGCTGTCACCACAGGAGCCTTTGGGGATGTTTGCTACCAACGACATAACAATGAGCCCTTAGAAACACACAGTGCTTTGGCATCATCTTTAGTTGTACTGCTGTGCGGCACACCAGGGCTTCCTATGCCTGGCTAGCTGTAACCACAGGCATCCTTTCTATTTCCATCTTCCCCTTTGTGCTCTTTTCAACCTCTGGTGATGACAACCTCTCAACTGGCATGAGAGCCACTGTTTTAGATTCCACTTGTACCTGTAATCACATGGTACTTACCTTTTGTTGCCTATCTCTGTGGCGAAATAGTTTTCTTTTCTAATTTTTTGCTTTTTATGGTTTTTGTTTGTTTTGGTTTTTTTTTTTTTTTTTGCCATTGGGTTTTGGGATTCTTTATAGGATCTGGACACTACTCCCTCATCAAATATTCATGTATTCTTCCCCAGTCTCTAGGTTTTCTCTTTCCTCTGAAGTGTTTCTTCGGACGTGTGTGTGAGATATTTAGTTCAGTGTATCGCTGTTTGCCTAGCTTTGCTGTTGTCTCCTGTGCTTTAGGGTTGTGTCCAAAACCACTGTCCATCCACACACCTCGATGCCTTTCTTCTCTGTTTTCTAACAGTTGTACAGTTTCTGTAAGATCACTGTGGGGAAGACCTAGGGGAACAGAAATGGCTCCTCTTGCGTTATGGGAAGCAGTAAGCCACAGGCTTTAGGAGTGGGCTACCTCTGTGAGGAGCCAGCTTACTCCATTGTTACCTCAGTTACATTGGCTATGACATGGAGGGATACTGTAAGAAGCAAGTAAGGCAAGTGTGGCTAGCCCCATAGCTTCTTTCCTTTGCTTTATTCCACCTCCGTCCACTAGTTGCTTTCCTCTCGAAGTGTTACTGTTGATGTACAGTCTGTGTACACAGTGCTGGAGACAGGCTCCTTCATGTATACCGTGTCCTTTGAACGTATTCACCCTCTCCAGTCCCTCCTAGTCCTTCTCCCCCTTTTCCTGCTCTCCTGCATCCTTCCTTCCTTAGTGTCTCTTTTGTTCTCAACTGCATTTATAGGACACACACAGTAGAATAAATGCCCACATTTGTAAAAATTTCAGAGCCTGCAAATGAGAGAAGGTAGGCAATATTTGCCTTTCTGCATCTGACTTATTTTATTTTAATAGGATAATCTCTAGTTGTTTCTATTTTCCAGCAAATAATGTAATTTATTTCCTTTCTGTGGATGAATACAACTCCAGTGTGTGTGCATGTGTACCACATTTTCTTTGATTAACCCAATTTATTAATCTTATGAGCTAGAAGTGCTAGAAAACAATATTACAGAAAATCAGGATTAGCACGGATAAGCGTGTTACATATGAATTGCATTTTGTAAAGCTCGAGAACAATTATATTACAATTTAAAAGAAAAGCCCAAGGATGGCAATTGCTCAGAAGAGGAAAATGGAGGAGAGAGAGAAAAAGCTATTTTGCTTGAGGTGGGACAGCATGGTGAGCCATATGAGGGTAGGGCCTGTAACTTTCTGAACCACAGGTTGTTAGCCAAGTGTCCAGTCAGCTGTGAGTTCTATACTGTGGAACGGGTTTTAAGTCCAATCAGAAAGTGGTTTCTTATTTTATTAATGTTATTGACATTATTTTATATCTTGCCGAAAGTCAGTCATTCACAGGTTTCATGGCTAGGTAAGTTTTGATTAGTTTTTCTCCCACAGGAGCATATGTAGCATACATATTGAGCCACTAGAGAGGGATTTTTCCAGTTCAGTACCAGCTTGATTTCTTCATGTCTTGTATATGTTGTTTTTAATGACATATATTTAGGCTGATTCCATCATTGGCTACTGAGAAAAGGGGTTGGTGGTGATAAACATGGATGTGCAGGTACCTCTGTGATATAATGAATTAGCTACACACAGAAGTAGTGTAATTAGGTCATATGTAACGTCTATTATTATGATTATGATTATGATTATGATGATTATGATTATGTTACCTCCATAGTGATTTGTATAGTAGCTGAATTTATGTTCCCACCAGCAGTTTATAATACTTTCTTTCCTACATCCTTATCACTCTCCTATCTGTTGTTACTTGTCGTCTTAATGACAATTACACTAATTGGTCTGCAATAGAATTGTAATACAGTTTTAATTTGCATTTCCTAATTCCTAAGGTCTTTATATTGGTCATCTGAATTTTAAGTTTGGAGAACCAAGTCCTTACTTCATTGGTCCAGTTCTTGATTAGGTCTCTCTCTTATTTCCTCTCTCCGAGATCCCATTTGTCACTACCCAATCATTTATTTGTTTGCTTGTTTGTTTGTTGGCATGGCTCTACAGTATGAAAGAGTCCATTTTTTTTAGTTTTCAAATCCTAGAAGCAGACTATGAAGGCAACAAGAAAGGTACATTTTTATCCATTTGTTTATCTTTTCTCCACTCCATTTGTCATGTCAAGGATGATGGTTAGTACTAACAGTTTTCAGACAGAAGTCTCACTTTGGGGAGTTACATAGTCTAGAACTATTTCTTAGACAGATGCCTTATGTGTCATAAGAAAGCAATCGGGTCTGCTGGGTCTGAGTGAAAGCAAGAGTGAATGATGGGAGACAGATACTTGACAGAGCTTTGTAGAAGTAACTTAGACATAGAATTTGGGGCACTGTGTGGACCCTGTAAGTGGAGGTGACTGCAAAGCACAAAGAATGAGGCAGCCTCCTAAGAAAAGCCTTGGCTGTAGATACCTATAAGACATATTTGGTGCAGTAGCAGTTAAGTTTGGCTAGACTATATGCCGTGCTAAAAGAGATTATGAAAAATCAGGGTGAGGCATTATTCTGAAGAGTCCATAATGACAAGAGAATGCATTTGTATTCAGCATGATTTGCAATGAGAAAGCACAGCTCTTTTGAGTAGAATGACAAGGAATATGACAACAGAGATGTGAGAAGCTGCTCTCAGAAAGTGGTGGAGTTTAATTCCTACTCAAGGCTGAGTGATGAAGACTGGTAATATTCAGTGCATCTGGAGCTCTGGGAAATGCCAGGCTTGTTCAAGGGAAGATCTGTTTGTAGCTCACCTTCAGCATGATTTGTTCATAGCTAGCCGGTCTGATTGAACAAAATGATCAACTCCATCCATGGGCAAACAAGAGACAGTGAGCAATGGAAGTACTTTACTGATGTAATAGCAAAGCTTATGACTTTGAGACAGACACTTTTCTGTTTTAGTTTCACAAACTCTAGAGTTAAGGAATCAGATTTCTGTGGGTGTTACCAGGGACTTTCCATAGCTACTTAAGCATGAATACTTTGTGTGCCTCCACGGGACATCGAAGCAACACAAGTGGTACTCTGATTGAGTTGGGGTGGACAACCTGTTCATATTCCACCCTTGCATTCTTCTGATCTCAGCTCAGACATACCATAGTAGAACCTCCAGTAGGAGCCATCTGAAATAAATGTGAAAGATGATATAGTCTGTAAATTGCCTGTAATCTAAAAATAAGAATAAATATATATGTGTGTGTATATATAAACAAATAACGATCTTTTCATGATAAATAAGTAATATATGCTTACACAAATTTACCTGTATTTTGCAGAGTTGGGAACTTTAGTTCCTATGGCAAGATAAATGATTATTTTCTAATGTGACCAGTTGCTCCTTTGTGTGTGCTTTGTAAATTCTTGGGGTGTTCATTTTGCTTTGAATCTTTTGTCTCAAAGTGAGACCCTCTGAATGCAAAGCATGATTTTACAGACTCCGTTTTTACTTTCCCAGCCGTCTGCATCTGTCACTCATTCGTCGTTCATCTTACCTCTCCTAAAAACTGAGATCAACTAAAAGAGGAATTAAGAAAAAAAAAAGCCTCTGTTTAAAAAAAGGTATCTGAAATTTCACAAAGTATGTTGGCATCACAGCACCCCATGCATATTTAAACATCATCAAGACAGGAGGTTGGAGGAAAAAATCAGGTTGTGATATTTGGGAACAGCAGGTGTGGGAAGGAGAGTGTTGACACCCTCTGAAAACGGATAGGAAATGTTGTGTGGCAGGTTCCCTCCTCAGCTCCCAAGTCACCTGGGGTCCCCAACATGCTTTAAGCAAACTCTAAAGAGCTCCGACTTGTCCCCAGTAGCCTGTGGCCCAGCAGTGTCAGAGTTTCTTGGAAGCAGGGCTTCCAGCAGATTCCTGCTCCCAACAACTGCAGGCTTTCTTTTGTGTGGACACTATACAATTATTGGTGTAATTATGCCTCTATTGCAAGTTCTTCAATTATATAAGAGAAATTTGGGGAAGTAAAGGTGTCCAGGTCAAGGATGGATGGAGACAATTGAAACTTCAGGACTGCCCCACAAACGCACCAAACAATGAGGAGCAGGAGCGAGGTGCAGATAAAAGGGAGAGACCACCCATACCTTCTGACAGCACAATCTACACCTTAAAAGTTGCCAGTGTCCTGGACACACTGGTCTCTCTCTTGTTTCCTTGCCATGGGGGCAGATTTCACCCTCCTGTCTTTGCCTCTGGCTTTTGTATAATTTTTCCTGAATTAGAAATTTTGAAATGATTATCAGAGTGGATGGAGTCTTGAATTTTTATATACATGGCAACTGCTTGGAAGGCCTCTTTAACAGGGAGACTTCTAGACCTACTTTAGGAGATACCAATCTAGTAAATAAAGACTGATGCCTGAGACTATGTAATGTAACACATGGCTCTCACACAGGTGGTCCAGGGACTGCCTGCACATAAAATGCCTTCTGGAAGAGAGTAGATTTTGATACAAAACAATGTTCTGCCATGAAGTCTGGGTTTAGACTGAAGTTGTGAGTTATCAACTTGCTGTGTGTCCAACCATGACTAGGTGGATGTAGAAAAGTATCCAAACTCCTTCTGCGACAGGAGCAAAATCAGGAGTGTGGCTAGTCAGGAACAAAGACTAAAAGAAAACTGTTCTTTTTCCCCCTTACATTACTTGGGTTGTCAATTTGCAAAATTAGTCACATAGTGAAGATGAAAATGAATGGAAGTGTGTATTCCAAACCCTTAGTAATGTCTTTAAATATGAAGTTGGGTGACTGGACTTGGTGCTGGAATGTAGTACAGATGGAAACACTTGGGTCGGATCCTTCACTGTCTCAAGACCACTCCTAGCCCTCAGCTTCATCAACCCTCAACCCCTCAGTTATCTCAGAGATGACAGCCTTTCTTTTATGCACCTTCCTCCCAGACCGATTCATTATTTTGCCAGAGTTAAACATTGCCCAGAAAATTAGTTCCAGTGATAATAGTTGAACAGGTCAAAGCACAGAATGTCAAGTCACAAAAAGTTCTCACATTGGGCTAAAAAGATGGGGTAGAGGGTTAAGGTCCCTGTTGCTGCTTAAGCCTGAAGACCTGAGTTTGATACCCAGGACCCACATAAAAGGTGGCAGGAGAGAACTGATTCCACAGAAGTTGTCCTACAGAAGTTGGCTACATCTATATATGTACACACACACACACACACAAAGGCACACACACATACACTCACAGTGTAAATAAAAAATGTTCAAAGACTATCTTTAAGAAGTTATTACTCTGAACACATCTAAACCTCTTCATTTTGAAGGAAAGGAAGACAGCTAAGAATGACTCTGGTCAAGAATCCACTGACAAAAGTACATCCCAGGAGTTGGTGGTCTAAGCAGCGACCCTCTCTCCTATACATAGATACAGAATACCTTGATACCCTTCCTACTTTCTTTAGAGTCTCTGAGTCAGAGGCTGGTTTCTATGCATTGTCATTCACTACCCGCTCTTATTTACATCTTTAGAATTTGTTCACCTTCTGCCTTTGGCTTCTTCCTTGTCAAGACATGTAAAATGACTAAGTCATATTCTAATCTTGCATAGGTGAAATGAGCAGAAATAATCATCTGATTGCACTGCAGTTTTGAAACATCTGAGTCATTTTCCTTTTTAAAAAACAAAATTTAATTTTATTTTTTGTGCATGGAGCATTAACTTCTCTGCTCATTACACTGGCCATGGAATTATGATATCTATGTGGCAAGAGGGGTGTAAGCTTTTTCCATGGGGATAGGAAAGGGAAGTCATTCAAGAGAATGCAGGCTGAGAGGAACATGGGAACTCCAATGCTCAGTGTGGGAACTTGCATCCACACGGTCTCTATTGTGGAGTGGGTGGTGTGCAATCTCCAGTGTGGAATGGGTGGTGCTCTCATCTGATAAAGGCAGCACCTATGTGGGTTGCCTAAGGTCTACTTTCTCTTACTATCTGTGACATTGAATGGTGGCATTCATTCCAGGTCACCCTCATCACCTCCTGAGCTTCATGGGCAGGGAGGGGCCTAGGTGTTTAGCAGGAATGATGAGCCCCGCCCTGGGCATGAGTCAGACCCCTAATCTATGCAGCTGGGGTGGGTTCACAAAGCAGGGCCTGTGGTAAAGCTCCTGCCTCTGTGTTTTCCTGGGATTTGTGTTTGAAAGGAAGAACACTGAAAGCAATGTGCTATACTTTGGTGGAGCCCTCATCCCTGCCAGGAAGGGCTGGTGTGGCTGTGTCTCTGTTGTCTTTTTAGTTATTTAGAGTTTTGTAGTGTTTTGGGGGGAACAAAGGCCATGCAAGAATCGCAAAGTAAAAACATGGTCCTCTCACTGAAAAATGTCTAAGAACTTTAGGATGGGCAAAGGCATGAAGAGTCAGATCTAGATCTAGGTTGAGAGTGAGCAGTGGCCTCATCAGGCCAAGGGTATTCAACTGCCTTAGACAAAAATCAGTGCTCACAGCCCTTCTCATCTCCACTGAACAGAAAAGAGAACAACTCTTGCTGCAGCCTGGTTCCCAGCTTGAGAATTTCAAACCCCTGTGTTTAGATTCTGTGGATGTTTAAAGCAGACCTGATTTTTCAGGAGAGAAAAGGTATCCAAGATGATGATACCCTTTTCACTGGTAGAATGTGAATGAATGTTATCCAAGGCCCTAGGCCTTCCAAGCTGGCCTCTCTCTGGCCCTCTGTGGAGTCTGGTAACACTGAAATTATTTTCTTTTATTGGGAGTTAAACTGGAAATTTGGAAGAAGACTGAAGCAGACAAATGCTAACTGACTGGAGAAGACAAAAGAGTTTAGAAAGCCCAGGCAGTTCTCAGTCTGAGATGACAGCATGCAGCACATCAGACAGAGGTCTGTACTGCAAATCAAACCTGGAAGACTCAGACATTTTCAAGTGAAATACACATCCTTCCCACCAGCATTGAGCTCATTAGATAAGGGACAGTTTATCCAGCATAAACACAGAGGGAGAGTGATGTTTGGGAAGAATTTAGTCCATTATCAAAATCCAAGGTGGGCTTCTTGCTTCTCCTTGGACACTCATTACCTCTAGCGGCAAGTACGCCTAAGGCTCTGAAGGAAAACCAAATTTTCAGATATTTGTTTACTTGTTCATCCATCTACTGAGTGGCTGCAGTTAGCATATACCATGTTCACTCTCAAAAGGATGCTTAGTGCCCAGTCTTTATTTTTAAGGAAAGCAGACATATGTATATAAAATTAGGAAACTGACCACCTAGACAGTTGTACCAGAGGTGTATGCTTTGTGTTATTGAAACTTAAATCTCTCAGTTTATAACCTCCTCACCTTCTCTTGCATGTTTCAAAACTTGATGCCAGAATCGAGACATCATTACATGTTATGCTCTCTCAAAGAATATTACTAAGAGATATATGGCTGGGGAATCAGGGTGTGAGACTCTTGTAGACAGGGTCTAGACACCCTGGTGGTGTATATCTATGCAGTAATTTTTTGAGTGGTCTCTTGGGGGAAGGGGAGACCTGAGAAACAGGAAGTTGTGGTTTATACCCATTCAGAATCCTCTTGTCTCTGTGCTGCCCCAGGAGACAGGTAAGAGAACAACCCTGCTAACCAGGGAGAGGATTGGCTGTGTGATCTTGCTCAGGCCACTTTGTCACCTTCCAGGAAATGACAGGAAGGCTGGTGTAATCAACCAGAGATTTATAACCCAAATAAACATCCATTTCCATTCCTTCTTATGGACACTGGGAACGTAGGGAAAGGAGGAGGAGGGCAAGTTGCCAGAGTGATCACAGAAGGGAGATGTTAGATAAGACACCGTGAGAAATACTCCCTTGACTCCTACGATGCGCCATGGACGTAGCTCAATGAGCTCTTGCCTAGCATGCACGAAGCTATGAGTTCAGTCTCAACTTCAGAAGCAAAGGCTTGAATGCTTGTCCCTGAACATGATTCCTGTGACTCTGCTTCTTAATGGGAGGAGGAGGTGGCGGGGGGGGGGGGGGGGGGGGGCGCACTGTGCACATCCTTTACTCCTTTGCCAGGCATAGTCCCATGTTCGGAAAAACAGTACTTTGTATTGATGTCAGTGGCTCTGATTTACAGAGCTCGTATTGCCCCAGTCTCACTGCCTCTCTCAACAGCTGGGTGTGGGACTCCCACTCTGTAGAAGAGAGGCAGCTGAGGCATAGCAGACTAGGCTCCTTGTACCTCACATCAGTGGATGGCAGGCGTGGGAACAGGGACCCGCTTTCTTGCTTGGTGTTTTTCTATTGCTGTTCTCCTCCAGGGCATACAGGGCTTGTTACCCCAGCTTTTGAAAGCTGGAGTGTGACAAGACCATAGCCCAGGCTGACAGGTACCCAGTGGCCAGTGGGAAGCCAATGATAAGCAACTGCTTTCTCGGGCGCTTGCCTGTTATTGGTTGAAATGGTTAGTGGTTGACACAATGGTAGTTTCATTGGCCCTATTCACACTCTGCTCTGACCTCTATTTGCCCCAGTCTGACTGGAGATGATACTCGCATTGCTGTTTCTCTTCATTGCCTTATTTTGTGGTGTGACCTAGGTGGCAGTTCTTTGTGGAGTGCCTTTGCGCAGCCACAGGGGTTGTACTGGGGGTGGTGCTGGAGGGGAGCATAAGTGCACCATGCAGAAGGCACTCATGCCTAACTCTGCCTCTGCATTCATTGAATTCCTAGTTTTCCTTAAGCCCTCAGATCCAAAGCCGACCTCCTCTTTTTCAGAGCCTACTACAACCGATGGCTCCCTTCTCCAGATGACTACAGCACTGTTCTGAGTTTCGGTCCACGGTACAACATCAGTTTACCTACCTACTTCTTAAATGTCCTGTGTCAAGTTGAGACCCTCGACTTTTTTTCCCACCTTGGCTACAGAGGGAACTGTACTTGGCCAAGATGGTTGTTCAGCTCCCTGCTTGTTAAGGGGATGTATTAATGTTAAGTGATGAGTCAACATCAAGAACATTGACATTCCTTGACATTACAAAGGAAGCAAAAAGACTACTCATGGGGACCCAGGAAGCCATAGATGAGTGAACTTTGTGTCTGATATACTAAAAATCTCTTCAAGGCTCTAGTATGATTAGTACTGTATATAAACTGGTTTTGAGGGGTTGAGTCTGTTATTATTTCTCTTAAAAGAGTGGAACCCAATCGGACTTCTTATTCACTTTATCCTTCCTTCTCCAGGCATAAAATAAACATAATACGACTTTACCAGTCTGATGAATGTGAGAGAAGATTTACACCGGAAATTGAAAACCAGTCCTACGCACATATCACTTTGTTCTCTGTTCTGTCCTCAGCAGTTCACTTCCTCATCTTAATCATGTGTAGTTTTATACTAACTCTCCATGTAAGGCCCTCTTATTTAGATTTCAAAATGTCAATGGCTTTCCATCCTGTTTTTCAGCATTGCTCTGTGTGGAGGATCCTCCTACCTTCACAGTATGACACGTTTACAACTGCGTCTATAAGAATGATGCTCACAAGTGATTGCTTTAGGAAGTCAAAAAACAAACAATAAAAATTCAGAAAGGCAAAAATATACCTGAGAATCCATTAAATGAGAAATCAAGACTCAGCACACTGATAGCACGTGATTGCCATTCGTTCAACATGTAGCGATTTCTCACGACCTGCTGAGCATTGTGGGAAGAGTATGGGAGAATAGAATGTGGCCATTGCTGTCACTATCTACAGACACACATGTGGCAAGTGGAAGGGAGGGGAGACTGATGAGAGATTCTCTGTGTGTATGTGCTCATTTTCAAAGACAGACTGCCACATGTGTCTTCTATACGTCTTACACAGAAGTCACAGGGCTCTCATAAGTACTCAGTGGATTGTTTGGTAACTAATATTAACCATGGTCTTCAAAGTCCAGTTTGGTTTTAACCATTCAGAGTACACAAAGAGTGAAGCTGCTCCTTGTCACCTCAGTCAAATTCCAGTCAGAGAGGAAGTTGGCAGAAAACTGCAGACTTTCTTGAGAGAGCAGCTAGGTGTGTTGTTGCAGAGCCAGCTAGGCTCCACCCACAAGCCTAGTTCCTTGCCTCTGACACCCGAGTTCCACCCTGTAAACATTCTCATTCAATTTTGCCCCTTTGAGAGGGAGCGGTTAGCTCTCAGCTCAGCTACAGAAGTGAAGCTTGGTATCAGTGGGGTGACAGCTCCTGGCTGTTCTCCTGCCTGGCTTCCTCTGAGACAGCTCCAGTAGCCACTGTTTGTGGTCTACCTCCCCTGTCTTGGAAGAAAAAGAAGAGACTTAAGGACTTACTAGTGTTTCCCCAGGTAAGACCAAAAAGCATATTTCTGGTTTTACAAAGAAGCCCAGGTCCTTCTTTTCTGCCTGATCCTGTTCCTAAACTGGGTTTCCAGCCACATGATATATTGATCCAGGCTTATGGTCTTGCATGTGAAATTCCTTCATCCTTACTGCTCAAGGTACACAGACTAGAAGTCTTCAGGCTATAAGGTCAGTTGTCATACTCATCTTTATACTGACTTTTTAAAATCATAACTTCTCTGTGAGCTTTGTAGGAATGGCATAGTGTTCTCCATTCTGAGGCCTTGTCAGTTGAGGGCATGTACTTGTGTATGATCCATTGGTTAAAACAAGATGAAATCTGGCTTTCCTTTCTCACTCCCATTCTTTACCACCTAAAGTCATCCTCTCTGTAAGAAGCCAGAAGAGTTAAAGGATCTTCCTGAACTTTTAATGATAAACAAAGGGTGATTTTTCTTATTATCATGAAGACTTGTTTTGGTTTGTTTTCCAAGACAGGATTTCTCTGTAGAGCCCTGGCCATCTGGGAACTATCTCTATAGACTAGGCTGGCCTTGAACTCAGAGATCCACCCGCCCCTGCTTCCCTTGTGCAGGGATTAAAGGTGTGTGTAGCACCATGTCTGGCCCTATTTTTAAAAGTTGAATTGAAATGGGATTTTTATAATACTATACAGACCTCATCACATACAGCTGTTTTTAGACAGCTAGAAAAAGGACGGACAGGAAAGGAAGAACTTGTAAACTGAAACGTTAAATTCACGAGTGAGATGACTAAGTGGCGCTTGCTGTGTTGGGTCTCTGTGGAAGAGAATTGAAATCTGAGGGTGAATGGCCATCTATTAATGTTATAGCAGCATTTTCAAGGCATGCATCATGAAGTCCTAGGGAAAATGATAGCTTTTATTCTCACAGTGAGGTGTGGGAAATAAGTCTCAGCAGTGCTGAAGTGCCCCAAATTCTGTCACAGTGACTCCTGGGAGTCCTCGTCTTACAAAACCTCTCATATATCTCTTTTAAGAAAGTCTCAGCCTCAGTGAGTGATCAAGATGTTTATTTTTTAAGATGGTAACTTAGTTATCACTTCTCCTTTCATTCTCAAAGGTGTAGATCAGTCTCAGAGAAGCATATGCCACCCCCTGTATCTGTGAGTTTATTATGAAAATGCCCACTATTCATTCTCACAAGATCACCGCAAAGTGTGAGTCTAGAAAGAGTCCTGAAGAAATTAATCAGTTGCCTTAAATTGTCTTATACAAAATAAAGAAACTTTATTCCCAGAATGATAACATGATGTTGGGGCATCATGCCACTGGTCATCATGAGAACCATTAAGTCAAAGGCAGGTCTCTTATGCCTTTGCTGACATAGCATGTAGTGAATGATGCTGAGGATCTCAAAGCTGCAGCTGGCTGGTTCAGCATGGCTATGATGTCATCCTATAAGATTCTTTCCATTTTATACTTCAGATACTTTGTATTCTGCTTAGCACCTAGTAGAAATGTCATTGTGCTGTGTAGCATAGGAGCATTTACAAGAGAAGCAACACTTGGCTCTTGTACATTTTTAAGCCAAATTTTGATACTATTCTTTAGATATAGATAGGAAGATGGACAAGAAGTGATTCTGTTCCTGTTTTCAGCTGATATGCATTTTCCTGAGATCCTCTGAACGAGGTATCACCCAGATAATAGCCTCAAATCTTATAAAATAACTGGATTTTACTGACTAGGACTTTATGGCAGGTTCAAGTCTAAGAATTTGATTAATCTGAAAGTTTTAGTTTAGCAGACACAGGTGAATCCAGCATGCAGATATGTTTTGATTTTACTTCACTATTAAACAAAATCAAACTAGTTGTAAGTATTTAATGGGAGTGTTTAATGAAACACACGAGGCAAATATTTAATTATTCAGAATGGTTAGGAGGTTTTCACGATGCTAGATACACACTTTTATATGGAGAGCAAGCGTACCAGTGGGATCTGTGAGGCATCTGTCCCCCACAGGCAAAATGTGCACTCCTCAGAGCATTCAGCTCCCATCATTTCTCACTCCAAGTGGTTTTCGTCTGATCTTGTCCAACCTCTTAAGGATCAGAGTCTCTTAAATCACGAACTTTCAAAGGAATGCTGGAGGTATATGAAGGGCCGGCCAGCCCACAGATCAGTGTGAAGTGATCTTCTGTGTATATAGGAAGTAGAAGATGATGATGACCCAGTAGTACAAACCACTGGGTGGGTTCCTATGTAGGCTATTTCTTGAGCCAGATATCAAGTGTCAATACTACCAAAGCTGCAGCATTATTCAGGACAACAGGGCTTTGGCATAGTCTCTATGACTATACAACCACAAATAGAGAAGAAAGCTGTCAATAGCAGACCAATATTCTTTATTCAAAAGATCAATTGCATAGAATTAAGGGAAGGGATTATACATACTACAGTACAGAGGATGTAACAAAAATTGCTAAGATTTTGGAAAAGTACGCCAATAATATGTTTTTATCATATGGTTATTAATGCAATAATTACCTCTTGATTGCTTCTGGTACATATAATTCTAATGCTGAATATTTAGAGTAGATGTGACCTTTCTCTAAAGGGACTTTTATCCATTGTTGAAAATGTGTATGGGGGGAGGAAGGCAAGCAAACAGCAAAAGCCAGGGACACATGGAAACAAGCAATAAATAGCTCAAAATGGGCACAAAGGCAGTGGTTCCACAGGGCAAGGAGAGCCTCTCGACACGTGAATGGGCTGCCACTGGAGATGCTCCTGAGGGAAAAGAGGACACATTTGACATGAGCTTTAGAAAGATAACGAAAGTTTCCCATAAGAAAGGACGGTGAACAAAGTTGCAATTCAAGGCTGCCTGAAGGAACTCTGAAGGATGCACGGAGCTCACTGTGGCTGCGCATGGGTCTGCTGAGTTGAAATAGAACCTGGTTGGAAGTCTGAGCTGTCCCGGATTGCCGGCTAAGAACGCTGGATCATGTGCAGGCATAGTGAGTTAAGTGAGCATTGTCACCCTCAACCAGGCACGGAGCCAGGCTCCTCATTATTGAAACCTACAGTTTTGCTGAGACAGAACACCTGTTCAAGTGTACCTTAAGTCTGTTTTAAGGTTCCAGGGAAATTAGCATGCAAAAACCATTCATGACCCAGTGTTTCTAAGTATAGTAACCAGGGCTAAGTATGGGAGACAAGGAGGTAAATATACCCTTCTTAGAAATACAGATGAAGATGTCTTACGTGCACTGAGAAACTCTTACAAGTAGTTTTTAAGGTGGGGATAGGGTTTTTAATCTGCCCCCTAACATTCTTCTGGATTATTTGAAAGTCAGAAAAGTGATGTTACACAGGCTCCTCTGAATTCTTTATCATGTGTGATTTGGAGAGTGAATGTTGCTAAATTACCCTCCTGACTGGGAGGTAGTAACGCTGAGAGAAGCAGTTAGAGCAGGTTCGTGGATGAGCCCACTTCGACTTCTTCCTTAATAAAAGGTTGGTGAGGATCGTAAGTGCAGGTGTGTGGTCTGCAGTGGTCCTCGTGGGTGGAATGATGGTGGCGGGAATCTTAGCTGCAGAGACTGCAGCAATCTGGCAATAGACCAGGGCTTCTCATTTTCCCATGCATGGTGGGTGATTGCATATGCATAAGTTGTAAATGTCTACTTTAGTGGAGGTCAGTGGGCACTGTGACCTAGAGCAAAAGGAAGTATTTGGCCAAGATCCATTCACTTAATGCTATCTTTGAGCATCTGCTAAGTTAAAAAGGCTACAATTTCATTTGTTAAAAGCAGTGTATTGGATATTGGGTATTTTGCAAACAATGTTTCATCTTTTTTCTAACCCTGTGAGTAGGTCTCCTGCTTTCAAGGAGGTGAGACTGGTAGAAAATTCTAAGTGTCAACAGGTAGAATGTATGTGTGGCATAAAGGGAGCGGGGGTTAGATTGAGGGTAGCACAAACAGAAGTGTGAGGGTGAATGATGTGTTCATAAGGACAAGTGCCTTACGATGTAGGTGTGCAGAGTGTTGGAATTCTTGTGTCTGGTTAACGCAGTGGGAACCAATGATATGGTGAAAGGTCAAAGAGGATACTGTGACTGCCTAAGTGACAGGTAGAAAGGAGTGGCTTTGTCTCAAATGGAGAAGGGCATGAGAGGAACCGATTTCAGAACAAGTATTAGGGGTTTTCTTTGGATGGCATAAAGTTTGAGAATTTGAGTTGTCAATAATCTAGAATTCAGTGAGGATATTTCTACATCTATCTATCTATCATATATATATTTCCAAATAAGTTAGTTTAGACAGGAAACATAAGCATTCTCAGCTGCCTTCTGGGATGCTGCTATTTCTTTGAGTGACAGAAGTGGAAGGAGGCACAGCCCCAGTGATGTGCAAAACAGGAAGAAGGTTGGCAGGGGGTCTCTCTCATCACAGAAGAGGATGTGATCACTAGAATCAATTATTATCTCCATCCCATCTTAACAAAGATTATTTCCCTTGTACTTTGTGTGAATAAAGTATTATCTTCTCACCTACATTCTATAGCAGACCATACTTAGCACTCCTTCTGTTCCCTGCTCACTGCTCATTCTGGGTTGAAAACAACACAGGGGGAGCTAGAAGAACACCATCCAGAGTGGTGGTAAATACTACACAAATGTCCTGAGTCTGGGACCAAGGTGGTCAAACAGGTAGGATGCTACTCATGGATGGAATCAGATATGAGTGAGAACTGGACAGAGCAGTCTTTAATGTGGAAGTTCAATAGAAAACAGAGAGGTTTTGAAAATGAAGGCTGTAGATAGTCATCTATCCATCCATAAGAGATTCTGTGAAATGGGGAAATTGGTATTAGCCAAGAAGGAAGTGGGGACTCCTTTTTTTAAAGATGAGAGAAAGATGCTAGAAATATACGTTCACAGGGATTAAAATGTGATCGGTGCACATAGATCACAGCGTCGTATTTAACATTTGATAAACCATGTGGAGCAGCCGAGACCAGATTATCATCATGTAGTTCTCACAGTTACAGAAAATCAGGCTCAGGAGCTTAAAGTCATCTGCTCAATACCAATAGCAGATGGGATTTAGGGCTGAGTCCTGAAAACTTGAGTTTAAGCTTCTCACAGTGAAGAGTCAGTCTACCCATGTGGGTTTGGAAATCACTTAAACTTTTAGAACTCTCTAGAAATGCCACTGAGCTACTACTTGATGTATTTATAAAAAGATAAAGAGAGGGTGGGTATGTGCTATGGAGGGGTGGTGAGCTGTGGGGGAGGGCCCATTCTGAGGGATCCCTTCCCCCTGATGGACCAAGAGAATATAGTATAGAATAGAGTTTATTCAGGGCATGGGCAGGGGCGTTAAGAGGGAAGTAGAGGCAGAGAAAGGCAGAGAGAGTAGAGAAGAAGAGTAGAGGCCGGCTATGAGCATGTGGAGAGGGAGGGGGAAGCGAATGGGGAGAGAGTGGGAAGAGGAAGACAAAAGCAAGAGAGCAAGGGGGCAAGTAGCCCGGTTTACAGTGTCAGGCATACCTGGCTGTTGCCAGGCAACTGTGGGGCGGAGCTTAGAATGCTAACACTGTTGTTGGAGTCTTTTTCCTCTCAGGGAACTCACACTTCTCAGTGATTTCTCTTGAACTCAATTCTCTTTTTCACTAAGTGTGGGGAATTTGGAGCCCTGGAAAGGAACTAAAACTTAGCATGTACAGCTGTGAAAGTTCTATTGATCAAGTCTTCAGGTTGACTATCTGATACTGGAGTGTAGGAATCAAGTTTCAGATACCGATGCTTATGGACAGGCTACCTGCTTTTCCTTCCTCATAGAAGAGCACTGGTTTCTCCTACCAACATCTTGGTACATTCACATGCTATCTATTTAAATGCCACACATGCTCACTGCTCTCTGTACACACAGCTCCAATCATGTGCTCCTGGATCTTCATGTCTACTGGACTCTCAGTTGGGATTTTGCTGTTCTTTATAAGGACTACATTTAAGTATGTGTTGTTTTGACACAGCCCTTCAGCTCCAGAAGAGGGAGCTTTGTGTGCCCTTTGCCATTCCTCCAGTGGTGTGGCTTTCTTCTATCACTGATGGCTCCTCATAGAAACTTCTCAGAAGAAACCATCACCACGGGCTTCGGCCTTAGGTTATCTTCTTACTGATGTACCTTGTAGAAAAGCTCCTATACCCTTAAGTAGCACAAGTCAGTATGACTCTCTATGGAACACCTAGGATGCTCTTGATGCATTTTCTAGATGTCTACTGCCTTAACCTAGCCATTGTGCAATGATCGGTCTTCTATTGGATCCATCTATCCATATTGCCAAAGACCCAATTCTTCGGCAATATACTTCTCAATGGCTGAAACTATCTGCATTTGTCTTCCTAATTGCCACTTCTCTTTCTAGATGACGCTTAGCCAAGAGCACTGCTCTGCCAAATGTGTTTTATGAGGTGTTCTGTTATTATCAGGTAGAGTAGCACTAGGCCATTTAATTTATGTCAGACAGGAAAAAAAAGAGTAAAGTACCCAAATTCAAGACAGTCTTATGTGCAGAATTAATTAATTAGGCAAATCAAGTCTAAAGCTCCAGAAACCAACTAGTGCAATTCATTTTCCTCTTGAGTTGGGGAAGAATAAATTTGAATACTTTATGTGTATACTTTGAAAATCTGACATCATTATTACCCATGCTTTTAAGTCAGAATTTTATTGTTATTATTATTAAAATTTGCTGACATCATGACCATTTATTTGTGAGCACACTTAGTAGATGAACTTACCTGGTCTGTAAGAAAGGATGAAACTATTAATGAGAAACATGTCTATACAAACCTACATCTCACCTTTCAATCTCACAGCGTAACAAATTCTGCTATTGCTATTATTGTTGTTAACTTATGTTGTTTTGAGACAGAGTATCACTCTGAAGCCTTGGCTAGCCTGAGATCTATGTAGACCAGGCTGACCATGAACTTACAGAGATCTACCTGCCTCTGCCTCTGAAGTGTTGAGATTAAAGGTACCTGGCCAAGAACTGAATATTAAAACAAACGCTGGGCAAACATCTTTGAATGACTAATAAACACACTGAAAGTTGAAAAGCCCTCTGAAGAGTGTCCTAAAGCAAACCACTGTGTATTCTATTTAAATTATCTTTGGTCAATATCCCTGGGAAGCCTGATCTTTTTTATTGAAGAGAACTAGAGGAGGAGTGGATCAAGAGGGAGGGTTAGGACTGGGAGGGGGAGGGGGAGGGGAAACTATGGTCAGGATGCAGTGGAGGGAAAGGATAAAATTTTTTAAAAAATAATGATGCAGAGAGAGCTTAGCAGTTAAGAGTCAATACTGCTCTTGCAGAGGGACTTAAGTTTATGTTCCCAACACATGTATTAGAACTCACACCACTTATAACTCAGCTCCACATAGTCCGTGCTGGCCTCTATGGGTACCCAGCCACATACGTACACACAGAACTAAGATAAATATTTTTTAAAAAGGTAAGGTTTGGAGGCAAGAAAGGGAAGGGAGAAATACAATTCAATCATAATCTCAACCAAATGGAAAAAACAAAGCTAAAATAAATAAATTTTAAAAATTTTAATTGGTAACACATTTCAAAGAATGCAATTTGGTCACACATAACCAAATACTAAAACTCTATGTATCTTGACTCGTAATTTCTGCGTCTAGGAATTAATACTGGATAGTAAATGGAGGCATGAGAGCTTTAAAGGTAAAGTTCTTTAGCACCTAGTCATATAGTCAAACAACAAATGACAGGGGAATGGTGTAGTAATAATGGAGAAGCAGCTAACCAACAATGTATGATTGTACCATGGCAGCCTACATAGGCACTAGCACGGTATTGTTAGAATTTATTTATTTGCTTCCATCTTTATTGGAGTATTACTACAATAAAACCAGCATATATTAATGGTGGTGGCATGCAGCTGACATTTTGACATATGTATACATCGTGATATAATTATAATTAAGCTGAAAGTTTAATAGCATGAGTATTACATCAGAGAGAGAGAGAGAGAGAGAGAGAGAGAGAGAACATAAAATGTATCTTCTCACCAATTTTCAGGCATAAAGAACTTATTCATTACATGATACAGTAAGATGGGGGGTCAGAGAGACCTTTGGTCACCTTAAAACTCTGCCACACACTCTCTAAGTGACCCTGGAAAACTGCGTGATCTTCTAAGATGTTGCTCTCTAGTCTGTAAGCGTAGAGAAGGCGTGTGCTTGGAGGAGGTTCCTGTTTGGGAGTCTTCTTTTATTTCTTTTACTTCCAAGCCCCTCCTCACTGTTATAACTCAAAGCATTAATCTCTAACCGTTCTTCTTTTATTACTTTATGTACTTCAGAGTTTCAAAATAAAACCACAGGGTCTAAGTAGACTTTGACCACAGGTTTTCATGTGTCTGCGACTTTTTTCATATTCTGTGACTTTTTGTCCATGTTTAATTGTCTTCAGATATATGGTTACTATTCTGGCTGTACATACACAGTATTATATGATAGCATCTTTATTTTTACTCTTGTTTTTCTTTTTATTGGTCTTTTGAGACAGAACACGGTTTCTCTGTGCACCTTGGCTCTGAGTTCCAGAAAGTTGGCTGTCCTGAAATTCACTCTGTAAACCGGGCTGGCCTCAAACTGTAGAGATCTGCCTGCCTCTGCCTCCTGAGTGCTGGAATTTTTAAACCTCTTCTATTTAGTATTGCTGCCTACCTCATTCTCTCACTAGGCTCTGTACTGCATGCAATGAAATCTATTTTTGATTCAATATTCAACTTAGTAGCTTAAGCAAGGAACAATGATCGCATTCTTGTGCAGTGGGAGAAAAACCCTAAATGGAAGCTTTCATTGAGTAAAGGAGTCCAAGAATCCATGGTTGGCTTATTATAGGGGCTACAGAATCAGCAGTGACCAACCATGTTGGGGCTGGTGGAACAGGAAGGGTGTTTTATCTGGAAAAGTACCCTTCATAGACTGTCTTCGAAGTGTTGATTTCATTGGCTTCATAATGAAGACAGAAAGTTCCCAGCATGCAATGCTTCTGCTCTTGAAGGAGGGATGCAGAATACAGGTAACTGCTGTCTTGCTAGAGTTCCTATGCCTGTTCAACATGCATACAAGTTTATCTCAACAACAACAAAACAGATCAGAAAGTTCTGATTTATAGCGGGATAAAGATGATATATATATATATATATATATATATATATATATATATATATATATATTGCTACACTCTCAGTCTTACTCATTTTATTTGGTTACCTTTGTAAACGACTTTAAGTTTTCTTCCTAGTCTTAATTTGTTTATTCCACCCTGGCCTGGGAAGAGCCCTAGCCTGGCCATTGGAGGGAATCTTGAGAGTAACAAGCTAATGAGTAGCTTCCTTGTGAAACCAATGAAATATGATGTTCAGAGGTGAGAAACAGCTTCCCTCTGAACTCAGAATTCCAGGCTGGTGCTGACCCAGAACCTTCTCCACTGCCACTAAGCTTCATGCCTTGCTTGGCTCATGATTGTTGATATATTTCTAAGATTCAACTGACTATCACACCCCTTCTAGCCCCTTCATCTAAAAAGCTATGTTCTGAACTCCAACAATATTTTAATACTCTGCTGGTTTTCTTTAGACCCATTAGCTCACACAATCATTAAACTGCTCCCTAAGGCATATTTTGGATTCATATTTGAGAAAACTGAAGTTGAGGGGTTTTTAATTGTTATATGACCTCAGGCAGCTGGTAAGTTGTGGAGCCTGGATTCGAGCCCAGGTCTATTTGACTCCAAAGCAATCTCTACCTCTGCCATGCTGAAAAAATATTGATTGTGTAAAATGAATCAATTTATGTCTTCACTGCTTCTTGCCCATTATCTTGTGAAAAGGTTGGCTTAATTAATTCTCCTACCATTTGTGTCTTCAAATTGTAGGTGAGTGATCTTGACACATAACCCACATATTGTGCTTAAATCAAAAGTGCAGACATCTTTCAGGCTCCGATGGAGAAAGCTCAGTTCTCTGGCTTTGCCCCTCCATCTGGCAGCTGATGGAAGGGACTCATGTTAGTATTCTTTCAGCTATGTCTGAACTAAGGTTCTCAAATGTGGGCTAACATGCACTCTTTTATTTAAATAGATACTGTTGTTTTAATTTCTTTGTTTGGATTAAATTTCATGTTATAACTGACCTCAATCTTCAGAATTTCTGTGACTTAATATATTAAACATATGACCTTGGTTTCAAACAAATAAAAACTATTGATGATGGAAAACTCAGCTCATTACAAATACGAACAATATGACAAACCACAGTGAAGAGGTTTTTGAGGAGAGACAATCTGACCTTTATAATTTTTTTAGAATTGCACATATGCGTGCTATATTTACATCATTTTCCCTTAAAACTTTTCTCCCTCTAACTTCTCCATGTCTCTTTCATTCTCTATCCACTTCATGTGCTCTTATTCTTTAATTATTACTGCTTTATATATATTTACATGTATATATATTTATAGTATATATTTTCATATATCTATATTTTATATGTTTTATATATTATATATAAATAATTGACATAACATATACATGTAAATGTATATTAATATTCATATAAATATTTATATATGTATATAATATAATTTATATATATTTAAATGTTATGCTTTATATATTATATAAAATAATCTATGTATAAATATAGAAAGCATATTATGTGTTATATGTATTGAACATATATTTATGTTTATTTGTATGTGTAAGGCTGGTCTCTTGGGATTAGATAACCTAACATAGGCCTTATTGCTGTAAAAGACACACTCTTCCTCTCTCAGCAGTCATGGATTGTGTATAGCTTTTAATCTAGGGGTGGAGGGTTGTGAAATTTCCTCCATCCACACTAGCATATCACATGCTGCCATTGCTCAGATCTTATGGAGGGAACCGTATTGTTGAGATTTCCTGTGTGCAGATCCCCGGTCGTATATACAAGACACTGACTAGAAGGAAATATTCTGGTCTTCTGGCTTTTACAATCTTTCTGCCCCCCTGTTCCTGAGCCTTTGAGGTTGTATTACAGATGTTTAAATGTACCATGGAAGGAAGGTTTGTGCCCGACTGGGTTTACACCTAAGGGTTATGTCAGGTCAGGGTGAATACTGTCTTGGTCAGAGCTCTTGTACCACTCTCTCTCGCAAACCTACAACACAGCCAGTCCCACCTCTCCCTTGTCTTCCATGTCCTTCCCTAGATAAAACTTTCCTTGAACGCTCATATTTCTGCCAAGCCAAGGTGTCCAGTCTATCTGCATGTGAAGTTTTTGTTGTCAGAGGGCTGACTGGTTTCTTGGAAGCTTTAAACTTATCTAAGACATATCATTCTGCAATATTCTCATACCATTTGCATAACAGGTTTGTGGCTTCTTGGCCTGCAAACAAATTTCATAACTTCTCGTACAAAAAGCCCTTCCCGTCACATACTGTCTTTCCTCATCTCTCCGAGGGTGCCTTCATTTTTATTTTCTGAAGGAACAATTTATATATTAAAGGGCAGCAAAATAATTTGACTTTCTAAATGTCATGTATGATCTCTCCCTGGTATTCATTTTGGTCTTTTTCTGACTTTTGATGCTTTTGAGATTTTCCAAAAATCAGATTTTGATATATTTTCTGTGTGGAACAGATTTTTCCATAATGGAATGTTCTGAGGAAAGGGGAGTCTGTGATGAGGATGTGGGCGCTCAAAAAACAGCACTTTCTAGCCGCAGAGCTTTTAGGAGCATAATCCTTTTTCTCCTTAGACATTCTTTATGTAATTCTCTTTGAAGAAAATTAGAAAATATAATAAAGAAGAAAAAGTCTATCCTCCCACAACCCAGAGAAGACTAGCATCACCTCTTTGATGAATGTAATAGTAAGTATTTTGTCTATGTATTTGTATTTTTATCTTTATAAACCGAATGTCATGCTCTGTGGTGTATTCTATTTTGTTGCTTGAATAAAAATAAGAGTATACTGGGGTCCTTTCAATAATTTGTATACTGTTCATTATAGTGACTATATAATAGTCCACCTACACTACCTTTGGATAGATTCCATTTTCTGTTAGTAAATTAATTATGAATGAGACATTATTGTCTTTAGTAAAGGGAAGTTGAATAAAGGACATACTTGGGCTTACCGTGGGAATGTGGTAAAGTTAAAAACACACCTGTAAGCGAGGCAGGGTGGCGCACTCCTTTAATCCTAGCACTTGGGAGGCAAAGGCAGGTGGATTTCTGAGTTCGAGGCCAGCCTGGTCTACAGAGTGAGTTCCAGGAGAGCCAGGGCTACACAGAGAAACCCTGTCTCAAAAACAAACAAACAAACAAACACCTGCAGACAAAATTTATTTCAAGAGATCCCTCTTTCTTTCATGAACTCAATTATCTCCAAATAACTTACGAAGATGTGATAACCGATTAAGTCATTTCTTTTTCTGTATTGTGAGTCCTAAACCTGTAGTTAAGAAAGACTTTGAGTAAATCAAGCTAGCCATCTTGGAGGTGGTTGATAACTGGGATGCTAAATCAGAATCTGCAAGGTCTTCCTGGTTTAAAGATTCTACAACTATAGCTCTGCTACCCAGAGGACACTTGGTTTGTACTACTGTCCAGCATTTTCTAGTAAGTCTATCGCCTGACAAGGTTTGGGGAGAATGAATCAGAGTCTGACAGTCAAACGCAAGGGTGTTTGGAGCCTCACATTGCCTAGTCAGGTGGGACAGGGAGAAAAATCGTAAACAGTACAAAGCAAGAGCAGTCCCAAGTATTAGAAAAAGGAGACAAACTTCCTAGCTAATACATCTTAGAGCTATGTTCGGTTGTCATTACAACTTGTGTGTACTCTTACTAAACAAAAGTGGCTATACTGACCATGCTATGTAACACATGTTTTGACTGGCCTTCTTCTCATTCTTACCTCTATTCCTCCTTGGTTAGTGTATGAATGACATGCATTTACAGAAAGGCTGACCTGCTGGGCAGTGGCGGCGCACACCTTTAATTCCAGCACTTGGGAGGCAGAGGCAGGTGGATTTCTGAGTTCGAGGCCAGCCTGGTCTACAGAGTGAGTTTCAGGACAGCCAGGGCTACACAGAAGAAACCCTGTTTTGGAAAACAAAACAAAACAAAACAAAACAGAAAGGCTGACCCAAATCAAATACCATCTCTCCTCTGTAATCCAGCCCAGACATACACAACCACGGAAGCAGAGATGTGTGACTGTCTTGGGCAGGTATTTCAATGTTCCCAGCACATCTATTATGTGCTCTGGCTGCCACTGTTCACTGCTTTGTGTTCATAGTGGGTCACCCATCAAAATATAATTTTCCTTACTCTCTAATATTCTGGGCATGTTTATGTACAGAATACATAAGTTGTGTTTCTTATGGTTTGGTTTTTTTTTTTTTTTTTTTTTTTTTTTTTTGCTGTTATTGAGATGAAGTCCAGGTTTAAACTCACTATGTGTCCCAGGCCTGCCTTGAACTATTAACCCATCTGTATCTCTTTCCTCAATGCTCTATCACAGAAGACCACAGATTTGTTTTGTTGCTGTTGCTTTGTTTTTTTCTTATGGGGGCAAAAAGAAGAGCAGATATCACTCTTGCTCATGTCTGTCTGCCATTGACAATCAAATGTAAAACCATTTGGAGCTTTTTTTCCTTACTGTTCTGAACCTTCTGTTTTTCTTAAGTCACCTTGGAGTGAACCCGAATGTCTCTTCCCATGCAGAATGACTTTAATCCCAGTCCTTATTTCACTGAGCCATCTGTGTTGCTCTAGATCCCTGGTCTTTTCTTTCCCTGGGTGGAACTTTCTAGACTCGTTTCAATGTCCTGGCATCTTGTAGAACAGGTTGGCTTCCCAGGTGTTAACCTCCCGTCGTAGGCCGAGTAGAAGTGAGTCAAACGGCCTTGAAATGGTACTATTCTCAGGCGATCTTATAGCTAATTAGTCTAAAGCGCTGCCTTGCTTAGCATTTGCCACATTAGGAATTTCATGTGCATTTCACTACTTCTCTAACACATTTTCAGTAATAATGCCCAGCAGTAAGAAATTAACAGTATCTACTGTTAAAACTATAGGGCAGTGGTTCTCAACATGTGGGTCCCAAACCTTTTGAGGACCACATATCAGATATTCTGTATATCAGATGTGGATATTACAATTAATAACAGTAGCAAAATTGCAGTTACAAAGTAACAATGAACTAATTTTATGGTCAGGGGTCACCACAACAGGAGGAACTGCATTAAAGGTTGAGAATCACTGTTCTAGGGTTCTCTTCTTGGCATTATCCCATGATCCTCCTGTGCCTCCTGGAACAGTGCTCATTGGCTTCAGGATAAGCTTTTCCTCTGCCTCTTCTGTCACTAGAACTGTTTTTAAGAAAGGCACTGAGATTGTCATTTGCCTCTCAAGGTGCCTTCAGGATGAAGCAAGTGTTTTCTTGTTCTGTCTGTCTCTGGTGGTGCAAGCTACCTCTGTGGCATTCTCTGTAACTGTGTGTACTGTGCTACATACAAGTTCTGCCTTCTGTAGACATCCCTGAGGGCCAAAGCAGGCCTAGATCTTTCCCTTACCAGACTTCACTGTTCACAGAGCCCAGTCTTGGGTGATGACAAAGAATTTGTTGATACAACCTAATTATGCCTGGCAAGCAATAGACATTGTTCTTCTACATTGCTGTTCATGACAGACTTCTGGAGATAGCATGCTGGATGTTGGACCTAGAGGAGAGACCTCAAATCTCATGTCATGTCGGTCTGACTCAGTCGAGGAGAGCTATTCTAGGCTTGTTTGCATTTTCTGTCTTTGTTTGTTCATTCGTTTTAATTAAGGATTTTGCTCTCTTGCCAAGGCTGACCTATCCTCCTGGACTCCAGTCATCCACTCAGCCTCCAGTGAGCTGAAACTACAGGTTGAAACTGCCCAAAGCATGGGTAGCCCTTCGCACTTCTGTCATATAGTCATCAGTTTGAAGACATCTCTTATGTAGTGATTTGTTCAGCTGATACATAAGGAACACATCTGACATACTCCACTTGATGCTAAGTATATCAGAGTGCCAATAAAACCCTGTTAACAACATCAGGGACTGTATTAGAGGAGAGAATGAAAATGCTAAGACCAATGAATGGGGACAGTACACCAAGTCAGGAGTTCTGAAGGGTTCAGCATAATCTGTGGGAAGATACAGTTGAGGGATAACTAACCCATGAGATGGAGATTAGTTGAGGAAACATTGTTTCTGTTCTCTGTGTTCTAAATAGAGCAAAGGAAATCATGGGATAAAGGAAATGCGGAGGCTGGTGAGTAAGTGGGACTCACAATGGAGTACGAGAAATAAGGAATGAATGTTACAGAAGACCAAAGAAATGGGAGAAGAAAGGGTACAGGAGAGACCGTGAGGCATAATTCTCCACAGGCGGGTAGCTGCTCAGACCATGGGCTCACCATTCTTTGGAGTTTGGATTTATTCAGAGTGCAGCAAGGAGGTTAAGAGGGACACAACCATCTGTATTTGTACATCCAAATAAAATGGAGAGATAGTTTGTTAGGTATTTTTTTTTCCTGGTGCTGTGACAAAATGCCCTGACCAAAGCAGCCTAAGGGGGAAAGTATTTATCCTGGCTCATATCTCAACATACAGTCAGTCCTATGGCAGGGATGGCAGGGCATCTGGAGCTTCAAGCTGCTGTTCAAATTGCTTCCACAGTCAAGAAGCAAGAGAGCAAGGAATATCTGTGTCATCAGGGTTTTATCAATGTGAAAAGACACCATGACCAAGACAAGTCTTGTAAAGGACAACATTTAATTGGGGCTGGCCTGCAGGTTCAGAGGTTCAGTTCATTATCATCAAGGTGGGAGCATGGCAGCCCAGGCAGGCATGGTGCAGGAGGAGCTGAGAGTTCTATACCTTCATCTGAAGGCTACTAAGACTGAATCTCTTAGGCAGCTAGGAAGAGGGTCTCAAGGCCCACCACCACAATGAAGCACTTCCTCCAACAAGGCCACACTTCCTCCAACAAGGCCACACCTCCTAATAGTGCCACTCCCTGGGACAAACATATTCAAACCACCTCAGTTTGCTAGTGTTAGCTCACTTTCTTCATTTCATATAGTCCAGGATTCCCCTGTCAAGAGAAAAGTCTTTCTCTTGATCAAGATGCATGTACTCACATCAGTCAATAAAGACAGTCTATGTAGGTCTACCTGCCAGGTGATTCTAGGTTCTATTAAGTTGCCAGTCATCACTTCTAACGACCACAGGTGACAATTATGGTGACCCCTATGATGACCCCTATGATATCAATTACCAACCAGTGCAATGTGAATGGAGCAAAGTAGAAAGTTTAGTAGGTGTTGAGGGATCGGAAGGTGTTAGGTTTAAAACTTGGAACAAATGGCTGAGGGGCTTATTTAACATAGCAAAACAGGAACCTGGCCTCCAGGTTCTCCCTGTAACCCTTTAGTCTCCATCTGTTACAGAGCTCTCTTTGCTGGCATACTGCACCACTGCCCTAAACTCTCCAGCCAAGGGTGCTGAGATACTCTTCCCTGTGTGATCCAACCATTTTGGTTACCTGCTTTCTTTGTACCCTTGGTCTTCCTGGCTGCTGCACCTGGTTCCCGTCTCCATTTCCATCTCCTTCTCCCCACATGACACAATACCGCTGGTTCTGTCCACTCTGGACTCTCCCAGATATCTCTGCCTCTGATCATGTTCTCCCACACGCTTCTCCCCCATCAGACCTAGGAACACTCATGTTTCTTTTCTCTTCCTTTTCCTTTCTTGTATTAATTCAGAAGGCAGTGAGTGAGGGGTTGATGGGTAAGGACTGGGCAAGAAAAGCAACTCAAGGAGTTTTATGACAAGGAATTTTACTATTGTGTTATATTTCCCTGGATTTTGACTAGAAACTAATACGTTTACGAATACGGTAAAAGCATGCTAAGTTTATTTTTAGCTATGATTAGTTAGAAGTTCCTGTGAAGCCAGGTAACTAGTTAACAGATCTTCTGCAGCCTGAACAAGCACACTGAGGGCAGATAAAAGAGTGGGAATCAGGTCATTGAGAGATTGCATTTGAGCAAAAAGAGACTGAGTCTCCTGACACACAGGTCACTACATCTGCAGCCCATCATATCAGCATAGGAGAGATACCTTTAGGATTACTTGCTATTTTCACCACTGTAACAAAACACCTGTACAATGCAACCTGACAAAGGACTGATTAATTTCTGCTCATGATTTGAGAAGGGCTTAGTCCATAATGGTAGAGAGAGCACAGTGGTGTTCGTGGCAGTTGTGGTGGCCAGATAGGAATATGAGGCTACTTGTTTATGCCTCAGTGAATCAGAGAACTGAGAGCTTGGGCTAGAACTGTGATCTGGGCTAGCACCACCCCTCAGGAGCCCATTACCTCCAGCTAGCCCTACATCTTAAAAGCTATGCAACTTTAGTTCACACCAGTTGGAGAACAAGTGAATACAAAAGGCTGTGTGAGGGTATTTTCTGCTAAACCATAGCAGTGTCTATGGAAGTGTCTATAGCCCACGAGTAAAGAAACAACCCAGAACCCTAGCTGTAAGAAGCAGGAGGAGATGTGAAATTCTGATGGCTGTTGCAACAGGCAGCAGTGTCGAAGAGCTCAGAGATACAAGGAGTGGACAGTGTCCATACAGCCTCTGTCTCAGTAAGAACTGTGTTGAGCAAATGTACATCAACCAAGAAACAGCTTGCTGTGTTACAGAGCCAGTGAAGCAGGACAGAGTCAGTAATGGTCATACATTTTTTCTCTTTTTGACAAAGTTGGCCATGAAAAGCGAGAACATCAGTAACTCCCCTTAGGCTTTCTAAGGTCAAATGAATCACTGTGCTCTTTGCTCTGCCAAACCTTAACTGTCAGCATCTGTATATTTTCCCTGTTCTCAAACAAATGCCTCTACCGTTCCTCCGATAACAGGGTCAGAGGTCCCTTGCTATCCCTGTGATTCCACCTTTATAAAAGAGACCCTGTCACCTCACCAAGAGGTGGATCAGAATGTTCATGGAAACAGAAGAGTTTTGAAAGTATCTGCTGAAGAGCAGGAAGAGTCTCTTGGCTAATTCACCAAAGTATTTATCCTTGTGCCTGGCATACGTTGGGTGCCCCTGACAGGAAGCAATGGTTTAAATAGGATTCTAAGCAGTATCTAGCAAAGTGTTTGCAGCCTGCTTCTATGATGAAAGAGCAGAACTAAGTGCTGACTCAAGGAGAAATGAGTTATTGTGGACAACAGGTTTTTCTTGCTTCAGAGGGTAACTAAACCTTCTTAGGAATCGGAGGATGTGAACAGGAAAGAGGGGCCTGGAGCCCTGCTCTAACCTCTAATTTGCTTTGTAACTCCCCTGTCTCAGCTCAGGACCTGCCTTCTTATTTGTAAAGTGACTAATGATGCCTGTGAAAATATATGTCAGGGCCCTTGGTGTTGGTTGAATATGAGCTCTTGAAAACAGGAATACTGCTTCCAGGAAGTCATTCATATGGCATTGCCTGACCTTGGGGATGTGGCATGCGTGCATTTATTCTGTGATGATTTGTCAGCCAATATGCACATTATCCTTCAGTGAAGTGTTTTCTTCACAAAAGCTTCATTAAACCGATAAAGACTACCATTTATGTATTTCTCAAGGTCTTATAGACTAGCTTTTCCTAGTGTATATTAATGGATCACTTCACCTGCAATCGCTCCCTCTTATCCAGCTTTTGGAAATTTTATTTTAGAGAAATACTATGCTATCAATATTGAATGAAGGATTTACCCTGAATTTGATTGGTTCTGCATGTGAGACGTCATCCTTGGCTTAATATGGAAGCTGTCTTCTGAGAGTACGTGGTCGTAGAAAGACTGCTCCTCCTTCTGCCTGGTCTGAGCTAGACAGGAATGTGCCAATCACTTCTCTGTGATGTTCTAATAATTCGGACTGAGATTTATTCTAACTTCTAACTATTGTATTCCTCTTAATTCAAATCAACAAATTCATAATTAGGGCTCCCATAGTGTTTGAAGAGAGAAGAAAAGAGCGGCCTTGGAATCTGAGTTTGGACCTCTCTCCTCTGTTTTCAATAATGTGTGAAGACCTGAGTTCTATCCACAGCCCAACACACATCAGAACCAACATCCTCTTCTTGACTGATTCCTTGCCTATGGCTTTTACTTTGCATTCTTTCCTATCTCCCTTTTGTGTGTGCAGGATGGGAAGAAGTCTGGTGATGGACTTATGCTGCACTATCATCCTTCCCAGAGTGCTACTGCTTTACAAATGGTTAAGCCAGTTCAACGTAGGGCACAGTCACTGCCCTAGTGAAGTTTCCCAACTATGTTCCTGGGTTGTTGATGGACTTCTTTCTACTCTGCATTCCAAATCTTTTCTGCCAAATGTCCTCTGTCTAAAAAGTCTCTGTGTAGGATTATATCAACATCTACTTCCAGAGTTTATATTTATGGGGTTGTGAAGGGAAGAATTGGAGGTGCCTTGGTATGTAAGTGAAATAGACAGATTAAATAAACACACAATTAAGGAAGGGTTTGTTAGCTTGGCAAGAAAGATCTGGGAAATGGATAGATGATGTCATGTTGGACTGAACACAAATGGGACTTATTTTCTATGACCTCTACATCTTTAATTTAATGAAATCCTTGAGGCAAATGGAGTCATTATAGTGCAGACCTTGACTCTGTTTGCAACACCTCTGTCTGGAATGTCCTCAGCCTATCCTCTCTCTCTCCCTCTTCCCACCCACCAGTGATCCTCCTCTTCCTTTCCACCATATATCATGGATAACCTGCCACCATGACTCAATGTCCAAAGGTTGCCATTACTTGCAGATACCCTTGCCCCTCCAATTGTCCGTGACCTCCTGTAGATTGGAGCCAGCCTGTAACATGAGACTCTGTGTAGGAAAGGTTTATGGGTATGTTTTCACACTGTTCAGTTCATAGGTAGTCCTTGAGCACTCAACTCTGCCTTTCAGAGCTCAAACATTGCAGCGAAATAAGTAGGCCAGCCACTCATCCACCAGCAAATCTGTGTCCTGCCCAAACTAACCACTGGTCCATGAAGATGAGTGTAATGCATGTCCTGCTATGGAGTTGCTCGTGGCTCACAAGTGAAGACAGGAAAGAGAATGGTAGTTCCAGAACATTGTGATCAATACCAAAAGAGAGGAGGAAGTGTTCTGAAAGATGTGTAGGAAAACTTATGGCTAAACCAATACTCTTAACGCTACTAAATTTTCCTCACATAGTTTTGATGAACCCCTCTAAGCATTAATGTTTTTTGAGATGCCCAACAGACCTGTCAATTCTTTGCTACTTCAAATGCATCAGTAGATATGGAGGTACTAACTCATCTCTGGCTGTGACCTGGTCAAATGCCCTGCTCTCCATTGTTGGTGTCTCTAGCAGCTCAGGTCCATGTAGGTTTCCTTCCTATGCAGAGGGAAGGCAGAGAACCATATCCCAGAATCTCATGATGCTCATCCAATTTGATGACTGTCACCATACTCTTCTCTCTGCCTTTGGCCTCACAGCATTTACACATCAAGAGAATCCCTTTGCTATCTCTGTGGGCTTATAACTATAAAATTCAGGAAGATCTTGTAAAGTCATTGAGCTGGAAGGAAATTTAAATATAATTTATGTTGTAGGCTTTCAAACTTGAGTGCCATTGTTCACCGACATGAAAGGGTAAGAAGAAAGTTCTGCAAAAGATAAATGGATCTGCTTTCACTAAAATGGGTTTGGAGATGGGAGGCTCCATTTACTCTCCCTTCAGACGCCTTCTACAGTTTTCAGACACACAATTTACCTAGACCAAGTCTAGCCCCTCATTTTGTCCAGATAACAGAAGAGAAGAAGTGACTTTCTTGGCCGTGGTCACTGTAAATACATCCTGTGTTCCTCAGTGGTTCTGTGTCGTTCCTCACCCCCACCCCTACCAGCTGTTCTGAAATGAAGGCACAGGTGCAGAGCAGAGGGCTCATCTGACTCAGGAAGGGCTGGGAGAGATGAGACCCTCCTTCAGCTCATCCTGCTCCCAGGACTCAGCATGCTTGCTAGCGCGCTATCACTAATGCACAAAATGTGAAATTGTGAAGAATCATTTGCCAATATTCTTATCTCCACTGGCACAGAATCAAGCTTGCTGAAGAGCTACGAGGTGTTGGAGTATTGTTGTTTATCCACCACACATCCCTCGGCTGCTTGCACAGAGACTCAGAAAGGCTGCACACATAAATTCACATAAATTACCTTTACAAAATGTCAAAATTAAAAGTGGATTTTTATTTTGGGGACCTGCCTGGAGAATGTTAACCCTTTCATGTAGGTAGCTGTGCCATCAGTGGGAAATACAGTTAACACCATTGAGTGCAACACACAACACAGCAACAAACATGTTCTCTCTCCTCCCACATGCATAGCAACCTGTGAAAAATGAATAGTTCTACTTAACAAGCTAAAGACTTGCCTAAGGTCTAAGTCTGACCACAAGTATTCTCTGGGTTATGATACTGCTGTCCCAGGATGCCTGTAATTTGAATTGTATTGTGTGTATTTAACTCTTTAAAGTTTAATCACTCACAGGTTCTCAAGAGACACATAATCCTTTTGGGCTTAGGTTTTCTCATGTATTGTTCAAATCTGGGCACTGTCTGGAATTCACATACTGTGTTAATTCCATGTATGTCAGTATTAAGGAATGGGATCTTTAGTAGGTAACTAGACCATAGGGCTTTGTCTCTTGAAGATCATATGCCTGACAAAAGTGTTGGAACTAACTAGTCAGGTCCTTTCCCCATTTCTGTCCCTGGTGCCATGTTAGGCCTCTGTTGGGTCCCTTCTCAAAATGTAATACCCAATATCTTCATCTTGGACCACCTAGAACAATGAGAATGGTTTTCTGTTGTTCTTAAGTTATCTAGCCTCAGGGATTTTGTTATAGCAGATTGAATGGACTAATACAGTGCTAGGTAACGTTGCTAAGATTTGGTACTGAGGAAGTCTGTCTTCCCAAGGTTTTAGGGATCAGTGAAAAGCCTGTACTTTTCAGTATTAAATTCACACTTATATATTAAAGATACCCATGACAGGGCTTTTTAAAAATTGTATGTAACTTTATAAGGTGTCAGTACTGGAGAGAGAAAGTGAATGAGAGTTTATGTGGTTGTGCAGCTTCACCAGGAAGGCAGTCCTGAAAGCTAGGGAAGGGGTCTGAAAACAGACATGCTCTGGCCATGAGAAAAGACCCATTAAGGTAGAGCTCTGAGTTATTCCCATCTCTGGTTAATGTCAGTCTTGTGTGCTTGATCTGAGCTATGACACATTTTCTTACATACAAAGTATTGTGCTAGTTATGTATGTATTTATTTGTTTGTTTATTTCATTGAATTCTTGGGAGAGGAAATTTTCCCAAGACCTTTTGTTATGTGTTTTAACTCCAGTCCTGGCCAAGCAAATGTGGCTGGCTACTCCTTTTCAGCTAATCTTTTCTCAGAATAGGTTTTCTTTCATGTCTCTGAGAAACAAATGTGTTCTGGGATCAACATCCTGCCTCTGTCTTTGATTTTAGAAGAGAAAGAAATGATTATGTCAGACTGTGTAACTTCCATACAGGAGAGAACCTCCAGAATGTAATAGAGTTTCTGGGGTAAAACAAGAGAAAACACTCAGGGAAAATGTTTCTGACTCTGAAGGGTAGGATTGTTAAAAATGAGCAGAACATTCAACTGGAATGTGAACAGTAGGGTGTAGATTTGAACCAGAGAAGCATATAATATCAATGGGCCAAGACCCTGTTGATTTGGAGGGCCTTGCCATAGTGATAATATTGTTAAATAAAAGTTCTGAGTTGAGGCTGAAGAGATTGCTCAGTGGTTAGCTTCACTTAGAGGACCCTGGTGTGATCCCAGTACACATAAACAGCTGTAACTCTAGTTCCAGGGGGTCTGATGCCCTCTTTGATCCTACACACATGTAGTATGTATGTACTCATGCAAGCATACATACATGTGCACAAAACAAAAGTAAATTAGTTTAATTTAAAACATTATGAGTCTATGACTTGAATATTTTGATAATTTTTTATTTTTTCTCTTATGTATAGCAGGTTTGGGGTATGTTACACATTTTACTTTTCTTTCTGATACGACAAAAAATATAAATGCATTGTTTTTGCCCTAAAATGTTAATTTTCTTTTGCTATTGAAAAGAATGCAAAACATGCTATAGGATCCTAAAAGCTCTCTGGTCACTGATTTGGGGGAACAAGTAAAGCTTTAGGATACAGCAATGACTATGACTTACTAGGGAGAAACTGCTGATGAGCCTTGCTTCACGGAGCTGTGTCTCCAATCCCATGGCCTCCAGAGGGCCTCCATTTTGCCAAGGCTTCTTTTAAGGACTCCTCCTCTGTCTCTTCCTGCTTTCTTCCTCTTCTTCTTTGGGTATGGAACCCCAGCCTTATACATGACAGGTAAGTCCTGAACTTCGTCTAAATGTCACTTATTATAGAATAGGAAAAAAAACCCCAGAGAACTGGAGACCTGAAGATAAGGCTGTCGAAGACCAGGGCCATGGAAGATGAGGCTGTGGAAGATGAGGCTGAGGAAGAGGAGAGCCATGGCTTCCTGTTCTGATCCCAGAAGCTGCATGACCTTGAGTGAGTCTTTCATCGCAGCAGTTCTGGGCCAGCGTTTACAAAATGAAAGAGCTGAAGCAGATGATAATCCTCTACTTATAATTTATGCCCTACAAGATCCTGGAATACTAGAAAAAGCCGCAGAGGGATAATTGAAGTTTTGTATCGAGACAGTTATACTTAGACAAAGATCTAGAAGTAACTTATCTGCATATCATATACATACATATGTACACACACATATATATGTGAAAATTAGCTCTGATATTTTTTTCTAACAACTGAGAGCTTCAGAACTTTTATTATCTAACTAAAAGAAATGTAGCATATTCTTTGGAAACTGCTTGGCATTTATTCCTATATGTATTTTTTAGTTACATATACAGCAGTAAAATTACTTAATCTTTAGAAATGTCTCCTAATCTCACTCCTTCAGTGAATCTGAATCATCTTTTTGCAGAAGCCAATGGCTGTTTTACAGTTTTCATTTGATTTGTTTTTAGGAGCCCATGTTCTCTGTCCTCTGGCTGCTGCTCTACCTTTTGAGATTCTATTTCCCATGTCTGTATGTAGATGCCTGTGACTAGTAGGTGTTTGAGTAGTTCCGCCCGGAATAAGCAACCAACGTTGTAAACCTTTCTTTCCTGGGTGAAATCGGTATGAGAAGATTTAGCCAACATTGGCTGCCACATCACGATTTTTTTCTAAGCCTGGAGTATCTACCTCTCTATGACATTGTGTTGCATCTACTGGAGCAGTTAAGCCTATTAGGACACATCACAGAATGACGATCCTTTCCAGTTCTAAGTGGTGCTCAATAGGTCCATTGCCCTGCAGAATTTGCACCACAGAAGCAATTGGGTCCTTTGATTTAGGCAGGATTTGGTAGTGGTGTTGATTTCTGTGTTCTTACTTCTGCACTGTGTACAGTGTTTCTAGGCAGACAGAAAGCACTATTGACTTGGTAGTTGTCAGGGCTGAGGAACCAAATGGGATGCTTACATAGATGCCTGCCCTCCTCTATCTTGAGTGGGGAGGCTGTTGAAGAATTTCATTCCCTGACCTTGGAGACTTACCCCCTAATCTCCACCCTGTGCTTGCTGAGCATTCCAATTCCAACCAAGAAGCCTGGCTGAGCTTCCAAGGTTTAAGGTTTTAGAATGCAAATGGAGCTGAGAGTTTCCTCAGTTCCTGGATCTCAGACAGTTCGAGAGCTCAGAGTACTGCCTTCCCCAAGTGTTTCCAGAGAAGACAGCCTGGGGGAGAGGAAGTGGTGCTAATTAAATCCTCCCTCTGTTTTCCAGGCACAGGAGCCTTGAGCAGATGTCTGTTGTTAGTGTGTTCACAGAGTGCACAAATACAGAAGCAGGCTTCCCTTCCCAGTGACACAAACCTTCCTTCATGAGAACTTTGGAAATGTGTTTCCTTCCAACACCCACTGTAAAGGAGGTGCCAACCCTCATGCATAGAGTACAGAACTGATAGCAAGGCCAAAAGACGCCTCTGTCTCTTGGTCTATTCGTCTCTCTCTGTCTCTGTCTCTCTGGCTTTCTGTCTCTGTCTTTTTCTGTCTCTCTGTTTCTCTCCCTTCCCTCCTCCCTCCCTTCTTCTCTCCCTCCCTCTCACCTTCTTCCCTTCCTCCCTCCCTCCCTCCTTCCTCTGTCCCCCCTCTCCTGCTTCTCCATACCTTTTATTCTCTAAGGCCAATTTCAGCTTTTGTGTACCTACCTTTAAAACATTACACGAATAGTCAAGGAAGGCCTATGGTGGGCAAACTGGACTCAAAAGCAGGTCCATAAGTACTGCCAAGGATACCTTAGGTGGTACCTCATTCTCCATATCCTCAGAAGGATGTGTATGGAGTAAAGAAGACTGTGGTTGCCTGGGTTGAGAGGATCCGCTAAGATAAAATGGAATGGGAGCTGCATAAGTCACCCCATGAATTTAACCAACTGTATTTTCTACTGAATTCAACCCCCTCAAAGTGACATCCATGGTTGCCAGAGACAGTTCTGTTTACTACTACCACCCTGACACAACTGCTAATAGCATCATCTTATGCCAGCGTGCTTGGATTTAGGCAATGCACGTGTGTTACTTTAGGTGGAGAGATGGGAACAAAGTTTATTTACCTCCAATAGAGCACCAACAGCTGACCAAATAAACAATTCAGTGCAAGTCTACTACCTTAGTGAAGTTTAGTGGGATGATTGCCTACAGTTGCATAGGCAAAGTTTTACTTAACCGGAGCCTAGTTGACTCAAAGGCAGCTGCATCATCAAAGCCCACCCCAGCAGGAAAGCGCATCCCTGGAGCTCTGTGCAGAACTTGCAAGTTGCTCGGCTGGGTGGAGGGTCCCTTCCCCCAGCCGTTGTTCCTGCTTATAAAACCTTGGCTAGGAGCCTTGTGACTCCTGTAACGTTCTGAGCTTCCTCAGCCTTGGCTGTGTGAGCTTCTCTCCTTCCTCCCACAGACAATATATCAATTAGGAGGAAAGGGCTCTCTACAACAGAGTGCGATCTTGCTATTTTTACCTCTTTTGAATGTTCTGGTTTGTCTCAATTTTAAGGGTGAAAATATGCTGGCAAACTAGGCTTCCCCCACCCCACTTTCTGGCATTTCCCAGGAACCGAGGAGATGGAATTAAAGGCGCCTTTTAGTTGATTCAAACATAAGGCAGCTCTGAGCATAGGACGTCACTCCTAATGGTGAACCTAGGCATGAAGCCCTCTTCCAGGACACATTAGTAACTGGCCGCCTGAGGGATGATTGGATGATTGCACAAAGTTCTTAGGCAATGCCCCCGTGTGGCTTTCTTACTCTGCTAGAAAACAGCACTAGATTGATCAGACAGACTTCTCACATGCCTGCATGGGTCTTCTATTTTGTCCTTATAAACAAAGCAAAACCAAACCAAACAAGACACTTCACAAATAGAAATCAAGTTGTTTTTATTTAAATGCTAAGTAATTATTTTGTTAGCACCCAGGGACACAGAAACTGAATTGAGAGAGTTACCATAAACATCACTATGAAGATAGAACTACTTTTAACATTTTACTTTTTCAGTTTCAAACGGTGGCCATTTGTATATGTATACACCTAGGAAAATACATGTGTAAAATTCCCTTTCTTTCTTCATGAATGAGTTTAAGGCAGCTGAGCAATACAATGCATGTGTGATAACTTTCTTTTTCCATAAAAATATTTTTTGGACATCTTTCTATGATAAAGTATATATCCATATTTTAAAGCTGAACTGTATTTGACATACATTTCATTTGTCCATTTCTCTACTAGTGAGGAATCCTTGTTTTATTTAAAATATTTTATATTAAATGCAAGGTTTTGCGAATGCTTAATATTACTGTTTATTATCTACAGTATTTCTCTACTAGACACAATGGTGCTATCAAAGAACTTACACAATGTAATACAAGGTTATAAATATGTGTAGGTGTCTTTGGACATTTTTCTGAACTGTTTCCTTAAAATAAAACCTTAGGATTGGAACATTTGATTTGAAAATATGACAGTTCCAGGTGGTTTATATCCTATGAGTCAGTGTTTTGTTGCTGTGAAGAGACATCGTGGCCATGACAACTCTTATAAGAGGATGCATTTAATTGGCCTGCTTACAGTTCCAGAGTCCATTCTCATCATGGTAGACAGCATGGGAGCATGCAGACACATATGGTGCTGGGGAAGTAGCTGAGGGTTCAATATCATATCCATAGACAAGAGGAAGAGAGAGTCACCTGACCTGGCTTGGACTTCTCAAACCTCAAAGCTCACCCCCAATGACACTTCCTCCAATAAAGCCACACCTACTCCAACAAGGCCACACCTCCTAATCCTTTTCTGATTGTGCCACTCCCTGATGATCAAGTATTCAAAAATATGAGCCTATGAGGAGCCATCCTTACTCAAACCACACCCATTCTCACACCAATCCCTGGAGCTGATCAGGAGATACATTCTCATTGCTTTTTACTGTTAAATACAAACCAGGTAGGTAGAGTTTTAGACAAAAGTGCCAGAAAATCACAAAGGTGAATTATCTGGCAGTAATTTCATGCTACATTTCCTGAGTTCGGTTTATGTTCCGGTATTAAAGTTGAGGAAATGGAATGATTCACAGTTTCATTTTCTCAGCCCTGAGAGTCTCTACTTCTCTCCCCTGGTGAAGGCCTTGCATTTAGATGTCTGTGTTCCTGCCCTATCCACTGGTGTCTCTGTCCAATCAAAGTATGACTGTTTCCATTTTGGGAAGATCTTTTGCTCCTTGCAACCTGGTTTTCCATAGCCAGGATATGGGTGGGATGCTTTATCATTTAATGCAAAGATTATTTCATTGCTTTAGGCTAAGGAAATGTCAACAATTGGGAGCTTTGAAGGATTCCAGCCCGTGTCTCTGAAGCAAGAGGAAGATGACCAACCCTCTGAGAATGACCACTTGTCCACCACGGAGGGGAATTCAAGCAAGGACCCAGGACCAAGAAAGATTTCAAGACAGCAGAGTGTGACTAAAGCTACACTGTACCCAAATCCTTATCACCAGCCCTATGTTTCGAGGAAGTACTTTGTTACACGGGTAAAATTACAATTTCAATTCTATTCAAAATTTCTTTTGAAATCTTACCACCTTCTCTGTACTGCATTTTTCCAAGGGTTACATATCTTATAAATCTCTTTCAATAGTCAAAATGATCCTCATGTAGTTGTCTCATTCCCATTGTATGGATGAAGGGTATAAACTTCAGACCAGTCAGGAGATACAGTTCCTGTGGCCTCTATATGTTTGGGCTTCACTCCTGCAGGGATGCAACATCTAGCCTCAAGAAATTAAGGCTTAATAGCTAGAGAATGTGTAATATAGTAGCTAGAAGGTAAAGTTATGCGCTCATTGTTTTAGAAAGACATATTCTGTGCTGCTGAGGCTGAGCTGAATCTGAGGATGGAAACTGGGATGCTGGTGTTACCATGGGAGCAAAGGTTTGAAATTGAAACTGTCTGCAGTTGCAATGTGGGGCTCAGAGTTCTTACCTGAGCCTTGGAGCCAGAAAAGTAAATGGACAAGGCTTATATACCGGTGTAAAAGGCTACTGTAATAAGTTTCTAGTATTTGGATCAAGTGGAAAGTACTTCATGGATTTATTACTTCTTTGTTGATTGTTTCTTATACTTAGTGATATTTTGCAGTCCTCCAAAGTTCTTATTAACACAATAGCTGTAATCTATTGGAAGAAATATACAGGAATGTGAACCATGACAATACAGTTTTCATGCACATATGGGGCACGTTTTTGTTGAAAAATAAACTTCTCTTTCTGTGTGTCTCTGTCTCTCTGTCTCTCATTCTCTTCATTTCTTTCATGTGTGGGAGTGGAGATTATGCTCAGGTTCGCTGACTTGTGTATCACTTTTATCTTTATCTTTCTGGTCTTTCAAGATATAGTTTCTAACCCAATATCATAAATAAGTGGAGGTTAAGAATTTGAGACTATTTACAACCCCAAATGAATCCTCATTTGGTGACTTTAAATATATACCTTCATTTAAGATAAAGTTCAAACTAAAGCAACTGAATGTGTGAGCGTGTATGCATATGTGTGTGTTTAAACACCATGTAGACTCCTATATGCAAGGCACTTTGGTAGGTGCTATGTTATCTGTGTTTGTGTGAGTGTTTTTGCATATGTCAAGCATATGGTCTGTTTTCCAAAATATGTGAACTTTATTGAATATGCAAAGTTAAGTGGAGATGGAACTGCAAAGGAAATGTAAGCATCCTTTGGAGTTTTATGATCTAGATATGGATGAGGCCATGGTTTGATGGAAATGTACAAAACTGTGATTCAGAATAAAAACCTGGTGATTGGAGCTAGTCCAGCTTTGAAAGCAGGCTGAACAGTCTATGTACAGATCTTCGCTTTGCTTCTATCAGTAGTCCTAAAGGTGGCATAGATTGACCAGTTGACTCTTTACAGTAGCAACAGGAAATATCATCATGGCAAAACTGAAATTCCTAATAAGTAGAACTCATGAGAATAAACTGATCTCTATCACCATCGTCTTAATGGCAAGTTACTTTTCAAAGCTAGTGCCTTTGCCAATGAACTGGGGACAGGAGAATCTTACGGGTGAAGTCAGACTAATGAAAGGAGATGTTGGTGTTTATGCTGCCCCTTGCCAGCAAATGAGCCAGGGCAGCAATTTCCTTAAGTGTGCTGTAGTGCATAGTGACTTGAATTGATCTTCAACAAATAAAACAATTGGTTCCATGTTTGTCTTTTGAAATTAATTTGTCTGTGACTAACTCCCATTTGGAAATACACAGGGAAAGCTAAACCATGTAGTTTTTATTTAGATGAATTAACACAGTCCCAAGGTTACTACGATATTTCCAGCTTCTGTTTAAGAATGGTGACCCTATACAACACAGCAAAGTAGTCAGGATAGACCACTTATCTTTGTCTTAAGACTAAACACGCAAGAAGCTGGAGAGATTACTTCATAGTTAAAGGCACTTATTACTTTTGCAGAAGATCCAGGGTTGGTTCCCAACACCTACATGGTGGCTCATAGCTACCTGTAACTACAGGTCCAGGGGATAGACATCTTCCAGCTTCCACAGGCAGCAGCCACTCACATGATGAATTTACATACATGCAGGCAAAATGTTCATCTATGTGAGATATAAATAAACATTTTTAAAAGAGTGAACAAATGTTAAGTGTATGAGGTCACTTAAGCCACATAGTGCAAGAACTTCAGTTAGGTGCTGCACGTCCACTGTTCTTCCTAGATAAAAGTTACAATTTATATAAGTCTTTACATGATGGTACCCTCTTCATTAGACCTATAGAAAGCAAGCCCAAGTTCTCAAGAGCTTCTGAGAACAACTGTCTTAAACAGGATTAAGTCACTGTGGAGATGCTTTGTGACCTGCGAGGATGAAGGGCACTCTGTTTCCTTTCAGACCAGCAGATAAAGTACAGAGGTTGTGTAACTACAATGAGTGTGCAATAAGTATGCACAAAAAGTGGGAGCAGCCGGGCAGTGGTGGCGCACGCCTTTAATCCCAGCACTCGGGAGGCAGAGGCAGGTGGATTTCTGAGTTCGAGGCCAGCCTGGTCTACAGAGTGAGTTCCAGGACAGCCAGGGCTACACAGAGAAACCCTGTCTCGAAAAACCAAAAAAACAAAACAAAACAAAACAAAACAAAACTGGGAGCACAGTGAAGATGCAGTTGTGACAAAGCAATCCATTGCCTCTTAATGCCGATCAGTTTATTGTAGTATTACCCAAGTAAACACTCAAATTGATCCCAGCGGCAGCACTTTCCTGGTTACCCCATCCCCAATTTTCTGGGTTTCCAAATGAAGGACACACATACACAGCTTTTGTATTTTGATATGCCTCAATCAGCTCAAAATCTGAGTCACTTCCTAACCTCCACCTAGCTAATCAACCTCTCTCCAATATTTCTGAGTTATTACTAAATCCTATATTCTATTTTGGCTGCTCTGGATCCATGGTGCAGCCCTCTTGGGCCACTATCTCCTGACTCCTACATGGTGTCTATGCTCTCTGTCTCACATCTTCTCAGGTGTGGCGTCTTTCCTCTCCTTCTCCCAGCATGGCAGATTTCTTTCTCCTCTCTACTCCTTGGTCCCAAGCCTGTGAAAATCCTAAGGTCCTGCCTCTGTCTGCTCTGCCCAGCCATTGGCTGCCAGAGTCTTTATTTACCAATCAAAACCAATTGGGGGCAGGGTTCCTCAGTATCTTCCATGTAGAGTATGAATTCCCTTGCAATCAATTTTGGGGACCCAAATTAGCATAATACAATCATCCACAGTTTATAAGTTCCTTAGTTTATTCTTTTGTGATTTCATACACAAATACAATGAATTTGGATTATATCTACCCTTTGACTCTCCCTCCAAATCCTCCAAGACACCTATGCATACCCTATAACACATCAAGTTCTCTTCTCCTCTCCTTCTCTTTCTCCTCCTCCTCCTTTGTTTTCTTCTATTGCTATAACCCACTGAGTTTGGTTAACGCTGCCTGTATATATGCATGGGGTAGAGTAACACAAAGGAGCATGGGCAACTATGGTCCACATTGCTGAAGAGGACTGACCTTCTTCTAGCAGCCAGAAACTGCTGAGAAGTCCTTAGCTAGGGACAGGGCTTTGAGAGTGCTGAAGCATTGGTTGGCTTGACCCAATATAGTTTCGTGTCCCATGACCAAAGTGTATGATGTCTTCATCAATAAATAGAATCTTACCATTAATTTCTGGTGGGCGACCAAGAAAAATGGCAATAACCCATGTTGTTTTGTGGGTCTCAGGAAACACCTAATCAAAACTTCAGTAGGAAGTAACCCACACTTAGCACAGAAATTTTTGTTTGACTACCCTATATATTTGATTACCCTATATACATCCATATATATTATGGAATGAACATTATCCCACAAACATTTTCAAAAATAAATAAGAGAAGAATGTGTAAGTCTCAATTTCTTCACCTGAAAAGTATAAATAAAACACAAGTTTTGAATAGAGCCCTAAAAGAGCTAACTTTGTCAATATTCATAGAGTATATGACACATTTATAAACATTTCAAACATTGTTACTTTCAGTACTTCCTCTCTCTTATTTTTGCTTACATTCACAATTCTATAAATAGTCATAAAAATGGCAGTAAGGTGCCTATGACCTCACCATGATCTCTAGGGTGAGATATAACTGTTGACAGAAGGGTCTGTGGCAGTAAAGAGGAGGCTAGTTGACTTTCTCAAAGAATAATTAAGTAAGATCACAACACTTGAAGTTTCAGATGTGTGAGAGTCATCGTAATGTGATGACTTCTTAGATCTGAAGTGAGATCTCAGATGTCGTGGTCCAGCTGGCAAACAAATTGGATTCTGCATTTCTATGAGTGTTCTGCCAATACTGATGCGCGCTTGCTGCTCAAGTTACTCTTTCTTGGTAACACAATAGTGGGTGAGATTTGACTTTTCCCAAGAGTGTACGAAACAGAAAACCTAGGGCTAGAACTAGTTTCTTAGTTACCTATTTATAGTACTATGATTCCATGCCATAATCACAGACAAATCAACATATTCCAGGCTAAGAATTTAAAGTCTATGCATTGCAAATTGTGAAGAGCCCCGAGGGAGTAAGTGGATGAATTTGTTGCTGAAGAGTTTTATTGGAAGACTTTAGGAGTATCACCCTAAAGGTAGTTTGCTGATTAAAAAAAAAAAAAGTTAGAAAATTTAGATACACAACATAAAATCACTGTAATGTCACAGTTCAATATTAACTAAAAAACATGAATTACATGGACTCGTACACACTTGTGAGTGGATTTCTGTTTTGTTTTTTATACATAAAATTTCTGTATGCAATTAGAGTTTCTATGCTAAATATTGTTTCACATGGCTACACTATTCTGTGACATCATTTTTATTGGCACCACAGCATCCCACAATGAGGAGATATTCTACCATGTGTTTAACTTTAGCCTTGGATTTTTGTGATAACACAGCACAGTTTATCAGGTGCCAGGAATGCTCAAGGATAGCAGGAGAAGAATGATCCAATTCTATGAGTTTCAAGAAGGATTTTCGAAGAAATGACTGGCATGACATTTAGGAAATCTTGAAAAATAAGTGGTAATTTTAGCATCATAGTATCAGATATTATAACACATGCCAAAGTACCAGATCATAAAATAAGTTATTGACCTCTTACACCCCCTTTGTGGTTTGCTGGTTGTTACTATCACATAAAAAAATTATGCCTTTCTGACATAGTTTGGGAGAATTTTTCTCAGAGAAAGTGAGACCTGGGAAATAGCTAGTTAACTTTCTTTTTTTAAAAAAAGCAGACTTAATTAATTTATTTTTGTTGTATTAAAAACCCTTAGGTGGTAGCCGCAGCTGGAGCCTGGGTTCTCTGAACAGAGACTCTGGTGTGGGTTTTCACAAGATGATCTGTGAATTCCTGATAAGGAGACTTGGTGAACATAGTCTCTTTCCAAAGTTCGGGGGTCAGGTAGCTGTAGGTCTTGGAGATGGCATCAAAGGTGGCCTTGGCAAAGTTGCCCAGGGTGACAGTGCAGTCTCTGGCTGAAGTGTAGCAGCCATCTATACCAGCCATCATCAGTAGCTTCTTGGGCACAGGAGCAGAGGCAATGCCAGTGCCTCTGGGGGCAGGGCTGAGACGCACCAGCACAGAGCCACATCGTTGGACTTGGTGTTAAGTGCTCCAAGGAGGGGCCATCATCTTGGCCAAGCTTTTCATCATCCCTGTGCGGAGAGGCTACTGGGGGAACAAGATTGGCAAGCCCCACACTGTTCCATGCAAGGTGCCAGTCAACTTTCTAAAGTACCCGAAGGAAAATGTTACTTGTCCATGATTAACCAGCATCCCTCGGATCATGCCAGGCCTGGGAAATGTACATGCAATGCAAGGGATCTGATACTGCCACTGTACTACCCGTGACCTTGGGACCTGAATAGGAGGTCAACGAAATGGAAGTCTAAAACACTTGCTCTCCATCTATTTGCATCCCTTTTCTCTTGTTTAGTGTATCTGCTATTATTGCTTAGACATATCTAAAAAAGGCCTCATGCCTTCTCTGAACAAAAGTATCCCTCAAGGCTAATAACTTGAGGTATATTATGATAATCATCTTAGTTGTGGAGACTGATGTTCAAAAGCAACTTTTTATGAAAAGAACAATGCTTAGCCCACATGGAGAAAGATATTTTTAAACTCCCTGTAGGGCTCTGTATTTGCAGATACCTTATCAGAAAGTTGAAAGCGATTTGAGATGGAGAATTATCTCTAAATTTATACTAGCGAATGTAAATTACATACAAACTAATGGGACTGAAACTATTTGATCTTTTAATATTTAATTAATGGTTCCCCGTGGCCTTTTTATAGCCAGTGTTCTATTGTGAGCAGCGAGACTTTAATAAGCAGGTTCAGGACTTCCCATTGTGTAGTGAGATGTCATTGCTTCCATGACACTAATTTGGCTTTCATTCTCTCTCCCTTTTCCTCTTCTCTTGCTAGAGGCTTCCTAGTGACTTGCCCTCACATTAGGAACAAATACATTTATTAGTTTTATTGTTATTGCCTGTGTGAGCTTCCATTTATTTTAGAAAATAAACATCTCACTGGGCAAGAGGTTGTTCAGCTTCCATTGTATTGAAACTCCTTGAGGACTGTCATAAAGATGATTTATTCTTTTGTGAGAACAGAACCACAGGAATGCTGTGATAAGGTGAATTTTCATCATTTTTTTTTTCAAGGAAATATAAATTTACTTGGCCTTTACAGATTATGGCTGATTCCAAGCTAATTTTATTACTAATGTGTTCATTGCAAAATGGTTTCTATCTAGCCATCTTAGTAGCTACAGAAGAAGCCTGAGAGCCAGAGTCTCTAAGAGTATCCTTCCTAAACAGCTGCTTCTTCTTTCTGCAGGGATAGGGAGCTTATTACATAGAAACCATTGACAAAGTCAAGGGTATTATTTGGGTTAGCATTAGCTGTGGAATTGTCTAGATCATGGGAATGCAAGAGAACAGATAGGCAAGTCTGGAATTTTTCAAGAGGGTTTGCTTTGCTTGGAACTACTCAGGGCTAAAATGGAAGAGACAATAGAGTCACTATGTTATGTGAGGCGATGCACTTGATCATAGTTTCCTGTTTGTCTTAGACTGCAGTCTCAGAGCTAAGTGCTTGATTTCACTAAGCATTTGACCCTTGAATTCTAGTATGGCCATTTCCTTTTTCTTTAATGTAATCAATAATGGGAATGGAGGTAAAGACTTTCATTACTCAGTGTTTGTTACCGGTTAAAGTACAGGACCTCATGGTGTCTCCCAATAGTTCTGTTACAGTAATGATAATCAGAACAGTCTAACAAGTGAATCAACTAATGAAGAGTGCCAAAACAGCTTACCATGGAATCTAGATATCCTTAAGGATGACTGAGATTAGACCTTAGTACCTACATATTTTAAAAATTTTTATTCTAAATTATCAGATTCAAATTTATTAATTTTAAAACATTAAAAAAGATCAGTTAACTAATAATACTAAAAGGGAAGGAAGTACAGCTCTCTGCTGTTCTCCTTTCTGAAAGAGCCTGAACAATGTATATAATGAAAAAAAAATAGTGGTGCAGACAAAGAGAACATTGACAGAGCTGTAGAGAGCATCAAAGCATTCCATAAATAATACATTTTTGGTGTTCAGCTTTAGGAAAGGTAGACAGGAAAGCATCACGTTCATGTTCTGTTTCCATCTCATGTTTTCACATTTGAGGAAACCAGCATCAATATTTTTTGTAGACCTTTCATGGTTACTTTAGCTGTGTGTCACCAACAAGAATGCATTTACTCAATGCAGTTCTGCGTAAAGAAGGGGGCCTACCTAATCCTTTCCTGTTTTATTTTTCTTTTCACTTATCAATACTCCTATTTACTCCTATTTATCAAGATACTCTATTACTTATATTAGATTATCTAGACATATTCCATATTACAGCACCCTCTTGATAGGTATCTGTTTCTTGATGCCCATTTATTGCTGTCTACAAACAAGGCTGCAGGGAGTTCTATACCCATGCCGTTGTGCATATGTGGAACAATTTCTGAAGTGTAATTTCACAGAGGTATATCTGGATTAAATATAGATCATTTTTCATTTGGGTAGAGTTGGCAATTGCTTTTGGTATGGAAGATACTAAGGCTTTAAATTTTATACATTACTATATTCATCTTCACATGTTTTGGGGGGACTTCTTGGCATCAAAACATTCAGAAAATGCGTATTTTAGGGTTATTTAATTACTCTCTAATTCTTTCTGCCTTTTTTCTGTAAAGTATTAGTTTCACAAGTGAGTTCTATTTATGAGGCTAAAATTATGTAAAGAAATTGTTTGAGAAATACCAATGTTGACTCATCAAAGAGCACATTATATTTCAGAAGACTTTGAAAAGTGGGCTCAGGAGAGTGGGAATGTCTCTCAGGGAAACAAGCTTGAGAGACCTGAGAAGAGCCAAGAGATTACAGGAATTTCTCTCTAGGGTAGACTGCCTGCCTTCAGTGTCACCAGAAATGTATACAGTAGCATAGACTTGTCTGGCAGCAGGCACTAGGCATTTTGAATGAACCCCCAGAAGCTGATGAATTTATGACCTTCAGCAAGCATGGAGTGCCAATATTAGCTTTCTGACCAGCCTTCAAACAGCTGCAGACAATGGCATGGGGGAAAAATCGTTGAGTCCAGTAGCTGACTGTCCAACTCAAAACGTAAGTGGCTAGAATGATGGAATCAGAGTCTTGGACTACAAAAGCTATGGTCGCATTTCCTTGAAGAGACATAGAACATATTATGGTCACCATGGTGGCTCCAAACGGTTGGCTTAGTTCAGACTGTTAGTTGTCAAAACCAAGTTTTGAATTAATATTGCAGAGCTAATTACTTACAACTCTCAACACTCACCGTATTTCAGGGATATTGTCCTTTTGTGGATGGCTTGGGTTGTACAGAACAAACTAGGGAGCTGCTGTGGGGATGAAGCTCAAACTCTGAACTATTTATACATAGCTCATCTGAGTCACCATCACTCTTTTCTTGTCTAGATTCCGCTATAGGAGAGTCTACATCCTTAAAACTACCTACCCACTGGGTTTCTGATATAATTGACCTGTATGGATCTTGGGTTAGGATTTTTTTTTTTTGAATAACTGCTTAAAGAGTGCTAGCTGTCATGAGTAAATGAAGTAGATTGTCTCAAGAACAGTCTTCATGTCAACACCATCACCTGGATGTATGTTAGAAATGCAGTCTTAGGTCCCAACCTGTGCTAACTGAATCAGAAACTGAATACGATACATTCCAGAAATGTTTCAACATAGCTCTTATGTACACTGAAGTTTAAGAAACATTGCACTTGGGAAGGCATGACCTTACCAGAACAGGTGTCAACCAGTTTCTGCATAGAAGGTACTTTTTGTGTTTGACCAACATGTCTCCTATTGGAATTTGGAAAGGTATCTATATCTGTATCATCTATATCTATATCTATATCTAACAATATCCATATGTATATCTATATCTATGTATATATTTATGAATTAACTAATATATAATTATAATTATTAATTAGTTAAATTATTTATACAATATAGATGCTGTTTTGAACTTCCTGATAAGCTTATTTCCCTGGAAGGAGTGTTCTTCTAAAAATAGCTAATTTTATTTTAGTGAGAAAGCCTAGGATTTAAGAAAATAGGACCTGGAATTTTTTTGGCCAGGACAAAAGAGCTAAGAATAAAATATGGAGTTCAAGACCAGGTTCTCTGCCAGGCAGGGACCAGAATATGCACATACAAGAACCACGCTTAGTCTCCTGGAGGATGTGGAGGAGGAGGTGTGGCCATTCTAACTAATCCTAAATACAAAGTGTGGTCGGCCTTCTCTAAGTGAAATGATTTCTTCTCCCCCTCAGCCAGGGGCCATTGAAACTGCCATGGAAGACTTGAAAGGCCACATTGCACAGACTTCTGGGGAGACCGTTCAAGGCTTCTGGCTTTTGACACAGTGAGTATGTGGCTGTGTGAAGGGAAGTGGAAATAAGTGACATCACTGGAACAGAAAGGGAGCTGTCCCTTCAGAGAAGCTCCTCTGGGTTTTGTATATGGTAATTTCTTGAAGTTTCTAACTGGCGATCGATTTTTCCTTAGCTGGTGCGTGGATGGATTTGACTCTATCTTTCTGGATTGGTACTTCCACCCAGCCCCTGAAGCCACGGCTCAGGACACTGCTTTCAAGGATAATGGCAGTAGCTTCCTAGGTGCCCAGCTCTGATCTCTCTTCATTACAAGCCCGCTCTCTGTAACTACATTTGAAATCCTTCTAGTGCAGTGAAGAGTAGCAAAGCTACAGATGCTGTCTACTATATAGTCTGTGTTCTTTGTGGAGTATGGACTGTGATACTGGGGAAATCAGGGAGACTAGGGAAGGGCGCCACTGCTGAAGGTAGGATAAGAACCAAACAAGCATAACAAGAGTGTACAGCCGTTAATGCTCATGTAGCGCCATCTATTACCTTTAAGGCTTCGCTTAGCAGAAAGAGCTACCATAAGCAACAATTACCTTTCTACCTCTCCTAGAAATTGCACTGCCTATGACCTTTCACACACTCAGTGATACATATTAAAAGGCAAAAGAGGGTGCTTGCCTACTATAGAACCAGTAATGTTGTGTGGAAGTGTACTTAATACACACACCTCGGTTCTCAGTGGGTTCAGTGAATTCTGTTTTCAAGCTGGGGAATGGATCTGAGTTCCAGTAACCCAGTGATCCCCACAGAAAGGTAAAATGCATAGAGGTTTCCTCTGGAGCATGGCAGCTTCTATGGCTGAGTTTCCTGAAGGAAACCTTGAAGGCTTAACCATCCAGGCTGGCAAAATGGAGTCCTCAACAAGCAGGAAAGAGAATCAAACCCGACTGATTTACATTTTAGACCATTCTTTCAGACATCTTCACAGACCTGAGTGAAAAGAAACTTTAAAGCTGACATTTTTGGTTCTTTGTGTCTTTAGCTATGAGACTGAAGTGATTTTGAGAGGACAAAATGAAACGTTACTGTAAAATTCTTCATGAATTCTCTTCCTCCTCTGTTCCACCTCCTCTGCTTCTCCTCCTCTGCTCCTCTGTTCTGCCTCCATCTCCTGTGCTCCTCCTCCTGTGCTCCTCCTCCTGTGCTCCTCTGTTCCTCCTCCAACTTTTGTTTGTCTTCTCCATCTTCCTTCTATTTTTGCCTTCGTTCATTTATGTCCCACCCATCTCTATAACCTTTGAGTTATCACTAATGGAAAGGAAAGCCTGTGTTTTGAACTTTTCACTAATTCATTTGGACAAATCTACGATTCATTCCCCTTCCCCGTTCCTCATTCAAACAGAGAGCCCCTGTTTGACCTAGAAAATGGTAAGTCTGCTTTGGTTAGGAAAAGATAAGCACACGACCCTGGAGAGCTTGAATTCAGCATCACAACCATATTTCCACCAATACTTCCTAATTGGAAAACACCACAGACCATAACTTAATTTCATAGTCCATCACTTTGCAGACTGTCTAAACTTAAAGCAGTGATGGAATACATGTTAACAGTGCAGATAGAAAACTCAGGTGGGCCCTGCCTATAGCATTAGCATCATGGTATCATTTAAAAACTAATGGATTATTAGCCTGCCATTCAATTGATGGAGATTGCCCTTTCTGCTGGTGAATGGAAAATTTGCATATAAAATTTTAGGAATGTTTTGAAGGTGGAAGCTGCATGTTTGCAGGGCCTGTACTGGGCTTGTGGCTGAGACAGTCTTCCATGGTTCTCTCCCACCTTGATTGTGCTGGAAGGTAAGAAACCTTCCTCCTTTGCCCTGTAATAGCCTGCCATGCACGCTATCACTGAAGATTACCATGTTACCACAGTGGAGGAGAAGGACAGCATTGTTTATCTCAGGATGAAGGAGGCATTTGGAATTGAGAGGAGAAACTGATACCTGACCCAGCTGGGCTTTGTGGATCTTTGTGCTTCATTTCTTGTAAGAAAAGTCATCAGTAACTCTTGGTCTGGGCCTAGAAAAATGATGGATCTACTGGGTCACTGTTTGTTTAAAAGGCAATATAGTCTCACTATATTGAAACACTAGAGGAAACGGGCTTACAGCCCCATTAGATCCTTCTGCAAGGATTGTCTTTAATCATCTACAGAACTAAGGACAATTCTGAGGGAAAAGGGGGGTATGTCATGTTCCCAAAGAAAGCTTGAGTAGGTCATTTTACATATGAGTCCAAAGATTCTCTTCAGTATTGGGAGTGAGCTTAGCTCGGCTGTTTCTTGTAGAAAAGCTTCTATATAAAGCAAAGGGAATAAAAACGTGTTAGCAAAGCTGTCTTCCATATTAATTCTGCTGAGTCTCATGATAATCTAAACTGATATGAATATAGTATTCAGTAATACTAGAAAAATGAGTTGAAGGCATTTGGGAAGTGGATGAAGCCAATGCTGGAGAAGCTTGGAGGATGAACTGGAGAGGGGGCCATAAACTGCACTCAGATCCCAGTTTGCTAAAATATCACAAGTCCTTGCGGTGGACTGTTAGGATGCAGGCTCACAGCCATCCTTTTTTAAGGGGATTTTTATGGCTACATAGCTGTAAAGAAAACATGATGCTTATTTCAACGTTTTTTCCTCTTCTGCCTCTCCTTCTTGGCCCTTCTTTAAAAGGACCTTTTAAAAACATGTGTGTGTACTTTTAGAAGAGATCCATTAAGCCAGCGCCATGAACATCTTGACACTCTGGAGTGTCAGACAGTGTGGCTCAATGGCAGTGGAGTCTCTTCAGTCCAGTGTGCTCCAGGGGCTTATGTCTACTGTGATGTGAGGGGCAGAGGAGATGGGCTCCTCCCTCCACACACAAGGGTGGAGGAGACTGTTCTCATTCTTTTTAAAAATTATTTATTTATTCCCCCCCTTTTTTTTATTTTCATATTTTATTTACATTTCAAATGTTTCCCCCTTTCCAGATCTCCCCTTTGGAACCTCCCCATCCCCTCCACCCTCCCCCTGCCTCTATGGGGATATTCTCCAACCCACCTCCCCACCCCACGCCCCACCCACTCTTGTCTTCCCTCCTTGACATTCTCCTATACTGGGGGATATAACACCCTCAGGCCCAAGGGCCTCTCCTCCCCCTGACGGATAACAAGACCCTCCTCTGCAGTCTTTGTGGCCGCACTATGGGTCCCTCCATGTGTATTCTTTAGTTGGTGGATCAGTCTCCAGAAGTATGGGGGGTCAGGCCAGTTGCCAGTGTTGCTACCTCCCTGGGGCTACACACTCCCTCAGTTCCTTCAGTCCTTTCTCCAAGCCCTCCATCTGGGACCTCGTACTCAGTACTACTGTTCCTGCGAAGTGACTCTTGGGTATTTCAAGCTTTTAGGCTAATAACCACTTAACAGTGAGTACATACGGTGTTCGTTCTTTTGTGACTGCGTTACCTGGCTCAGAATGATGTTTTCAAGATCCATCCATTTGTCTACTAATTTCATGAAGTCATTGTTTTTAATAGCTGAGTAGTATTCCATTGTGTAAATGTACCACATTTTCTGTATCCATTCCTCTGTGGAGAGACATCTGGGTTGTTTCCAGCTTCTGGCTATTATAAATATGGCTGCTATGAACATAGTGGAACATGTGTCTTTATTACATGTTGGAGCATCTTCTGGGTATATGCCCAGGAGTGGAATAGCTGGGTCCTCAGGTAGTATTATGTCCAATTTTCTGAGGGTTTGCCAAACTGATTTCCAGAGAGGTTGTATCAACTTGCATTCCCACCAGCAATGGAGGAGTGTTCCTCTTTCTCCACATCCTTGCCAACATCTGCTGTCACCTGAGTTTTTGATCTTAGCCATTCTGACTGGTGTGAGGTGGAATCTCAGGGTTGTTTTGATTTGCATTTCCCTGATGACTAAGGATGTTGAAAATTTCTTTAGGTGCTTCTCTGCCATTCGAGTTTCCTCAGTTGAGAATTCTCTGTTTAGCTCACTTCCCCATTTTTTGATAGGGTTATTTGTATCTTTGGAGTCTAGCTTCTTGAGTACTTTGTATATATTGGATATTAGCCCTCTATCAGATGTAGGATTGGTAAAGATCTTTTCCCAATCTGTAGGTTGATGTTTTGCCCTAATTCCAGTGTCCTTTGCCTTACAGAAGCCTTGTAATTTTATGAGGTCCCATCTGTCAATTCTTGACCTTAGAGCACAAGCCATTGGTGTTCTGTTCAAGAACATTTCCCCTGTGCCCAAGTGTTCGAGACTCTTCCCTACTTTCTCTTCTATTAGATTCAGTGTATCTGGTTTTATGTGACGGTCCATGATCCACTTGGACTTGAGCTTTGTGCAGGGAGATAGGAATGGATCAATTCACAATCTTCTACATGTAGATCACCAGTTGATCCAGCACCATTTGTTGAAGATGCTGTCTTTTTTCCACTGTATGGTTTTAGCTCCTTTGTCGAAGATCAAGTGACCATATGTGTGTGGATTCATTTCTGGGTCTTCGATTCTATTCCATTGATCAACCTGCCTGTCACTGTACCAATACCATGCAGTTTTTATCACTACTGCTCTGTAGTACAGCTTGAGGTCAGGGAGGCTGATTCCCCCAGAAGTCCTTTTATTGTTGAGGATAGTTTTTGCTATCCTGGGTTTTTTGTTATTCCATATGAATTTGAGAATTGCTCTATCTAAGTCTACGACTGTTCTCATTCTTAAGTGAGAAGAGCTGCTAATAGTGGCAGTACTCAAGTGATTCTTGCTCTTCACATCAGTGAAAGCATTCAGAGTATGTTTTCATTACCTGCTTTCCCCCGTACCAACCCAGTTTTCTATCTCAGGACTTTTGTATGATTAATATAGGAAATCTAATGAAGTTCCTGTGTCTGGCACACAGAGAGTAGAACACAGAGTTAAACCACACCTCTGCTGTCAGAACCGAATGAGTAAAAATGGAACAGAAGACTTGGGTGTGGATCCTGGTTTTTTTGGTTCTTGTCACAGCAGCTGAACAAACACAATGAGGTTTCTTTTTTACGTTTTTATTTGTTTGCAATAGGGACTTACATGTATCCAAGGATAAACTTGAAACAACAATAGTACTAATATTGTTGTACTAAAATAAAGATAGGAGAACTGATGACTTTATTTTTATCCTCCTGCCTCCACTTTCAGAGAGCTGGAATGACAGGCATGCACTACTACACCTGGTCTAATCTTTTTTCTAAGCTAATGGATATGGTTCCATATGTTGTTCAGTCCATTAGAAATTTAATCTCGTGAGAGAATCACATCCACTGTTAATATTTTGTAATATAGTAGTCTAGCTAGTCTTCATGTATTTTGCTAAAGATGGTGATACTTTAATAATTGTGTTAAATTGAACACTTAAAACATAGCACACGTTATGGTACGTACTGTCTTTACATTTGCCATTGAAAGGATACTATCCATGGAGTTTTGATGATCTCTAAATGGTACTGATCTCAGCATCTTCAGTATTGTTCCTAGACACCATGTAGTTTTTGGAAGTTCCTGGGGTTTTTTGTTTGTTTGCTTGCTTTTTAGCCTTTGTTTAACCATTTCTTTTCAAACCATCAGTGGGGTACAACACAGAAGTAAGTGCTTATTATTATTCTTTAAAATCAAAGCACTGAGCCAAAGATGTGGGTGGAGAAAGACTTTGACTGGAAAGTATTGAAGCATCAGGCTATTTGGTAAAAGCAATTGGGAACATTTCTGCAGCATTTTAAAGTGTTCTCCCTTGTGAATGCTTCACAGTAACAGTCTAAAAGGACACACCTATGCGAGATGAGAAGTCCAGGCTCAGGGGAGGACCCTAGTGTGGTTGTTTGAAAAAATATGGCACCTATAGACGTGTGACGTGTGTGTGTGTGTGTGTGTGTGTGTGTGTGTGTGTTTGTGTGTGTGTGTGTGTGTGTGAATATCTGGCCCATGGGGAGTGAGTGGCACTATCAGGAGATGTGGCCTTGTTGGAGTAGGTGTAACCTTGGAGGAAGTGGAAGTATGTCATTGTGGGGGCAGGCTTTGGGATCTTAAAAGCTCAAGTCTAATCCTAGTATTTCAGTCTCCTTCTGCTGCTTTCTGATCAAAATGAAGACCCCTCAGCTCCTCCAGCACCATGTCTGCTTGCACACTGCTATATTTTTTGCAATAACAATAATGGACTAAACCTCTGAAATGAAAGCGAGCCCTAATTAAATGTGTTTATTTAGAAGAGTTGTCATGGTCATGGTGTCTCTTCACAATAATAAAACCCTAAGATACCTAGAGTTATAGTAGCAAAGTTAAGGCTCATTCTGCCATGAGTTGGGCTACAATACTCTCCACGTGTACCTTGGCTTTGTTTTGAAGCCTCATGATGGGCAGGGACCACTTCTTTTATATGTGACACCCCTTCAAGAGCCCACCATGGCTCCTCCCATAGAACATGGCTAAAATAATGAGAATACTGTTTCTTGGCTTTGGTAGAGTAAGTTCAAATGTGCAGGGCGTCTCTGCTGACTTAGAAAGTTTTCTCAAACTGGTTCCTCCAGATCCTCAAATAAAATAAAGGCAGGGCCATTGAGATGGCTCAGTACGTAAGGTACTTGCTGCAAAGCCTTGCACCATGAGTTCAAATACAAGAACTCACATGGTAGGGGGAAAAATTACCTTCTGTAAGTTGTCCTTTGACTTCCTACACACACACACACACACACACACACACATACACACACACACACACCAAAAACAAAGAATTTTAAATAAACACTTAAAACAAAGATAGGGAGACTGGAATACTCTGAGGACAAGTGAGCCTGTACCCTGTAGTCCCAACTGTTGACTCTGGCCCACACTCATGCACAGAACTGCACAACATGCAGCCTCTTTCCCACCTGCTCTCCACAAGCAGCCTACAAGGGCAGGACCATGCAAGCTGATGGCTTTATTTTATGGATGAAGAAATCCAGAGATTAAATGACCTGTTCAAAGGCACCCACTTATTAAAGGTCAGAGGAGACCCTGACTTGGTGACTTCTCTTTCCCAGCTTTGTTGTCTTTCCATTACAATGATCCTGGGGCCTTTTGTGATTTCTCACTCTCCTGACACAGAGATCACTGTGGTTTAAATTGGTTAAATGATCCTTGTGCCTGTGTCTGGGTTCTTTGTTGATTGGCTTTTGTTTGCAGGGAAGAGGGTCAGAGGTGCATTGGGCATGATTAGAGACCTTCCTCTTTCCCTCCCCAGACCATTCTCTCTGTGGGCTGTTCATTTGACTTTATTTAGTTTTTGCTCAGAAACAACTAAAATAGTCAAATGCCTGGAGGGGATGGTGAGTGATGCAGATGGACCAAAGCCAGCCACACTTCCATCTTGTCACAGTCTAATTATGTTATAAGGATTACAAAACAGCTCCGTAATGGAAAATACAGCTAACAATAATTAAAAGAGGAAAAAGACCAGAAAACTGGAAGTTGTCAATTTCTAATCCTTTATAATCACAAGGAACTAAAGGCTACATTAACATGCTGAGCTGCTGCCTCTGCCCATTATCTATTCACTTTCTGTACACATGAGTGCATTTTAGGTGCCTATTGCCAAATCTACAGTCCAGAGGTCAGTAACACTTGCATCACCTGAAGCTTGATAGCAATGCTGACTCTCAGGCCTTACCCCAGAGCTGAACCTGAACTTGCATTTTTACAGGATTCCTATACACACTGAATCTGAGAAGCATCTGCCTCTATCAATCTTTTGCTCTTCATCCGTGAGCTTCCATGGGTTCTTACTGCTCCTTTTGTACTCTGGAGGTCAGTGTGACATGTCCTCACTCCTGCCCAATTTACCATTTTCCTCCTTTAGAAATTCCATCAGTTTTCACATCATCTGAAATTCCTGGTGCTGTGCTTTGGCCTCATAGTTGTGCTTACCTAGTTTCTCTCGTTTACATAATGTTTCTTCCTTGTAGTAATCCATATTTTTGCTGTCTGTGATGGCTAGACTTATGTCAACTTGACACAAACTGTAGTCATCTGAGAGAGGAAGGAATCTCAGTTGAGAAAATGTCTCCATAAGATTGGGCTGTGGGCCAGCCCATAGAGCACTTTCTCAACCAGTGATTGATGGGGAGGGCCCAGCCCATTGTGGTGGTGCCACCCCTGGGCTGGCAGTCCTGGGTTTTATAAGAAAGCAGGTTGAGCAAGACATGGGGAGCAAGCCAGTAAGCAGCACCCCTCCATGGACTGTGCATCAGCTCCTGCCTCCAGGTTTCTGCTGTTTGAGTTCCTTTCCTGACATCCTTTGATGATGAACCATGATATGGAAGTGTAAGCGAAATAAACCCTTTCCTCCTCAACTTGAGTATTGATCATGGTGTTTCATCCCAGAAACAGAAATCATAACTAAGACACTGTCCTTCTGAGACCTCAGGTCCATAGAACAGTTGCATATTAATTCAACCAAAATAATCTCAACCTCTATCCTTTCATTTACATAACTCTACTCACTGTGTGCCCTGTGGACACAGCACTTTGATGCACTGTTGTTCAAGCCCTGTGTATTGAATGTGATGTGGTATATCCCAGAACCTACCTAATTTAATTCTAATAGAGTTCACCACAGACACTAGTAGGGCCCTGTCTCCAAATCTCTTGGCCTTCAAGCAACTGAAGCCCCAGAAGACTTGTCTTGTCCTTGGGTGAAAGCAGTGAAGCTGAAAAGCGCCTCAAATCTATCAGGATCTTAATGACCTGTGGCAGGACTCTGGCACTAACAAAAGCACCTCTGCTGCCAGAATCCATTTGTCCTGGTGGGTGTTTTCAACAGCCACTTAATTAAACACATTGCTTTTCTCTATAAATTCTCCATGGTGGCCTCCTCATCCAGAGAGCTAATGTTCCCCTAGTGACCTGCATTATAGGACAGTGAGAGCATTTAGTTACTGCAGTCACAATTGTACTTGGAAGTGCTTGTTTTCCCATGACTTCAACCAAGTAGGGAGAACTCAGAAAAGAGCCAAGAGGAAAAAGAAGTCTCATGCATCTAAATGCCCGGCTCAGTTACTTCCCAGCTATTCTACGTGGTTGTACACATCTCTTATGTTCACTGGGGTTCAGTTTTATCATCTATAAAATGGAGATTTTCAAAGATTAAATTACCTGAATCCCTTCAGCGATTCCCATAGCTTGTTTCATGTTATGTCCTATATTATAGTTCTAATTTTATTATTATTTACTAATAGGCTCTTATTTATGCATCTGTTTATATATTTGCTGAGCCCCTTTCATAATTCAGATTCTTCCCTAAGTGTTGAAAACCAGTGGACCCTTCCAGTTTTTTAGTGCCCTCATTTTTATGGGAGAGAAGGACAGATAATGAGGTCACACTGGAATATGAGTCACACCAGTATCTGTCCCACACACAATCCTATGACAATTCACTAGCGATCATTGCTTAGAGTAAAGGGAATGGGTAAGATGAAAGATGGAACAAAGAGTAAAAAGGAAAATGACTGGAAATAAAGTAGCATTATTCCAGATCATGGAGAGAACATGTATGAAGTACAGAAGCAAGCTCTGGAAATCATGATTAGTTCCACATCTAGGTTGGACTGCACCATATTGAGAGAGCCTGGCGAACTGGAACAATAGGAAGGAAGCAGAGAGCAAAAGAGTTCTGAAGGTTTGTCTAAGCAGGTGAATTACCTTCTCTTATGGAGGTACACACTGGCTAGCCACAGGCCATTTCTACCCTGAACACAGGATGTGTGTTCCCAGGATTGCATGTACCTTGCCTGACCCCACTCTTTAACTGTCCCCTCCCCATTTCTTTGAGTCAAGAGTGAGTTAAGTCATCTCTTACGTACTTATGAGAGCCAATTATACATCTCTTCATATGAAGAGTTCTGTGACCTCTCCTTGGCACCCTGATACCAGTTGTGATTGTTATTTATAATAAAACCATAACATTATTATTCAGAGCTTTTTGATGAGTGAGTTGTTAGTATGTTTCTTTCATTCGTGACCATTACAGATATTTTTCTTCCAGATGTTATCAAATAGGGTGTTGGCATTACTAGGAAGACATTTGGCTCTGGAAATAATTACCCGATAATTAAGTTATTTAAACTTAATTTTGATTATTTAGGAAACTACCTAATACAAGTTTCCTTTTTAAAAATGTACGTTTTCAATCTTAATATTGAGGTTGTTAAAACTTATGAGATATCACAATTGTTATTTTTCAAACTATCATTGTTTCTTCTGTGTCAAAATGCTGCCTGATTCACAAGTAGTGTTCTGGAAGAGTTATCTGCATTTCACTAGGTCCATCAGTTGTTACAAATGTCCTGTCCTAGGAAAGACAGGGTGGGTGAAGGAAGAGTAAGCAATGTTAAAACCAACCAACCAACGAACAAAAAATTCAATACAATGCAGCACAACAAAACACAACACAATGCAATACAATAAAAGAAGCCTAAGCACCCAGTGGTCTATGCAGTAAATATAACCCGACCTTCCAAGATTTAGTGTGTATAAATATATAATAGATATAGATATATTAAAAATTGGGGGTTCTAAGTAAAGAAAATGACCAGGCAAAGAGGGTTAAAATGGGTAGTGAATAAATCCAATCCACTAAGAAGACACAGCTACCTAAATGTGTGTGGAGCAAACAGCAGAACTAAGAATGTGTGGAATAAAAACTGGTAGAACTGAAAGCAGAGATAGATCCAGCAGTACAGCTGGAGATTTTAACAGTTGATACCATTATACAGAAAATTCGAAAATTTAGAACCATGTGATAACCCACAGTGATTAGAACCTAATCAACTCTTTATAGATCACTCAATCTGATAGAAGACACATACCATACTTTTCAAGAATACACACAGCACATGCTCTGGTGCACCAAATCTTGAGCCACAAAAGAAATGTGACCTAATTTGAAAGAAGTAAAATCTAGTTGGAAGAGAAACCAAGATCAGAAAGGTATCTGTGACAATATTTGAGTTCCTGGAAACTAGCTAATGTACTTTGGAATCCCCAGTGCAGTGCACTGATGGGAAGTACAGCATGGATCTTAGGTGTGGGATGATGTAAACCACTACAATAGTACTTGGAGCACAGAAGGAAAAGTGAGGTAAACTTCCACATCAAAGAAATCTATGAGGAAGAAGAGCAAAGGCAAAGCTAGAAGACAGAGGAAACAATGGCAACAGCAGCTGAAATCAATTTTTAAAAATAATAGAGAGAATTAATGAAAGAAAAGGTGGGGTTTCTGGATGGATCCATCAAACTGACAACGTCTACTAAAATGACAAATAAAAGAGATACTGCACAGAGTTACCACCAACTCCATCAGTGAAGAGGAAGACGGGGTGAGGGGTAGACACGTGGGGGGAGGCAGGGCATGGTGGTACGCCATTACAGGCCTTGCAAACATCAAAGGAAATGGCAGGGAATCACAACTCACAACCTTATCGTATAAGTGTAAGAACTTAAACACACACACACACACACACACACACACACTCCACAAATACTCAATGAACACAAAATGTGAACTTTGGGTAATCTTATAATAATTAAGAAATTTAAATTTTTTAGAAATCTACTCTATAAGAAATGTCTAGGTCCAGATGTCTTCACCAAAGAATTGTATTAATTGTTCACACTAAAAGGTGAAAATAAAATATGAGAAAGAAACACCTTCCAAGCATTCTATGAAGCAACCCTGAAACAAAGTCCTAAAACCTGACAAAGATGATAAAAAGAAGCAGAAAATACATAATATTCTTCATCAATTACCAATGCAAAAATTCTGGAAATAATAACAAATCAAACTCAGCAATGTATAAGGACAGTTATATATCTTGACTAAATGGGTTTTGTCCAGGGATACAGGGAAGGGTCAGTGCTGAAAAATCTTGGACTGTGTACGGGACCCTGTGAACTATCTAAAGAAGAAAGACCACAAGACCACTGCAACTGGTCCAGAACAAGCATTTAAAGGAAACAGCCATCCCTGAAGAACAAAAGGAGTCTCACAATGTTAGTGCAGAGGATTTCTCTGTGAGATGGAGAACATGTAGTTAAGTCCTAGAAGTATTATGCTACTGACAAAAACCTGAGGCTTCCTGCCTGAGACTGGGAAGCAGAGAAGGGAGGCATCTGTTTTCTCTATTGCCATTCCTCAAAGTGCTAGACGATTAGGCTCTCCAAGTAAGGCAAATAGAGAGTCAAAGGTACAGCTGGAGTATGGGTTTAAAAGTCCTAATTGTCTATGACCATATCACCTTGAACCCTCATAACCTCATCTAGAAATCCTTCTCTGCATATGATATGACTGTCTATGTGAATAATTCCAAGAACTATGAAGAAAACTCTTGAGAACTAATAACGATAGCCAAGTTTCAAGACACAAGATCTCCATGTGTAAATCGATGCTGAAACTGTCCACAGCTAGTAGAGAAGTTAAAATTAAGTCAGTGTTGTAGGATTATCATACAAACAAGAAGTACAGCACATACCCATAGGACTGGCACACTGAAAACTGCAAAATGCCAATGGAAACTAGCCAGGAGATGTCACGCTTTGTCAAAGGCCTTCTGTACACTTATTGAGATGATCATGTGATTTCTGCCTCTGAGTCTGTGGATTACATTGATTGGTTTGTGTACATTCAATAACTCTTACACTTTGAAACAAAACTAACTGGATTATATTATATAGTCTTCTCAATATGTTTAATTTGGCCTGGAATTACTTTTATTGGTAAGTTTTGTATTTAGGTACAACATGGAAATTGGCCTATAGTATTATTTTTGTTCTTATCTAGTTTTGGTATGAGAAATTTTGGCTTCATAGAATGAGTCTGCTACTTTTCCATCCCTTTCTATGGCATGGTACAGTTTGATGAACACTGGCATTAGTTAAAGGTATGACAGAATTCAGCAGTGAATTCACCTGGTTTTGGGATTTTATGTCTTGGGAGCCTCTTTATTTCTGTTTTTTTTACTGATTTAGTCTCATTGCTGGGTGTAGATCTCTTTAAGTTATTTATATCCACTATGTTTAATTTAGCTACATCATATGTGTCCAGCAATTTATCAGTTTCTTCCTGATTTTCCAATTTATTGGAATATGAGTTTTCAAAATATAGATGGATATTCTTGATTGTCAACTTAACTACATATAGAATTAACTAAAACCCAAGTGTTTGAGTATACCTGTGAGGGATTTTTTTAAAAATAAAACTTTTGAAGTGGGAAGGACCCACCCTTAATGTGGGTCACACCTTCTGGCCCCTATGTAAACATGGAGGAAGGAAGCTTTTGCTTCTTTGCCTGCTTGTTCTCATTCTTGATTGCAAGTCCACCCCCTTCTCTGGTATTAAGAGATTAATTCTTCACCATTCCAGCACATACTGAAGATGAGCTGAGACTTCCAAGCTGGTAGCCTGAAGAACTGTTGGATTCTTAGAACTGGCGAACAGCCATTATTGGACTAACTGAATCACAACCTGTAAGCAGTTCAAATACCCCCCCCTCTGTGTGTGTGTGTGTGTGTGTGTGTGTGTGTGTGTGTTCATTCTGTAAATTCTGTTCTTATATAGAATCCTAACTAACAGAACCATTCTTGATTATTTGCTGTTGAACTTGCTCTGTAGATGAGGCTGGCTTGGAACTCACAAAGCTCCACCTGCCTCTGCCTCCCAAGTGCTGGGATTAAAGGTGTGAGCCACCACTGACCAGCTATTTTGTTTGTTGTTGCTGCCTTAATGTGATGCTTGCTTAGTGTTGTCTTCAGTGACTAATATTCTTTCTCCTATTGTATCTAGTCTTGATGTTTGTTTTCACTATTCTTTTTATATTTAACTTAGCATGCTTCTTATTTTCAACATATTCAGATTAAAAAAAACAAAAATTCAGTTGTTTTCAATGTGTGTGTGTGTGTGTGTGTGTATGTGCGTGTGTGTGTGTCTGAGTGCTCGTGCGCCATTGAGACAGTATCTCTTACTAGACTAGAACTTGCTGACTAGGCTGCCAATTTCTGCCTCGCCAGTTGTGCTGAGACTAAGTTACTGTGTGTGCTCAGCTGTGTATGGAACATCTATGTCAACTATCTCCCTCCCAACACACACACACACACACACACACACACACACCCACACCCCCCCACACACACACACGGCTTAAGGTCATCATGGAAAAGGGATAAAGGTGTGTAAGGGTCAGAAGATGGGGAAGAGCTCTGAAATGCTGTCTTCTGGGCATGATATGGCCATTGCACACATGAAACCAAATCGTGTGACATCCACAAGATATGTACAAGATCAAACCAGTCCAAGCTAGAGCACACACTGTGGAAGAACTCATAAGGCCCCACTCCTGAGTGAAGACCTATTTGCAGATGGTAACCGATAGAAGAAGGAGACTCATTCTCTGGGGATGCTTTGATAGACGGCCTCATACACATATGGGCAGGGGTAAAATGGACGTAGTGGTACTAAAAACAGATGTACAAGGACATGAAGGTGGAAAATTAGTATGTGTGTGTGAGATCCATGGGAAGCTGAAGTGCTGAAAAGGCGAGTAGATACAATCCTGGTTTATTGTATCCGTGTATAAATTCTCGAAGACTACAAATAAAAAAATTAAATACATAAATTAAGTAGATAACATTCATGTAATCCAGAACTGACAAGCTCTGTCTGTTCCTCTTCACAGAGGTTCTTATCCATGTTGCACATTCTCTTTCCCAGGTTCTATACTGACTTCCTTTGATCTTGTGTATGTCTTGTGGCTATCACCACAGATATGGTTTCATGTGTGCAATGGTCATATCATGCCCAGAAGACAGCATTTCAGAGCTCTCCCATCCTCTGGCACTCACACTCCTTTTGTTCTCTTCTCCATGTAATAATCTATTACTGGACTTCCAGATTCCTTCTCTGGCACTTTAGCCACGTCAATACCTTAGGTTCAGTTACTGAGAAGGTATATGCTTTTGCAGAAGTCACTGCCTTGCTTTCGAAAATTTCTTGCCGGTGATGTACATGCCTGTTGGGGTAGATAATGTCTTTCCGGTTTGTTTTCCATGTTCCCACTCTCCGTTTCTATTGGGAAACTCAGCTTTCTCTTGGATTTGTGACCCTTTCCCTCTGCATATAGAGGGAGAACGGAGGTAGCAATGACAAAACAATTAACAGTAAACCAGGTACCAGAATGTAAGACAAAGTCAAGTAAAAACATCAACTACATCTCTAATGTGGCTAAAAAAGGGAAAGGACTTCCTCATTCTTATTAGAATGAAGGAGTATTTATTATTTGTTTATTTGTTGGAGACAGGGTTTTTCTGTGTATCCCTGGCTGTCCCAGAACTCTCTTTGTAGACTAGGCTGGCTTAGAACTCACAGAATTCTCTGTCTCTGCCTCCTGAGTGCTGAGATTAAAGGCATGCACCAACAGACCCTGTGAACTAGGAATTTTAAAATTACTAAAGTTGATGCTTTGCCTTAGATTCACAAAGAAGTAGAAAAATGTGTAGGGTCTCTCTAATTTGGTCCTTCAAGTCTGGTGATTTTCATTGTGAAACTTCAGCTCCTGGCCACATCTGTTTAGACTCAGGAGCTAATCCCTGCCTGAGAGCCAGAGGGACAATTCACATGAGTGAGCTAATCTTTATGGACCAGAATTCTCTCTCTTGAGGATCTAAGGGTGAGAGATTCAGATCTGTATAGGAAGCAACTGAAGACTGTGAAGCAAGTTAGAACTATAGAAAAGTAAAAAGTAACCACAAACACTGGGACCATTCCAGTCAAAAAGAAACAGACCAGTGTATAAGAGGCACAGAACTTTTGATAAAGACTACCTCGAAAAGAGTAGATCTGTCTACCTCTAGCTCCTTATGAATTTCCGGGTCCTATCTGTGCTTGGTTCCTGATCTTGGATTTCAGTGGGCTTCCCCATATATTTTATAGCATCTACCCTGCTCCTGAGTTTGACTTGTTTGGACTGAGCATTCTGTACCCAGAGAGCCATAATTAATAGACCACAACAAGCAGATTTTTTTTTTTTTTTGCCTCTCAATAAATAGAAAACAGTAGAGGATGACAGATGTGTGCTGTTGTTTTGTTCTGTGCTTCTGTTGTATCCTCCTTTCTAGCTTCTCACTATGGGGTCAAGTTCTTGGCTTCTGCTCAAGAGATTCCTGAAAGAGAATTCAGGGAGAACAGGATGGCTCCAGGGGTTGGACCTCTCATGAGCTCCTGGTGTGCTGTAGATGACTTGAGTGATTTAACATCTATTCATTAATTTTGTGGGGGAAAGTAAAGAGAAGAGTGTTTCCAATCCCTTTCTTTTGTGTAGCTGTTAAAGTGCTGTCTTCTTGGTGGTAGCATTTTGGGGAGAGAAAAATTGCCTCACAGCATAGGAAACCTAAAATGAACTGTATAGTGACTGGGATAGCTGAAGTGTTGAACGTGTTGTTGCTTTGGCCACTTCTGGCTAGGTCCCTGTCACATTATTGAGGCATGTCTCCTGCGTCTGTAAAGTAAGAAGTTATAGGCATGTAATGTGAAAAGCATTAAGTTTCAAAGAACTTTTGATCATTTCTGTATATGATTGTGATCTGGTCCTTGCTTAAATTCCCTCCCTGTTCCCTGTGTCCTTTATGGCTCATTCGGAAATATATCTCAGGGACTTTGCAGACTCTTTCCATTAAATGTTATTCCCACAGATATTCTCCAGATGCTGCTTTAAAATTTGTTTTTATTATATGTATATAGGTGTTTTGCCTTCATGTTTGTATGTGTACTGCATGTATGCCTGGTGCCCATGGAGACCTGTCTGTCATGGCCCCTGGAACTCGAGTTGTGAACCATCATATGAGTGCTGGGAAGGGAACTCAGGTCCTCTACAAGCACAGCCAGTCCACCATACTGCTGAGCCATGGCTCAAGCCCTTCATCAATCCTCTTTGCCAGAACTCTGCACCCTCATCCATCCATGTCTCTTCCTGGAATGTAAGTACAGGAAGCATAAGTGTGCATTTGGTTCATCACCACCATTTTAAAGCCCATAACTGAATACATTGGCATTTGGTGATTGGTAAGGCTAAGAATTACTTCTGACCTAGTTTACTGGTCCTGCGTCTTAAAAGAGATTCTTTATTTCATGTAGGAAGTTCAATTGCAAATTGGCAAAAATCAAATTCTCTTTGAGCCATAATCCTGAACTGTTTGCTGCCTTGTGACTTCTGAATTGTGCTCGTGTAGGAGTCTGCTATTGGCTGGTCTGCTCAGGCTTTCTAAATGGATTATTCCAGCTGCGGAACTCCTTACCTTTCAGAGCAGCCCACACTGGCCACCTTTAACGGAGATTTCACATTTAGCTTATATTTGAGTTAGAACTCAAATGGGGCATCTAATATATTGGAAATAAAAACAGCTTTGCTAGACAAATAGACAAACATACAGAAGCTTGCCTTATATGTATGGAATTAATAAATATTCTCTTAGCATTTTTAGAAAGTTGAAAATAGGCATTTTGTATATCTGGAAAAAAATCAATAGGCTTGAGATATTCTCTTCAAGTGAATTTGACTTAACCATTCACTAATTGGTTTGTTAATTCAATACATGTCTCAACAATTTTCAAGGGATTTGGAAATTGTCTCCTACACTGTGATTGCATTACTAGCCAATTATAATTAAGTAATTCATGTATGCTTTGTGTTTCATTATGTTCTGTGTCTGGAGTACTCCTTATCTTCACAATATCCCTAGACGGCTCTTAGGTAATAAGATAGCATTCTCTTTATTTGGGGACATGGAGGTGGAGTCTCAGAACGCAATAGTAACTTTGGTATGATCTCAAGAGCTGACCCGTAGCAGAGCTGCATCTTTCACTCCCGGCCTGTGTGATAGAGAGATGATGCCTCCTCAGGAACCTAGCATTTGATGAAAAGCTGGAGATAAAGGTTGATTTGTTGCTACAACCCGAGCTCCTAAGAATTTTGATAAAGTTTCTGCATGCATACAGATTGTCTTCAGTGAAGGGACATGAGAAAAGACAATGATATTTATAAGGTGGTTTCTCTGCCCCAGCCTAGGCTGGGTCTGTGACTTGAAGCAGTAGCATTCTTTCATCTTGGTTTTCCTGGGTTAGGACAGAGAAGGACTAATTCTCTGGGTTGGACAAGAAATACTTGGAAATTCTCAAATTCATTCCAACATAAAAGGTTATGTAAATGAACAAATCTTTCCATGTCACCTAAAAACCCCTCAGGACTCAGTTCAAAGAGCAGCTACCAGGAGGGCTGGGTGTTTTTAGATATGACTCCAGTTCACCACAAATCTTTCTCCTCAATGTAGCTTCCCCTTTAAAGATAGTGGATGCCTAGGCCCCCTCTCCATGCTCCTGAATCAGACATTTTGTGGATTCCAGTCAACTTCTCTGAATGATTCCACCTTCATGATTTTAATAATCTTATCTTACACATCTCACCCTGTGGTCATCCTGTAACCAGCTCTGTATTGGAGGTCATGCAGTCTAACTTCAATAAATGTGTATCTAGCTATGCCTCTGGATCATCTCTCAAGACATCCTTCAAACACAATTCACATACAAGCCTTGACTTTCTAGGTGGCTTTAGGTGGCTTTCTTCAGCAAAGTGGTTCATTAAGAGCATTGGCTGGGGTGGGTGAGATGACTCAGCCGGTGAAGTTAAGCATCACTATGGCTTTCAAGCTAAATTTGATCCTTGGGACCCCACATGGAAGAAGAAAAAAATCAAGCCAATAAATTGTCCACTGACATCCATGCATGGGCTACGCTGTATGTACACTTGTTCACACACACAATAAATAAATGAATATAATCATTTCTTAAAGCACTGCTTCTTGAGGTAGACTGAGTCCAAATCCACAATGTTTCACCATGTGATTCTGGGCAAGGTACTTCTGCTCTTTATGCTGTGGTTCCTCATCTGTGATGGTGATGGTATTGAGACCTTCCTCACATAGCTATCTAAAGTCTAAAGGATGCAGTCTACATGATGTACATAGAGAAAAACTTATTTAAAAGGAACATGTTTACTGATTGTCAGTTACCCCTTGTGTAAGTCTGCATCTCATTTATCTACAGGACACTTTCTTTCTTGTATCTTCCTCTCATTAGATTATATGCTTTATAGAGAGCAGGATACATAGTAGAGGCCTTCTTAGTGCAATACAGAGGAGCATCTATATATAGGCCTACACAGGCACTCAGTAACCATTACTGACTAAAGGGAGAGATCTAATGTCTTCACCCATGGATGACGGTTGGTAACATGGCAAGCTCAAGAATATGTTGCACAAATCTCGGGTGAATGCTGGTTATGTTACTTACAAGTTAGTTTCCTGTCTTGCTAGTTTGCCATAACAGAACACCATACATTGGATGGGTGATACAGCAGATGTTGTTTTCCTTTAGCTCCAGAGGCTCAAAGTCTAAGATCATGCCAACTGATTGAGTTGACTTGCTAATCACTAAGGGTTTTGTTTCTGGTCAGTAGAAGTTGCTTCTAGTTGTGTGCTTGAGCTGAAAAAGGAAGCCAGTGTCTTCTCTTCATGAGGGTGCACATCCTACTGAAGAAGCTTTCCTCTTAAGACCTCATCTAAAACTAACCACTTCTTGAGGTGCCACCTCCTTATAATGCCACTACTGTGGGGATCAAGGCTGTGACATAGAGGTTGATTTGACCAGGCAACACCAATCAGTTTATTGGTACTCAGTTTATTTATCTTTATTTGTGAGCATTATCTGGTGAAGATTATCATAGCATCTGATAAGGTATTTGGTTATATTTCTAGGTGTTTCCTGTCTGTGTGTGTGTGTGTGTGTGCGTGTACACACTACTACACACATGTAAAGTGGGGGTATGTGTGCGCGGACTGTCAAAGTTAGACTTGTCTCTCAAGTGCCGTCCATCTTTATTAATTTTTTTAGACGGGGACTCTCTCTGGCTCAGAATTCTGACTGTAGGATAGGCTGTCTGTCTAGTGGACTATCAGAGTCCCATAGACCTGCCTGTTTTTACCTCAGTGCTGGGATTACAAGAACATGTCACCACACAAAGCATTTGTATATGGGTTTTGGGACTTGAACTTAGGTCCTTGTGCTTGTAAAGGGAGCAGTTTATCAGCTGAGCTATGTCTCATTCCCTTCCTGTCTGTTTCTTGTGGGCATATTTCACCTGCCCAATGTTATGTGCATGTTAAAAAAAAAACTCAAGAAATACAGTCTCCTGAGTTCTCCTCTTTTTCACCTTAGAAAATGTCATCCAGATTTTTCAGCTTGTGCTTTCCCAGCACTAAGATCTTTACCAGACTGTAGAAAATGGCATGCTTCAAGGAACCTTCTGCCAGGGCATGGAATAGGTGCCAGACACTCTTTTTCTTCAGCCCTGTGGGCAGCGGGTAAGGGATTGTAAGACCACAGTTTACCCCTGTGGCTCTGAGTTACCTTTGTCCTGTCACATCATACCACTGGGCACCATGCTATTCTTCCTTGTATGTCTTCCTTCTCATAACACAGAGCTGTGTGTGCCAGGGCAGTAAAGCCTTCTCAGGATTCCTAATAAGGAGCACAGAACCCAGTGTGTGACTGATGGCTCGGGGTAGTGGAGAAACACAAGGGAATCACAAGCAGCCAGGTTTGGAGACCTGGGAATGAGGAAGGTGTGTGGTACTGGATTTTTATTAGAAACCGCGTTTCTTTTGAGGGTCTCCCATTTTAAACAAACTGGAGTGGCTTAGGGAAAAACTAACCAAATGACTGAAAGAAATATATGCGGGTGATTTAGCTAAAAATTCCCAAGACTCCACTTAACTCAGGGTGCAGATGCTTTGCTCCAATGCCATGTAGTTTTCATCTATTTGTGTTTGAACAGCAAACCCACATTGGATGCTCTTCAGGCTCTAGAACCTAGTGGGTGCTCAAAGAATGTGTGAAGAATGAATGATGCAGTGTTTTCCCCAGGTTGCTGACTCTGGGCTAGCCAGGATGCTGTTTTCCCCTTCTCCTCAACGGCTTGAGCAGCACACTTGATTTGACTTGTAGATCACAGAAAATAACTTTATTAAGCATCAGGGAAAATAGAGAAATGCCTGTACTGAATTATAGGTATGCCCCCTCTCTTTCTCTGTATACACACAGACACATACACAATCACACACACAGACACAGACACACATACACACACAGACACACATACACACACAGACACACACACACACAGACACACGGGAGAAAGAGAAAGAGAGAGAGAGAGAGAGAGAGAGAGAGAGAGAGAGAGAGAGCATTAGAAGAAAATCTTTAGAAGATCGTTTTCAAACAACAAATTGTTTTCCTAGTCTCAAAGAACTACTCAAAAATGGAAGTATCACTGGGCACAGGTCTGGGCTGCAGGAGCAGTACCTGGGATGACCTGAGTCACTGGATAACTGGACTCTGGCAGGATTAACTTGCAGGATTAGTATAGCCTGTCATTGCTAGTTCGCTGTTGCCCTCTGCTGGTGAATCTCATCATCTCATGAAGCTGGAGCTGGAGTTTTCAGATGCTCTCTTAACCTGGTCCTGGAGGCTCCTTTCAACCTGCCAGAGATGAAGGGGATGCTGGTGCTGAGGGACAGTGGCAAACAGGAAGCGATGCCAGGGAGGACTGTGTGTTACAGAGGGAGATAGGTCATGTGTTTCTGTTCTTTTCTTTGTGTTTGCTGAGACCTTGCTGGGTACAGTACAGAGACTCAGGAATAAATGAGGTATAGATTCTGCACTAGAAGAAAGACCACTCAATATACAAGGTGAGCAGTTGGTTGGACCAGCATATAAATATACTGTCATACAGAGACAATTGTGACTAGAACCATAGGAGAGGTACTGAAGACAGTGTTGGTATTTTTTGAAGAAATGACATCCACCTGGAGGATAAGGGTCCAAGCAACAGGCAGCATCTAAACTGGGAACTTGAAAGATAGTTTGTATTTTCTATCTTTGAATTCAACATTTCAAGTGCTTTATTTATTATTAATTTATATACTTTGGCATTTAGCCTGCATGTATCTATGTGAGGGTGTCAGATCCCCTGGAACTGTAGTTAAAGATGGGTGTGAGCTGACATATGGTTACTGGGAATTGAATCCTGGTCCCTTGGAAGAGTAACCGGTACTCTTAACCATTGAGCCATGCCTCCAGCCCCTTAGTTCAATTTTCTTAATTTTTATTTTATTTGAAAATTATTTGAGGATTTTATAAATGAGCACACCACTCCATACACATTCCTCCAGTTCTTCCCTTCCAAACTAATAACCAATTCAGATGTGTGTGTGTGTGTGTGTGTGTGTGTGTGTGTGTGTGTGCACGCATGTGCAGAGGGGGCAGAGATGATGTGAGCCTATTAATGCTGTTCTTATGTGCACCTCTTCAAAACTGACTACTTTGGATTAGGATCTCCTCCCTCCTTCAGCATCCATTCTGTGGCTCTTCATCCAATCATATTGGTTTCTTGTCTAGTGAGGTCCATGTGGGTCTTATGAAAGCAGGTGAATTGTGGATCATTTATGGGAGCAGTATATCTGTCCTGTCCAGAAGACATTATTATGAAACAGTCACCCTGGTCCTCAATGTCACCCATCAACCCCTCCCTTTCCCTTCTTCTGTTAGACTTGTTTGATTCTCTCCTACCTCTCCCTCCTCTGTGTTACCCTCCCTCCCTCCTCTCCACCCTCTGTGTTACCCTCCCTCCCTCCTCTCCCTCCTCTGTGTTACCTTCCCTCCCCCCTCTCCACCCTCTGTGTTAGCCTCCCTCTCTCCTCTCCCTCCTCTGTGTTAGCCTCCCTCCCTCCTCTCCACCCTCTGTGTTACCCTCCCTCCCTCCTCTCCCTCCTCTTTGTTACCCTCCCCCCTCTCCACCCTCTGTGTTACCCTCCCTCCCTCCTGTTCCCCCTCTGTGTTACCCTCCCCCCTCTCCATCCTCTGTGTTAGCCTCCTTCCTCTCCACCTTCTGTGTTACCCTCCCTTCCTCCTCTCCACCCTCTGTGTTAGCCTCCCTTCCACCTTCTGCTCCAGTTAAGACCTCCTCCAGTTTTTCCACTCTCCCATTCTTAACAACTGTGTCCCTCTAGTCTTTTCTCTAGAGCTTCTCACCCCTAATGATCCTGCTCTTCTTTCCTGGCTTCCATTGTTGGCCCAGGTTATGTGCTCAGACCCTAAGATCCAGAGCCAGGATTCACAAATAAGAGAGAATATGTAATGTTTGTCTTCCTGGGACTGGGTTACCTCACTCAGTATAATGTTTTGGAATTTCATCCACTTAGTTGAAATTTTGATTTCTTGATAGCTAAATAGAATTCCGTTGTACATATTTACTGCATTTACATTATCCATGCCTTAGTTGATTGACATCTAGGCTTTTGTTTCTTAGCTATTGGGAATGCAGCTGTAAGGAACATGGCTAGCAAGTGTCTGTGGCACAGGATATTGAGCCCTTTGGGTATGCCAGGAGTGGCATAGCTGGATCACATGATGGGGCTACTGTTAGCTTGTTGAGAAGTCTTCACACCAGTTTCCACAGGAGTTGCATCAGCTTGAAATTTCTCATCAGTTTTTCCCGCTAATCTTAGCCACTCTAGCTGGTGTGAGATGAATCTCAAACTAGAACCTCTTTTGCTCAGGAATCACTCCCCCAAATTGGCAAATGGGAAATCCTAAAGACTAGAACCTCTTTTGCTCAGGAATCACTCCCCCAAATTGACAAATGGGAAATTCTAAAGCAAAAAGCTTTTGCACTGTCAAGGAAACGATCAATTAAGTAAAGAAGCCCACAGAGTGGGAGGAATCTTTGTCAGCTGCACATCTAGTACAGGTTAATAGCCAGAGGACACAAAGATCTAAACATTCAAAAAACCAAACAACATAATTTAGAAATGAGCTATAGCTTTGATGAGAAACCCTGCAAAAGAAATAAAATTGGTCAAGAAATAAGTTAAAAAACAAAAACTGTTTAAGCAACCTTATCAATCAAAGAAATGCAAATCTTTTCTAAGTTTAAAAGTAACTATTTTAGTGGCAAGGGAAACAACTGTCGTTAAAGTGTTTGCTATGCACGCAAGAGGAACCAAGTCCATATCCCCAGAACCCACATGAAAACTAGGCATTGTGGCAAATCTCTATAATCTCACACTGGGAGGAAGAGACAAAACAATCCCCATGTATTGTGCTCAGTCACTCTCTACAATCTGTGAGCTCCAGTTCCAGGGAGAGGCTCTGCTTCAAAAATTAAATTGGAGAAGTAACTGGGGACACTTGACCGCTGACCTCCACATGAAGAGCATATATGTGTATATGGCCATGCCAGACATACATGATTATTCTGTCTGTCTCTGTTTTTTATGCCCCTTCTCTCTGTCTCTCTGTCTCTCTCTGTCTCTCTCGCTTTCTCTGTGTATATATATATAGTGCCATATACATATGCCTTTGTATATGCACTACACACATTTATAGACATATATTTGTATATATAAACATGTATAAATAAATAGAGTTCCAGTAAACAAAAGCACACACAAAAAGAGAGATCATTTTGAAAATCCAGCATTGCAGAATAACAATGAAGGTTGTTTTTGATGCCTGCATCATTTTGCTTTTTATCTTATTTTGTCTCATCATTATAGGTCGAGCATTCTCCCAAAATGTGCTGATATTTTTAATGTTTTATTTTTATGGTGGGAGGGATATTTCAATTTGTTGAAAGTCATAATCGGAATCCACAGACAACATGAGCAGCATGAGCAAACTGTACAAGATGAGTGAGACATAAATTATATAATCATAAAAATAACCATAAGATTTCATCCAGGATAAAGGAAATAGTGGGGCTCTGTCAGTACATATTAGAAAGACTAGACGTGTTCACAGAGACCAAGCTGTGCTGCAGCAAGCAAAGTTTCTAGGCATTACCTAGACAAAGGCAATCAAAATCATAGCCTGTAGAAGGTCATGGTGCTTTCAAAGGTTCTTAAAGAGGACACAGTGAAAAACCCAACTAAAACCTGAACAAGCAAACAGAAAAACAGCAATGGCATCAGAGAAGAAGAATGGAGTACAGAGACTGGCCCTGGATGAAGCTGATGGAGCTTGACCTTGCAGAAGAAGTGTCGCATTACTTTCCGGGCATGGTGACACATGCTTGGAACCCCAGGACTTGGGAGATAAAGGCCAGCCTGTTCTGCCATTTGCCATAAGAACCACAGGAAACTACTGAAACTTTTTAAGCAGAGAGAGTGAAAAATTGACTGATTTTCTAAAGCCAAGCAAGCAATTAATAAACACCCAAAAGACAAACCTACAAATGAACCAAAAGCAAAACTCAGGACAAGGATGCCCTCGGTGTAGTCGGATGACGATGTTGGCAGAAAGAGCAGATGCAGGTAAAGCAGGCCTTGGTGGCCACCAGAGCTAAGCAAGACGCAGCTGTGGTCATTCAATCTAGGGACAACAGTCTACTTGTCATGGATGGTGATGGCGACGGTGGAGAGAAGGGGTGGTTTAGAGACAGTTGGCAGTGAAAGGGTCGGCATGCAAGGTGGAATGTCACATGTAAAGAACTCCAATGACTGAAGCCTGCAGACATGGATTGCAGTTCTCTCCCAGGGCAAGGCACAGAGCAAGAGGGTATGGCTGGGAATCATGTGTGTTTGGGGAAGTTTGCTAGAGAGCACAACTCTTGCAGTAGCACGTGGGGACATATCTCCTTAGAGAAGTGTTTGAGCACACTTGTACACACGCTAAGGGTCCTTTGTTGGAAGGTGTCACTATAGACAGGGGAAAAACTAAGCCTTGATTTGATTGGATGTCTCAATATTCATTTCAGGCCCCTGTACATATGAATATGCCGGGTGTGACATACTGAGTGTTCCACTTCAGTTTGCACATCTTCAACCCCGGAGTGGTTGCATTCAGTCTGAAGGGTTATTGTGGGGAGTAAAACAGAACATTGAAGTCCCAGGCCATAGTAATCTCCCCATGCAACAGCAGTTCTGTGTGGCTGCTATTCCCTTTCTGATGTTTATTATTATTGCCATCTGAACTTCAAGAGTATCAGTATCGGGATGATGTACTTCAGTGTTTACATGAGTTCCTTAAGAAGTGAAGATATGGCTGGAGAGATGGCTCAGCAGTTAAGAGCACTGACTGCTCTTCTGAAGGTCCTGAGTACAAATCCCAGCAACCACAAGGTGGCTCACAACCATCTGTAATGGGACCGGATGCCCTCTTCTGGAGTGTCTGAAAACAGCTACAGTGTACTTATATATAATAAATAAATAAATCAAAAGAAGAAGAAGAAGAAGAAGAAGAAGAAGAAGAAGAAGAAGAAGAA